>OY856411.1:887588456-888175956 GCA_963693085.1 Alisma plantago-aquatica
CCATGCCAAGGGTGGACCTGTTAGGGTTTGTGTAAAGCATCAGATCAACAGTTTTTCTACATCTTAAACCTCAAACTTGTGCCAGAAGTATGCCTTGACATGGGCCACTGGATTTCCATCCCATGGTATTTATGAAACTTGGGCATGTTCAAAATTGTCCAACAACCTTTCATCAGGAGAAATGGAATAAGTCGCTAAAAGTTTTGGTTTTCTTCTACCCTTATAGTTTCTTGATCTTTTGCAAAATCGTGAGAAATTAGGTACCTTTGATGGTAGGTTTTTAGAACTATGACTTCCTGATGGGAGGCCACTATAGGTAACACTGACATGTTGATTGTCATTGGAAGTGTTGCTTATGTTGGTTGTGGGACTCCATGAACTCCTCCCACAATTGGATTGTACCAGGTGTGTGGTTGTGGACAAAATGAATGCATGCTAGGGACATGTTCTAATGCATTTATGTAATGTGCTTGGACCTTCATTTTGGTTCTAGTCGTCGTTGCATCTCTAGGATCTTCCTTGTGGCTTCAACTATGTCTTCCTTCTTTTTACCCCCAACCTCTCTCTTGTAAATCGAGATGGGTGTCATCACTTCTGTAGTTATTGGGATTGTCCCAATATTCACAAATGATGGATAGTAGTACGACCTTGGTTGAAAAGATTTTGTCCAAGCATTATTAGAGTTTCACATGTCATATGGAAAGAATGACGTTGAAAAGTATGCATAAGAAGCTCCTTGTTTGGTGAACATGGGATGATGCCACCCTTTGGCATAGCTTGCACCTAGATGGGGAACCAAGGTGGCTTTTGTTAGCTTCTCATGCATGCATGATCTACAAACTTATGCATAGACGGAAGCTTCAAGCATCATTGTGGCTTCCTTCAGCTCCTTTCCTTTGAGCGAATTATCCTTCTTATTGTTTCTAGTATTTACTTTGATGTTTCTGTCAGAATGTCAGTCTATGCTTCTTCTCCCTATCATTTAGGTCGATTGTTTGTGGGACCGCATGACGTCGGGCTCCTTGACCTTCTTGTGACACACTAAAATTTAGTTTAGTGGAATTCAAAGATAGAGTGTAATTCTAAAATCAAAGTATCTTGTAATTTAGGATGCATCCCTCTACACACCCAAAAACTTAAATATTTCCCCTATTTTGGTTTAAATGATCTAAAAAGGATACTATGTTCGTTTTCAATTCTCTTGGAATAAAGGATTCTTGTGGTAGTTATATTCTATTATAAAAATTTCAAGTGCTGGGACCTGCCCTTACCTTGGGAAAAGTAGTTTGGTTTTATTGCAAGATGTACTTGCCAATGCCCACTATTGTGGCTAAATTGATAGACCTCACTGTCAACTCAAAATATTACAATGTACAACCTTCTAGTGATCCAAGATCCATAATCAAGTTATTAGCCAGCGAACGCCGAAGTCCATTACCAATTATTAAGGTAGGCAACATCTGTCAGTTGCATATAATACAAATCTTGAATAGATAATATGTGTAACTCCTTGTCATATTCCTTCTGGATGCTTCTAGGCACTTAATCCTATTAAGGTCACCTAGTTAAGTTGGACCCAAAAGCCAATGCGATAAAAATGCACCTTGCTATAACAGACCCACATAACCACCATAACACTTCTATGAGATAGACGACACGCCATGCTAGGTGTGGTCACATTTGATCGATCAAGATTTTCATGTGTGTTTCTTATGGAAAGTATCTAATACTTAATATTTATTGAGGGATTTAATATATATACATATACATATCCAATCACCACATACTGATAATATATCATATATATACTATATCCACAAACAAAACATGTAATCACAAACTTAGGAATGATGGTTATGGTCATACGAATGAAATAATTTGGAACTGTAAGGAATTTCTATCCACCTAAGGTCAAGCATCATATGTAACAACCTATAAAGGACAAAATGTTGTATTGGAAACAAGTTGGTCAGTCGATTGGACTCTTCCTGGCAATTGATTCATTCGCTTGTCAGTCAGGTTGGTCTATGTTGGTTGACTGGTTTCCATCAGTTGGTCAACTGGAACCTATCTCAAGTGCCTGTCTGGACTCCTCCATCTTATCAATTGGGCATCCAATCAATCGATTGTATCCTTTGGTCTATTGATTCGACCGCCATTTAGTCGAATCGCCAGGTGCAGAATGCCTTCTCTTTTCCTCAAATGGAAATCGAAGCTAATCCATTTAATGTATTACATTGTAAAAGTGAATCTTGAGTTACATTCAAGAGGAGTATAGGGAGGCAAGCATTAATTCACATATGGATAAGGAGAGAGGCAGTAGATAAAATTTATTTTTTACTATATTACCCATAAATAGTAGATTGTGTCAACAACTACAAAATGATAAGGAAGGTTCAAGGCATATACATGGTCCTAGAGTAAGTCTTACGACAATTCTTGTAGAGTTGTGCTTATTTCTTAAGTGATAATAGGAAAGCATCCATCAATGGCCTCCTAGTGTAGCACCATAGCCAGCGGTTGATGACGTCCTCCTAGCATAGTGGCAATGGCCTCCACACCTCTATGTAGTCCACACAAACCACCATAAACTCCGCATCATTCTTCTAGAAATAGTAGGAAGGAGTTGTCCCTTGTGTTGTCAACGTGCTAGCGTCTTCTCTTCCTTTGGTTATCTCTCCCTTTTAGGGGTGAAATGCCTTTGGTGCTCATGTTACCACAATTGGGAGATGAGGAGTGTTGTCATGCAAGAGTGTTGAGAGCTTTGACCACCTCCTCCTCTTTATATAGGAGTGGATCAGAGAGGGTTTCACAAACCCTTGGATATGAAGGGCCATATCTCATTGTTTGACAGTTGCTTTTGAATCACTAGTCGGTCGACTGGAGACCCAATTAGTCAAATGGCATGCTAGTTAGTCGATTGGAACATCAAATACGTAGATTTTCTTATTTTCCTATTTTCAAACATATTGTCTTTAATTTGATGATTAATGTATGTCATTACATCAACATCAATGCTTGACCCAATCCAACTGGTTGTCCAATCAATCGACTAGACTATTCCGTCAGTCAATTGGACAATCCAGTTGGTTGAGTGGTCAGACTAGATGGTTGACTGGGCACTCTTGTTATCCAATTGATAGTCAATGTCGTTTAACTTGATTATGTAAACACTTTAGTATTCAAGTTAAACCTTATCCATGAGTAAACCCCTATTGAAAGTGCATCCTATGTGTGTGACCCTATAGGTCCTATATTACATTGGTAGTGAATGTCCATAACTAGATTATGACATTACAAGCAATGAGTGGCATCTAACAACACTTTATTTCTACCCAACTAAGTGGAGTTGCAGAACAACTACAACCTATGACTGCAATCAATGTTACCATGATTGTATAGTTCCTTTGTATTTGGTATCTTGATTGAATGTGAGTCATGGAATCATCATTCTCTTAATACTCAATCTATATTTCTTGAACTAGAGCAAATTGTTGACATACACATGAGTTCAATATCAAATATTGACTCAAATGAGCATGTTCCTATGTTTCTTAGTCTTGCTTATCAAGAGGCCAGGATATCAACTCCAGAAGGAGGGAAAAATCCTATCTACATCACTCATAGTCACTCCCGTGTGTCGTAATGTACCAAAGTACCAACTTTATGGAAATCCTTATTCAAGGTCATGTTGGACTGTTTTAAAGCTCATCAATTGACATGTGTGGAGTGATGTGACTTCATTCTAAGAACCAAAATCACCAATATCACTTTGAGAGCTGATTTTAACTACCACTTAATAGTTCCATGTATTACCCACAAGGTGGGTTTCTCCGATACACTATTCTCCAACAAGTCCCTATTTGTTTGCCTTGATATAATATATCATGACTAATGTAATTCTATCATCAGCCAACACACATTCTTGTCTTATGTATTGTTTTTGTCTATTTTGCTTCCAAAAAAATATCTGACTAGGGGCATAACAAGAACGTACATATTCTTATCATTCATACGATCTCATTGTTCATGTCCTTAACTTGAGGACATATTTTCTCGAGTAACATCCTTCTTTAGATATTTAGACATGTATCGTGTTATATCATCATCTATTAACTAAACAAAATAGAAAAGATGGAATTTCTTTTATTATTATTATCAAGTCAAGTACATGATGCTACATTACATTCATTGTATGACTGGCTCTCTAGGTATACATACCAACAGTTTCAACAATATGGTTTCACTAAGGGAAGTGGATGAAAGGATGGTGACCATGACAGATGTTGTTCTCTACATAAAAACACCTAATCCCCTAACAATTTTTGATGTGCTAAATACATAGGCGGGATATCTAGATTGACCATGAATACTTAATTCATTAAAAGGTGGGGAGGGGGGGGGTTGTAGTGATGTGCATCTCAAATAAAACATCATGGAGGAAGTACCCACAATCGGTGTCACACATCATGAATTAAAAAATCCTTTTTTTTTTTAAAATTGAATAACTTTCAAAACTTGACCTCTCATGCCAACACACAAAAAAATTCCAAAAGAAATAAATCATGGCAATCCTATCAAAAGATCACAAGACACTACTATTGATGGTGCCAACGCATGCCATTCCACGTACATAGGAGAGCAATGCATGTCTACAAGGAATAAGTTGTGGGTCAGCTTTTTTTGGTTCAACCACATCTTCGACACCACTTCTTGAACCTTATGAGATTTAGTTAGAAGCTTCTTAAATAAGGATGGAAGCACTTTGATCTAATACATGCATTGATGACAAGTGAACTACCTCAACACATGACAATGGGTAGTATGCAACAACACTCCAACAAGATGATCAATAACCAAAAACAAGACATGGAAACTCCATAAACTAAGTTTTCATGACAAGACTCCATCCATCCCCAATGTACATCAGATGGTGCCAAACTCGCAAGAAAATGATCCAGATAACCACATATATGTAGAGGTTCACCTACATGGCTATGATACAATAAGTACTCCTTCATAATAATGTAATGAGAATTTAAAGATTCCAAAAATCTAGCAGGGTCGATGCACACTCCCAAGTAAATTTGTAAGACCTTAAAGAGTCCTCTTATTTTATTGGTTGATGACGCTTCATCTAAGTGTTCATACAAATTCTCCAATTCATATCACAGGAACCATAGTTTCTTTCCACCACAATGTAAGAGATAAAAGAATTCACGTGACCAACAATCTCTCCAAGGAACTATTTCATAAGGAGAATTGAGAAGTATGCTCACAAATGGGGAACATCTAAAGATTCAACACCATGTCAAGTTTCACACTTGAAGGAATCCCACAAGGAGGCCGCCAAAATAAAGAAATAATCATTGGCCTACCATCAAGAGGCTCCATAATTCTTCACCTACATAAGACTAGGTAGCTTTGCAGTCCAACTCGACTTCTTCGATATTATGGGGCAACACTCATGTAGGGGAAGGTGTGTGTACTTAGCCATATCCTTTGATGTAGGAGTCAAAAATAAATCCACAAAGAGTAAAGATTGATTGATAAAATCCCAAAGTGGGATCACAAATAATATCGATTCCCTAACATCAACAAAATAGGCTAGATTACAAAGATGACAGGTCAGACAAAATCTTGCCAACCCAACTCACTCAATTTTAGAGAGACTTATGATACAATGGAACACAAAGGAGGATAGACATGAGTTTACCATGTGTAGTACACAAGCGAACATATCGAAGTAATAAGGCCTTGTGAGGCCCGAGTCGAACATGGGGATGCGTTTCTCTAGTAGACTGCTACTAACTATAGTCAAATCAGCTAGGGCTGTTATAAATGGTCGAGTTGGGTTGAAAGAAAGAACAAAAAGCAGAAATAAAACAAATTAAAGGTGGAATTAATCAGAGATGGGGTGAATTTCTTAGGATAGTGGTTTCACCACGAACAACACTAATAACCGATCTCACACACATTAACATCTATTATCTCAATCCTTGGATAAGGAGCCTGTAGCTAGAATTATATACTCCTATAGTGTAATTCACAACCTAATCTAATACCAATATCACTTCCACAGTTATTGGTTGATTAGTTAGAAACTTTATGGTTATTCTCTGGCCCGTTTACACTCTAGTTTTCCCAAAGGGAACAATAGAAGAATAAATCTATGCTCTCTGACCCTCAATCTCTCTTCCGAGATGACTAAGTCTCTATCAATCCACTCATGGTGATCAAGCACAAGTAGAACATGATGATTTCATAGATTTATATCCCATAAAAAGAGATAAAAATGATATTAAAGCATGGAAATCAATCATAGTGTATATCCAGGCTACTCTTAGATCCTAGGGAATAAAAGTTTTTAGCCTTGCATGGTTTTCATTTATGAATGCATAGGAGGTAAGAAGAAAAATGTGAGAAACATGAAAAAACTAAATTAACCCGTGAATCTCTGCACATCTGAAGATTCCCTCAGTTTTGCGAGCATTCTTCTATCTCCCAACTACAAAATCATCCTCTACAAGTGCTCAGATCTCCTCGGTCAAAGCTTTCAATCCTCGACTCTTCTTTTCTCTCCTTTCGAACATTTTGCAATGAACATAGATGCTTCCTTTTCTCTGGACGTCACCCCCCCTAAGTCATAGGAGGCACTTAGGGTATGAATTAACATCCATCCTTCGATTAGAGATAAATTTGTGGCTGGCCTGATCGGGTAGACTCGGTAGTACCGACTAGGTGAGTCGGCAGTATCGAGTCACTTTAATTTGGTCATGTAATTCTAATCATGTCGATACTATCGACCGGACTCGATAGCACTGAGTTTTGTGGTTCTTGAGCTATGTGTCTGATGTCAACTTGGTAGCACCGAGTTGGAAACTCGGTAGCACCAAGATTTCTCAATTCATGTTGGGGCTTGCTGATGCCGAATCAGTAGCATCGACTTTAGTTGTCAGTAGCACCAATTCTGGGCAAGTTTCTGATAGGTCTCTAATGTCAAGTCAGTACCACCAACTATTACCAGGTTAGTAGCACCGAGTCTGTGATTCTTCCTTATACCTGAAAACACACAAAATCATCATAAGCAATTGGGATGCGTAAAATATTCCATAAAACCATATAAATCATATAATGTGATGCATTTAATAGAAACACATCATCTATGTCATTTCATTCATAATAAATCAAATAAATGACCAATCTACACATGAAATAGAGGAAAAATGTGCCTAAAATAATGACTAAAAACACATGCATCCAACTCTCCTAAGCTTAAATGTTTCTCATCTTCGAGAAACACTCTCTCACATCTGTTTGACAAGAGACAGCAGAAGGACATAACACATGCATTCCTTTCTTAATCAAATCCAACTATCCAACCCTAAACCGGCCTTCACTGACCACTAAACTGATAACTGCTCTAAAGTGACCAAAAACTTCCATGAAAGATGTCCACCTTCAGTCAATGACACTATCAAGAAAGCATTTAACATCATAATTACTCAGACATTCGCTTGGTGCATTGTGTGATTCCCTACACTAAATTTCTCTTTCCTAACTACCAACTAATTGGAAGCAAATCTTCGTATAAGAATGAATGAGGAGATAAATCATTAGAGTGGCCTAACAATAAGAGGAATTAATGGTTCAAGATGGGTGGAAAATGAAAATTCTTAAGTACATCCAACCTATTAGCTAGACTAAACCACATGTCCTAAAAGGAGTTGATTAAATTAGTCCGACTTTTAAAGAGATAACCTGACTCTCAGGCCCCCGCAATGATAAACAAGGTCTGATGTAGCGATCGAGGTCTAATACAGGGACAAGGTTGGTCGTGTTAAGAATGAGGAATCAAACACTCTTATACTCCAGTCAAAAATGGGGATAAAGAGATGTTCCCTAAGGAACAATATCACATAAACAAGAACAATAAAACAAAAAGAAGCAAAAGAAACAAATTGTAAACAAGTATATGGGGAAAACCTGGGTTGGGGTTTACCAACTAAAGCACCTCACCAACATGTAATACTATCTCTCTCTCTTGCATACTCATATCAAGATTACAAGAAACTACTCAAATGACTATTCCACTCTATCTCAAGATGAGGATAGATCTTAGTCTAAAGAAGCCTCTCTCTCGAGATGACAACTCAAAATCTCACATCAAAACAAATGGTTAAAGTTTTAGCATTCCAACACTCTCCTGCATTCATACCACTCCATGCCATGGGATAAAAGTGAAATTACTCTCTCGAGATATAAACAATCAAACATCACAAGATGGTAGCTAAGCATACAAGTGAAGCATTAAAATAAGTGCATGGAGATAATCTTGATAAGAATATGTATATTCAAAAGAAAGAGACAATATACATGTTAGTTGAGACTTAGTGGCTACTCCCAACCCAAGTTAAGGTGTTTATCCGCTCATGTTTGCGGACAACATGACGCGTTACAAAAAGACAGATCCACAAGATACCACGAAGGGGGAAAAGGGGTACAACATGATGAAACGATAGATCTGGAAGTGAAGAAACATGATACTGCACACTACTTCTTTAGATCTGGATCTACCACATGGATGACCTTCTTCTCTCAAAGAAGGGATGGGTGTTCATCTTCTCTCTCCTCGACTTCTGCCCCTGGAGATCCAAGATTGATGTATGGATGGTTGGAGATGAGTCTACAATGCAACAACACTTTTTGGCCTCAGGATCTGATCTCTCCCCCCATCTTTCTTGACAAGACAGATGGGTGCACTATTTATAGGCGCATTCCACTGACTTAGAGTCGCGGTTGCAGTTTTTTGTTAAGTGAGGGCAAGACCACGATCATGGTCTCTGCCTTATTCCTCTCTGGTCATGGTCCAAGTTGGTCGTAGTCCTCCTATAACCAAAGTCGTGACTCTTGTCATAGCCACGGTCGCGATCTTTGAATAATCACAGTCGTGATCTTTGGATAACCGCGGTCACGGTCTTTGGATAACTGTGGTCGTGATCTCTGGATAACCACGGTTGCGGTCTTTGCTTATTGTCTGAGGCTTTGAGATGTCTGGTGCTTTGGAATCATAGTTGTGGTTCCCAAAAATCATGACCTAAGTTGTGTTGATTCCTGAAATCATTTAAACAAGGATTTAGTAGAAAAGATAGAGAAATTATATGAAAAGTTAACTAAAGTTATACTAAAAGTGGTGTAAAATATATATAGAAAGTATGTAAAGTAAAATGTTATCAACTCCCCCAAACTTGGAATCAAGCCTGTCCTCAAGCTATGTGTAGGTTCGAGAACTCAAAGAGAGAAAGAATGAACAAGCTTAAAAGACAACATAATAGCATGACTGACA
Organism: Alisma plantago-aquatica; assembly: GCA_963693085.1. Taxonomy (NCBI): domain Eukaryota; kingdom Viridiplantae; phylum Streptophyta; class Magnoliopsida; order Alismatales; family Alismataceae; genus Alisma; species Alisma plantago-aquatica. The sequence continues at coordinate 887,597,803 of OY856411.1, forward strand.
TATCTCATCCTTGCATCAAGACAGTTGTTGGATGTATTCAATCCCTTAGGTCTCAATCTTCCCCCTTTAATTGGAGTTGCATAACCTCATTTTATCTATCATAAACTTCTATTGTAAAAGGTTTCTCCTTCTCAACTCATCACCCCTCCCCTTAGCTAATGCCCATACTAATGCCAAATCATTTTCGAAGGGTATCTTTCACACCTATTCTTTATTTTTAGCGGGCCCTATGCTAATGTGTATAGGTAGGCTTAAGGCTTTCAGGTGTTTTCCTCTACCTCTTCAACTTCTCACCCACAACTGTCGTAAGAATAGTGTTGCCCTTTTTTTGAGCTTCTGACCTTAAGTTAGGTTGTTTTGTGAGATTCCATTTAGTATTGGAGGTGTGTGAGCTTGGCTTCAAGTTTCTACTTATGGCACGACATATCCGCATTCATGAGTGCAGTAATATACCGGCCAGGTAGAAACTTTTGGCATCTTTTGAGGCACATCTCTCATATATATATTTTTGTTTTATTTATTTTTGGCTTTTTATTTCTCCTTTCAGGTTTGGGGTTGAGGAGTTTGATTGGTTTTCTAGGTGGTCAAGCCTCTTTTGGATATTATTTTTGAATAGGGAAGCTTTTTCCTTTCTATAGATAAGGGTTTTTTTGGATAAAAGTGTTAGGTGGGGGTGGTTGTTTAGGCGTATGACTGAAGTTCTCTAGTATGCAGGAATTTCATGAGTTAAGGTTGTTACATTTACAATGTCTTATTGCAAGAATGAGATATAGTTGTATTGCTATGATTGTTGTTTTACTCATGCATTCTTGTGTATGTTTCTCATATTCTTCTCTCTCAGAGGACTGGAATACTACATTTAGAAAATTTAGTGAGAGAAAGTGAGCTTCTAAAAGGTTAGTTGTAACAAAATTTCAAAAATTTTAATGGTGTAAAAGGAGTAAAAGGGAAAGTGAATGAAAAAAGAAGTAAATAAAAAAGGAAGGTATAAGTACCTTTGTGGCCCATTTATGACTCCTCCCCCAAACGTATCCTACACCCTGTCCCATGGTGTCAAAATTTGAGTAAGATGTATAAATGAGCCTTCTTTATTTGCTTATTTGTTGGGGAAATGCCCACTTGGACTCGAGGAGCATGCTTGCTTGTACTACATGTTCTCCACCTTGAAGTCGATAGTGGCAATGGCTACCATCCAGGACAGGCAGAAGAACCCGCAGTCATTGGATAGGGGTACCTACTGAGGGTTCTATGGTAGTATTGAGTTTTCTTGAAGTTCTTGCCTTTTGTCATAACATACCCTTTGTAGTGATTCCTTATCATCTTGATGATTGCTTTGGTGTAGGTATTTGCCTTTTCTTCTATAGGAGACTTTTATGTTGTCATGTTGGTCTTTTTGTTGAGTGCAAAGGCTACTTCGGTGCTGTTACATAGAAATGCAATCCTTTTCAGAAGGTTGACATGTAGTAAAGTCTAGTGGTTGTCGTGAAGAATTGGCAAGAAGATGTGCTCTGGCGTGGCCGCTTCAAGTCATCGTTGTAGCCGTTCCATTTCTCATGTCTTCTTATCTTTTAGGATGTCATCTACCAGTAGGAAATATGCCATGTGTGAGTTTGGAATTAAGTCCCCTAATAACGCATGGTAGGCCAACATCGTGTTCATAGAAAGATACCCTCCAATTTTCAATGTTTCGCGGAGGTCGTTTTTTAATACACAGATGTCATCTCGTTGAAAGATGACATCTCCCGCCGAGTCATCTTCTTTCAGAGAACTCATAATTATCATCAGTTCTTCCATTGAGAGGCTGAAGCAGCTCCACCTGTCAAAGTTCTCGAAAGAAGGTGTGATTTCTCCTGCCGGCCCATCTGATCCATCATTCCCCAACTCTTCTTCTTCAGCTTCTACTTTTCTGGGTTGTTCTTCTGCAGGTTGAACTTTAGGAGTTGCTGCCACTGAAGACTGCTTTTGTTCTTTGACGGTTTGCTTTGCAGCTTCTTTACCCTCTACACTCTAGCCCACCTTCCAAGCTATAGCTTTGGCTGGTTTAAACGAATCGACCCACATGGTTTTGAGCTATTTCCTCCAAGCTACCTTTTTGGGAAGAGGAATGTCCATGTAAAGCCAACGGGATATGGTGTCTGTGGGCATTGTCACATCATTAAAGAATCGGTGATCGTAGATGACTTCCATGATGTACACACCCCACAGTCCATGCAGGTCATCCGCGTTCAGATCTTCCAGGGGGATGCCCTTGTTGATGGCTTTCATCATGCGCAGAACAATGAAGGTGCAATCCCCCAAACCAATTTCTTCCTGGGGAACCCTTTTGTTGATGGAGAACAGCTTCCAAGACCCTTTAAATTTTGTGCCTACCTCTTTGATAGCTCATTGTATGTGTATCAGAATCTTCAAGGCGTCCCTGGCATCCTTCCTTTTGTGTACAAGAAAACTTCTATGCATCTCAACTGCGCAACAATTGATCACCTTCATCTTATGTTCATGTAAATTGATGACAATTAGTGCCCAATGCTTTGCATTCCTGATGGGTAGCACAACCGTTCTGGTCTCTTTCCTCCAGACTGCTGCTTTTAGCTCTGAAACTTCTACTGCCATGTATTCTTCTTTATATAGAAGGCTGGCTAGACGCGTGGTCTCTTTGAAGACCAGTTGTGGCTTGTTTGGGTGCAAGAACTCTTCCAGGAGGGTGGCGCAAAGTACCTTGAACAATTTTTTGTGTACTTATGCCTTCTTTAGGAAAACCCTCCAGAATTCATCTCTGATAAGACATGTACCCTTGTTGTTGTACAGAATGTCTGACCTGGGTAGATCGTCATTGAGGAAATCTGCCAGGACATGGACATCTCTGTAGGAGATGCGCGACACAGTCGTCATGTCCATGTCCTTAATATTGCAGGGTAGAGGGGGAGATGTTGTAGGTAACTCTATCCTGGCTTCAGCCTGTCTCTCCCTGGTGGGCTCATCTGTGAAGAAGGCTTCTAGCCTACCATCCTCATCCTTGAACATTGCCTCCTGTGCCATAGGTGTCGAGGCTTCTTGTATCGTTGGCATAGCCCTTTCCACTTGTTCAACAACTTTATGTGTAGGTTGTATTGTGGTTGTTGGTCTAGCTTCCTTTGAGGAGGCTTCAGCAATGGCGTTGTCCTTGATGTGACTCTCCTCATAGGCATCTCCCAACTTGCCTTCTACCATCATTTTCAAAGTAGCCTCCATCTTCCCATCATAGATGCAGTCGTGGTGCTCTTCAAGAGGGTGGAAGAGGAGGAAATCATTACCTTCTTCAAGCTCAGCCCCCAGCTCAACAATCATCCTATCTAGCTCTTCTGCTCTGACTGAGTTGAGCTCTGTGACCACCTCCTCTCGATGAGCTGCTGCAATCTTCTCTTCTAGAGTTGGAGAGTGTGCTGGAGGGGAGAGGTGATGTTTTTTCTGATGTTTATCTTCGTTGGTGGCTTCATCCATTACTTCCTCTGGGTTATGGTTGAGGTTGAATCCCTTTGATTATGTTGTATGCTTCTCATTCTGGGGGCTAGGCCTTTCTGTTGGTTGGGTCCCTTTTGGATCAGCAGTGGGAGATGCCTTCCTACTTGTGCTCCTGACTTTTTTTGTGCTGAATCTTGTTGTGCTGGCTCCCGCACCTGGCCCCCCACGTTGTCATCGTGGCTGTACGGGTTGGCTAAAGAGCATACGGGGCTGGCTGGGCGCTTCGTTCTCTTTTTATCCCACCGGGCTTTGAGTTCTTTATGCTCCTGGTCGAGCTTCTGGCAGTCTTCTTGTATGCCCTAGTGCTCTTTTTCAAGAGCAGTCATCGCCGCTTCGTAAACCCTGTGCATTTCTTCATTGTCGGAGTGGATAGCATGCCCCTCCTTCCGCAGGATTGTCATTTCCTCCTACATCTTTTTCAGCATCCCCATCATCCTCCACTGATTGCTTAAAACTTCTTGGATAAAGTCTGAGAATGTTGTCGTCCTATCATCCAACCCTTGTACCTACATTGTTAGGGATGACAAAGATGTAGAAATTTTTTCATTTATAATATTGGTTTGATGTATGTGTTCCCACATTGCATCAAACCTTGTACCAAGGGCACCCCCGAAAGAGGGTGCTTGTCATTGCTACTGGTGCAAATGCTGCTCCATGCGTGGTGTCGATGAGCTCAACATGTCTAGTTGCTTAGGTGGCGGTGTGGTGGGGGCATATCTCCGGATTGGCCCTTATCTGTGTCTGCCTCCAGTACGGCCCGGGAGCCTTGTCTTTATGGCTCTACCTCTAGCATGTTGGTGGGTTGTGGGACTTCTTCTGTAGCCTTGCACTTCCCCGCCTCTTCCTCCACAACTATAGTTTCCTTTTGTTGCTAAGGAGAGGCAGGGTCTATAGCCTTTTAACCTAGAGGCTATTCTATGGCCATCTCTTTTTCAGTTGGCTTAATGGTGGCTTCAGTCTTTTTTTTCTACAATGCCAGTTTCTTTCTCAGCTCCTGGTTCTTCTTCTTTGTTTTTAGGGATGGGGCACTGCTCTCCCCTATTGTGGGTGCTGGATCTACCGGTGTGATGGCGTGCAGTGCCCCATAGCTCATCTTCTCAATGTTTTCGAGAGTTGGTCACAGCTTGTGGGCATCATAGAACACCATCTCAGGGAGGGGGAGTGGTATCTTTGATCCTTTGTGCTTGAAATATGCCTTCTCCCCCTTTAGATCCAAGATTCCCATGCTGGCGAGGGACTTGATGTCGATGCTTTGATGTCCCTCCATTTCTTCATATTTTTGAATTTCTCCTTCTTTCAGTAGGTAATCGGTGATCATTGTAATATGAACACCCATATAGAAAGTAGAATTTCTTTTCATGTCACCGCCTACTAACGCCGACAATCTTTTGATCAAAATTCTACCGATATTCACTGGTCGTTTGTTGATCATGGACCATATGAGGAAAAGGTCCCCCTTACTTACTATCTTGGTCTCCGATCTGGAGTCTATGCCTGCGTTTGGCATGGGACCGAAATGTGGTTTGGTGTTGTCTTTTAGTGCCAACCCTACCAAACAAGTGCCAATTTGAGGCTGATTTGTGTATGGTTCGCAACCCTGAAAAACCTCTGTTATGGGATAATGGATCCCCCTAACCTGGGTTCTCCCCGTCCCACGATGGATGGGATTCTAGTTCACAAACAAGTTTTTGCGATCTGATCCTCTCCTCACCCCACACCCATCCCGACATTCTTCGCCTTTCCCCTCTACCTGCTCTATCTTCTGCTATGTGGTTTGTGCTCTCTTCTCTCCCAAGAACTCCTCTCCTGAGACCTCGTTCTCTCCCGAGACCTCGAGGCGACCTCACCATTACTATTATGTGTGAGTTAAAGCTGACCCATCATTTCCAGTGGCAAATCCATGGCAGGCGACTGGCGTACGGCAAACCCTACCCAGTGGAGTAGGAAGAATACCAGGTCAATCAAGCGGATGTATGGGTGTGGTGGCACGTCTGCAAGCGCCGAGCTACAATGACAATCTACACGCAGATAAGGAACCCTCCCCAGTTGACATCTCCCATCAAAGCGCCCCATTTCACCATGTACAAGCCGTGTAGTAAACCCTAGCAAGGGCAAGCACTGTCACGGCTGCTATATAGTTCTATGTTTCATTAGCGATCTCCTCGCTTTTCACCTTCAAACCCTCCACACAATCTTCTATTCCGCCGCCGCTGCCGAACCCCTTTACTAGGAAGTCGTCGACTTGCTTGCAAGGTTTGTCTCCACCGACCCTTTTCTTTCTATTTGCTATCCTCCTATCTTTACTCTTGTAATGATATATCATTTAATCAGTAAATTAATGTGTATTTCTCTCTCAATTTCTTGTCACATGTTTTGTCCCTGGCAATGTCTGGTCGTGCTCCTATTTTCATCATCTCGGCTGAGTAGATATTTGTTCTTATCGAACAACAACACACGTTTTCTCCTGTTCTTGTTGCCTGCTTGCTTGATTCAGATAATATTTTTGTTGTATTATGTCTACGAGTAACATGGGTCATTGGGATGTTGTATAATCACATATTTGCTGGCTATTGTATTATCTCCATGATATTGTTTGTAACATCCCTGACATGGGTTATGCTTTAACACTAGGTGTTTTGTTTAAGAAATATAATTAGATTCTTGATATTATCTTTTGAAAAGTAATTAAGGCTCAAGAGGAACTTATATTTCAATTTTAGTCCATTTTGAATAATGTTGAAAGTAATGTTTTACTTCTTATCGACTTAAGTGCAATTTACCCAAGTTGAGGGGTCAATTTGCAAATGGTACATGATAACATGTTCCTCATGTGTTGAAGCATCATGGGAATGAAGATGATTCTGAGGTATGGCTTGTGATAGCCTGAGCACCAAGAAAGAGCTAGTAAATCAATATTTGTGCATTAAAACCTAGTTTTGGTGTAATGTGCAATTTACCCAAAACCCAGGGTTCAATATGCAAATTACTACTTCAAAAAGGTCCCTAATATTTATTGACATCATTTGGAGTAAATAAAATGAGAGGGGCATCTCAATTGTATCTCTTTGAAGGAGAGAGAATCTTGATATTAAAATAATTAAGATTTAAGCATAATGGAAACATTAGTTCAAATTAATACAAAAATAAATAAAATAATTTAAGGGCCTTCAACCAAAATTAAAATGGTTGGATTCAGATGTGTGTGTACTTCCTTGAGCTTTTCAACGACCATGAAATATCCCAAGGAGGTGAAAACTCCAATCACCTTATTATAAGAAAAAGAATTTCCACTCAAATATGGATATTACTATTATAAGGGTTAAGGTGCTTAATTTCTTTTCCCTTAATTCATGGATAAAGGAAGGGAATTTGGAGATAATTAAGATAGCTTTTCAATCACAGAATTTAGGAGGAATAATTGGCACAATTTTTGGAATTAAAAGAGTTTTATAAGAAATTTTCTCTCTCATTGATTTTCTTATAAAAGCACCCTTTACCACTCAAACCAAGGACTTTTTTTGGATCCACTTATTTCCTTTTCTTGCAAAAACGTTCAACGAAGCTAGGGGCATCAGGAAGACGACCCTCAACCTGTTGGTAATCTTCTTGACCTTCATTCATCTCGATTTCATGGTGGAAATCACAAATTAATGCATGATTCCTTCATATCTCGATCCTATCTTCACTTCTAACCATCCCTTTTCACTCAAAAGCTTGAGGAACGATCCTTGTGGTGTGGAAAAGCTTCTTCCACCATTTTTGACGTGAAGCTCCAAGACTTGAAGCTCTATTGAAGGCGGGTTATATAACTTGAACCCCTCTACATTGTTATTCAACTATTAATCTTGCAATTTCATTGATTCCTTCATCTTCTTGATTAATTGCTTGCTGAAAATGGTATTTCCATGAAATCATATGTACTAGGAGTTACATGAACGAGGGTAGATAATGATGACATCATCTTGGACACTTTTCCCAAAGAATTGTATCTCATTCGGTTTCATCATGTTGCTCATTCGGTTTCAACCAAAATCGTTTGAAAGCAAACGATTTTATCAAACAGTTTGAAGTTAAATGGTTTCAAACCATTTGGGAGAGTTGACCATGGTTGACCGTTTGGGAATTATGATGTTAATGTTGATAATTGATGACCTATCAAATTTTATTAATGAATTCGAAAGGGATCATCAATTGAAGGTTAATCAATTAGCAAACCCTAATTGGATTATGTGCTGAAATTCAATTTGGTTAATTTTAGATTTTTGGGTGATTGAGCCCAAACGGTCTCAAGACTGTTTGGAGGTCACCCAAATGGTCTCAAGACCGTTTGGGGGTCACCCAAGACCGTTTGGAGGTCTAAGGTTAAGTATGGATGAGTTATTGAAGTCCAAAGATACAAAATTGAAATGCAATTAAGTGCTGATTTGATGATCAATCTAATGATCTAAACCCTAATGGAATTTCACAAAATCCAAGGATAGGATGAGGCAAACGGTCTCATGACCGTTTAAAGGTCATCCAAATGACCTCAAGACCATTTGGGGTCTGATCATATCAAAAATTTGATGATGATTCATTAGTTGTAATGGAATCAATTCCACAATGTTGATCATTTATGGCTATTCGATTCAAAGCCCTAATTGAAGGATCCTTGGGTTGAAATCCTAGATCAATTGGGTTCAAAACCCTAATTTATGGTCTAATTGAAGGTTGATTCAATAGTTCAAGCAATAAAGAAATCAAGGACTCAATTGATAATTGGTTCATCCATTGAAATCAGGAATCATGTAGGTGTTGAAAGGACTTTTTGGTCCATGCGATTTTGAGAGGGTTTGGACCAAACAGTCTTAAGACCATTTGGGTCCAAACGGTCTCAAGACCGTTTGGGATCAAATGATCCCAAACCATTCGGAGACCCAAGCTCATGCGGTTTGAACACTTTCTAGCTCATTCGGTTTCAATCCAATGATTTCTTAAACGGTTTCAAGGGCAATGTGCCCAAACACTTTCAAAACGTTTGAACTTTGAGTATCCAAGACCATTTAGGGTCCATGAAAGCAAGACCGTTTGAGGTACAACATGATTAATTCATTTGGATATCTAATATAATTGATGTTTCAATTGATCAATTTAATTGGATATCTCAAGTAATTGAAAGTCCAATTGATCCAATCTCTTGGAGATCCTAGAAGAGGATGAGAGAGAGAATTATTCATGTAAGATAATCATGTAGCAATAAAGCCTAACACATTCAAAGTAAGTGTGATGTACAATTAGGGTATGATCCTTGGTAAAGAGATCATGAAACCCTAATTGAGTTAATTGATGAACTCAAACCCTAAATTAGGGCAATTCTGAGTGAAACCCTAATCTAGGAAGATAATGTGATATGATTTTAGGGTAATGACATGAGTTTAACCCTAACTCCTATATTTTTAATGTAAAATCCTAATTGGGATGAATAGTAAACCCTAATCATGGGTTATTGAATATAAACCCTAATCTAGGGTGATGTGATGTGAATAGTAAACCCTATTTTTAAATAGGGTGAAGTTGCAAGAAACCCCAATCCTGGACAATGAAATGATGAATCATTGGTCCTAATTAAATAGGGGGGGGGTGAGTAACCCTGATTGCTAAAAAATGGGAAATCCTAACCCTGGTATGGGAATAGTGATATTACCCTTATATAGCATGTAATTGAAATATGATTGATATATTTGTTATCGTGTATGCTAATCATGCAGGTATCACGAGATGATGAACATAGCCATGTATCAGCTATGATGCTATATTTATTGAAATTATTTATTGGGCCTTGTATGCCATAATATGCCTTGTTGCATAGTAAGAGGTGACAAGAGAGTTAATGGGCCTCAAGTGCCAGATAAGATGCTTGTGTAACAAGTGTCATATGTACCTTGGTCAGATGACCTGAAGGTGATGATTACCTAAAAAAGTGGTAACAGTGCTCAGTGTTGAGCTGAGGGTTTCAATGCCCAAAATCATATGTTTATGTGAGGGATTGAGATCCCAATGTCTTTTAGAGACTGAGAAGTAACTGATGAAAATAGTACATGTTTCTTTATAGCATTTGTCCTAATAAGTTATGTTTGAAAACTTGATTGATGCTAAAAGGATATGATAATGTACCTAATTAATCAAATGAAAGCTATTCATGTAGTGCTCTGACCATAGATCCATCATTGTCAGAAGCGGGTAATGGTGAAATAGGTTTTCTTACGAGATCTCCTAGAGTTCACATATTTTGAATATGTGGGGGTCGATGGGAAAAAATATCCTTACGTCCTTATGAGGGAATTGATGGAAGGTAAACATTAAACCTCTCAATCCGTCATGCTTCTGGGATGGATGTATCACTTATATCCTGATGATGTTAATGCCGGATCGATGGAGGTTAACATGAAATCTCTCGATCGCGAAGAGAGTACAGTCGACACTGTAACTCTATAGCTAGATGCCACTATACCCTGGAAAGCTATGTAAGCAGAGACACAAGATGTCCTGCATGTAATCTCGCACTGATGAGATGTGGGAAGTCGTGGAAGCTGGCTCTTCCACTTGACATTGTATGGTACCGATATTGACTTCGTAGTGATCAGTTGGAGTATGATCGGTATATCTCATCTCCTCAAAGATTAAGAATGTTTGTAAAATATAATCATCCGTGTAGCGTATTTGCATAAGATTGAAATATGAGAATCACTGGTTGATGTTAACCTGCTTAGCATGTCCTTGAATACATAAATGTTATTTATGCTCTTTAATTGAATAAGAGATATGCTACATGGTCAAGTTATAGTTGAAATACTTGAATAGAAATGTTTCTCTAGCCTACATAGATAGTGATTATCTTCTATTGAAATATATTATCCCACTGCTCGGTTTATTTATATCAAACTGCAATAACAATGATGCGGTAGAAAGTTATATCTCTCGTTTGGGCAATTTTATAATTGTCTCACCCCCGTGGGATTCGACATTTTTAGGTAGACACAAACAAAGAGGGAGAACCTCTATAGCAGAGGAAGAGAAGCAGTAGCAACAACAAGGGCAATAGTAATATCCCAAGTGGGGGATACTGGTTGTCAGGCTTTGTACATAAAGTCCTATGTGTCATCTCTGCACTCTAAGGTCCTAGGTGTCAGTAGATAATGTTTGTATAATCAACCTGAAATTTTGGTATGATGATACATGGAATGTCCAATGTAGACCAGTATGTAAATATACTAATGTGGTTCTTGTTAAAAGAATCTTTGGTAATGGATATTTTTATAAAAGGTTTTAATTTTTAGTGATTTTCAGTAATTCTGTTGCTAATGAAATGCTTCCACATTTGTTAAATTAGTTAATCCAGTTTTTATGAGTTGGACGCCACAAGTTTAGTGGTATCAGAGCTCTAGGTTTGTTGAGTCTACAGAGACATAGGATTAAGGTTGTTGAGTCTGTTCTAGTGTTTCCCAGTTTATTTGATAGTGTCTTCTACTCATTTAGGAGGAGAAGAACTAGAAGATGTTTGTATTGCATGATGAACATGTTGCTGAGAGCAACGTTGCTGCACCAGGAGGAGGTGTAAGGGATCAAGCTAGGGAGGAAGATGTACCTGAGATTCCTCAACTTGATCAAGATGATATGGGGAACCCAGTCTTCCAAGCCATGTATGGGCAGTTTTTGGCAACTATGACTCACATGACTGATAGGATGCCACTACCTACACCGAGGGCAGCAACCCACAATGTAAGATAGGGAGCTGGCAAGACCTTTGAAAGGCTTCGAAGGTTAGGAGCCACAGAGTACGCTGGCACAGCTGACCCATCAGATGCTGTGTAACGACCCCGCCTCCCGGTAACCCCCAATTAAGGAAGACCCGAAGGTCAGAGTCATTATCCAATTAACAGGATCAAAGGTTCGACAAATAATCAGTATTAATTAATAAACTTTACCAACTAAACTGAAAACTGGTATAAAATGAAACCTTGTTTACCTTTTGAAATCTGGGATATCTTGGGATCCAAGGAGTCCCAATAAAAAGGAAAGAAAGAGAAAATACTAAAAAGGCAAAATAAAAGGATAATGGGAATACATAATTAATGGAATTATGTGGTTTGGTGAAGAAAGGAGTATTTCCTACTTAAGTTTGAATATAATTTCGAGGCCAAGTAATTAAAAGACAAGAATGAGCAAAATAAGGGAGAGGAATTTCGAATTCCTAATTATCCATGCAACAAATAATATCAAGGAAATAAAAGTTAATGAGAGAGAGAGAGTTGGTTGCTTCACAACCAAGGATAGTGTGTTTCCTTTCGAGTTGGGACTTCAGTCCTCATGAGGCACGCCTTAGGGACTCATACCCACCCCTATAAGAAGGATAGAACGCCTGCTTCGAGATCCAGAAGGATTCCACGCCATGCTAACTCTTTTTCTTCTCCTTTCCGTCTAAACCCTAACCAAGAGGGTATATCTGTGGTCTAGGGCAACACTGGGCTACGTTGTAGTCTTATTAGAAGTAGGGACCTTCCACGACAAACCTCAAAGGGCTAGCTACTTCTTTTGTGCCTTCGTCTACCCACAGTCCTTGTCGGAACCTGCAGCAGGTGCGGCTGCAACTCGGGGAAAACCTCACACAATTTCAGGCGTCTTGGTCATTCTTTGCAGCATGGCTGGCTGCGATAGTGTGGGGCGGAGGCAGGGGAGAAACCCTAGCAAGGCACGAGCCTCGAGGAGGTGGGAGATAGGCCGCGAAGCACTACAGGCCAGCAACTAGGGCGGCGGCCTGGGCTATTCGCGGGGAAGAAGAAGCCAAGGTAGCACTGGACGACTCTGCCCTCTGCTGGCCAAGGAAATCGACCACTTAACCCGGGGGCAGTTTAGACATTTCGAAATGTTTCAAGCCAAGCGGATTACGTCGCATGGCAAGGCCTACGTGGCAGCCTCCAATTGGTCTGAAGTAAGTATTTTTGCTAAAATGATATCTCCCTAACCGTAGCTTGGATAGGCACACAATATACATGAAACTTGCTCAGAAAATTGAGAGGAATCTAAATAAAACATAATTGGAGCCTGATTCCTTATGAAATTCGAAAAGTATATACAGATACTATCTTCAATAGTTTAATCAATGAAAAACCCTAACCTTTGATGATTGATGAGTTAGAAAGGGTTAAATGAGTATATAAAGTTGATATTAGCTTGTTAATGATAAAAAGGATCATTAAGATTGGAAAAGGATGAATTTGCATGTAATTAGTTTAATTGCGAGTTTAATATGCATGAATAATACTTTAATGGGCCTTGAAACCCTAATGTTGGTAAAATCGACTCTTAATGGCTTTAATTGACTAATTTCATGAGTAAAGTGGAATATGCTGAATCTAAGCTATTTCAAGCTTTAAAATCCCTAATTTGTGGATAATGGACCTTAAAATAGAAATTAGGGTTTCCGATTTCATCAAGGTAGAATTAATACTAAATAGAGTTCATATGGAAATAGACCTTAAAAAATTATGAGTTGTTAATCCGAAAGGAACTAAAGGTGATAATTGAGTCTAATGACCTTGAAATAACTTAAAGGGTTAAAGAAGGTAATTTTGGTATCAAAAAGTAATGATCGACTTTAATTGGGATTATGATGTTGAAATTAGGGTTTATGAATTAAGAGAGTAGTTAATATGATAAAAGCGTCATGAAAGAAAAAACCGTAATAAAACCCTAATGTGGTCTAGAAAGCCTAAGATGGAATCCAAGTCTATCTTTAGAATGTTCTGGATAAATTATAACACTTGGATGTCATGCATTAATTTCAGGATATTTGTTGATTGCTTGTTGATTGATTCTTTATCCTTATTGATTGGACAATCAAGTTGCTCTGGATCAGGTATGTGGTTAATTATGATTAACCGTTTTAGTTTTCCGATGGATTCCTGAATGTTTAATCGCATTGAATGCAACTAAACTGTTTGGATGTTCATATTGCAATTATAAAGTGACTATGATTATCACCATTTAATATAAATGTGTAAATCCCGCACCTACATGCCACCCTGATGGAAGATGCCATAAAGGTCAGGCCCAGGAGGGTAGACCAATGGGCACCTTGAGAGGTGACCCTATACACCAAGCTAAGGAATGAGAAGGTGATTGATGAGGCAAGACTAAGGGGCACCATGAGAGGTGACTCCCAGGCACCAAGCTCGGGATTGAGAAGGTGGCCTTAAGTCAAATCCAGGGTTAGGGCAAAAGTGGTGGGGATTGTCACATGAAAGATGTAAATTGACTTGTTAATTACCTTGATTGCAATACTTAAATTGTTAGCCATATGTGCAAGATTTTGGTTGTCTCCACATACCAGTATATTTCGATATACTGACTGACGTTTTGATTGTCGGCGTTTTAGGTACAAACGGAAAGAACAAATAGTAAAGTGGCATATGTGGAATTAAACGAAAAGTAACGTACACGGGAGGATTAGTAGATTAGTAATCTTCAGGGATAGAAGATTAGAAATCCCAGATTTCAAAAGGTAAACAAAGTTTCATTTTATACCAGTTTTCAGTTTAGTTGGTAAAGTTTATTAATTATTACTGATTATTTGTCGAACCTTTGATCCTGTTAATTGGATAATGACTCTGACCTTTGGGTCTCCCTTAATTGGGGGTTACCGGGAGGCGGGGTCGTTACAATTAGTATCAGAGCATAGGTTCCTCATCTAATCTTTAATAATTATTAAATTTTACAAATTCCGTAGAACCCAAGGGAGTTATTAGAGGATTACCCGAAAGACAGAGGTGTCTAGAAAAGGATCACGACCGGGGGCTGGCAAGATTTTCCTCCGCACCGCTAGTCGGAATATGAGGACTCCCGGATCCGTGTGACTGCCTGGCCAAAGTCTTAGGGTATGAATCGAAATAAGATACCTTTTAGGACTCTCTCATCTCGTTCATCCTTTCTCAACTCAAATTCTGTTAAGGACCTTAAGGATTATGGTTTTCTCTCTTCTCCTCACCCTCTTGAGGTATGGGTAAGATTGATAAGGATTAAGGAATCCTCCACAAATTAATAAAAAGCATGTAAATAAGATGTCATGGACATGAGCTTAATAGAGTAAGTGAAAAAGGAATAGATACATGCTTAGGTCGTATGACACGAGTTGTCATTGCCCTCAGGAGAGACGTGAGGATAGACCTCCTTGCCAGGAGGAAGAGTAGAGAGAGTTAGTCTTAGAGGTAGAGACCTAGTACATCCTTTGAGGATGATAGTAACCCTAACCCCCAAGTGAAGGTTAGAGAGAGAGATGACATGATGGGTTAGATGTCATGTTTGACCAGGTGTTTGGTTGGTCATGCCTTTGGGATGCCATAAGAGGGTAGATGACCTAGTACCTTTGGCGACCCAACCCTGGAGGGGGTCTTGCATGCTATAGAAAAGGATAGCTCATTCGTGGATGAGTTTAGAGAACCTATAGTTACCCTATGGGCTTAGGCAAGTAGGGTATAGCTTGATAAAATCCTGGTTAAGAGATCATGATTGATGGATTATGAAAGGGGTATGGATGCTCTTGAGCCAAACATAAGTTGAGCATAGGCTTCAACCACAAAGGGGTATGCTTGTGAGCATGAGCCTTCATGGAGAAGTGATCTCTAGTATGGTTGGAGGTGGGTTTAGCTCTAGAAAGAGGAAACAGAACCCCAACATGGCGGTTGGAAGCCTAAGACCCCGAAACTTGAGGAATAGTAGGGAGTCGGGAATGATGCGACCTAAGTGGATGCCTTATGCATGACCCCTGGAGGTTGATGATGTTTTGGTTAGCTTGAGAGTAACCAAACCCTAGAAAGAGGATGATGCTTCTGGTACCTATGGTATAAGTGATTACCTACTAGATGAGATAGAGAGTGCTTTAGACCCTGAGGAGGTTAAGACACCAGTTGTGAGGCTTTATACCTAGTAGTTGTCCGGGAAGAGGAATCAACTCTGAAGTGTTGCTTGAGTAGGAAGATCATGGGAGTACATGACATACCTTGGACATGGTGGATTCCTAGTTAAGAGAATGAGCATGTGGTTGGACACCCGAAGGCGAACCCAGGGTTCCTAGGCCTTAGAAGGGAAGAAGTGTACCCAATGCTCATGTTGAGATTTGAGTCTCTATAGTTTCGAGCATGGTACTCCTCATGTGTAGAGGTAAAGGAAATCCCTTCAGGTAAGGGTATGTTTGATGAACCCCTCACGAATAAGTTGATCTGGTGATGAGGAAAGAGAACGAGTGTGACCTAGCATGGTTTTGTAGGTACGCTTGTGCCTTAGTAGTTGTTGGTTTAAGCATGCTCATGCGGATGTAAACCCTAATGATGGTTGTGATCTTGTTGTCACAGGTTGTAGTTTCCTCCCATCCTGGGAGAGGACCCTTTGGTAGGGTGTGTACCAGTTCTGTCGGTTTTGAGGTGACCTAAAGAGGTATCATAGGATCTCGAGAAGCTAAGTTAAGAGTAAATGGTATGAAAATGAACCTATAGGCCCATAGATAACCATCTCTAAGTGCATGGATGTGTTACCATGGGAGTGACCGGTATGGGGCCTGACCAAGGTAGGTAGGTTGCCATGACCCCTGTGAAGGGATGAAAGTCAGTCATGAATGCAGGAAGAGATGATGAAGGCTTGGGTAATGTTCTAAGTCAGACATGTACTATAAGAGAATCTCAAGTCTATCCTAGGGTCAGGTAGGGATAAGACCGATGAAAGACGGAGTTTCCTAATTCCCTAGTTGCACATGAACATAGGGTCGGGAGGTAACAACTATCATTGTCTGAGGGCCATGGGTTAGGAGATTGATCACCTTCATTAACTCATGGGACCTAAAGGGCAGATGAGTAGGGCACTCTCTGGATGCATAAGGGAAGAGGGATGACCCTAAAAGTGCCGGCACCCTATAGATCTAGAGGAGATGACCAAGGATTGTTTGGTGACCCAAGTAGGTTTTGGATCAATTTTCCATGGATGTAATTCTGATATCAAGAGGATATGTGGCACGTTTCAACTTAAATTTGAAGGTGTACTGGCAAGGTGGGATGTACCATCTCTACTCTTGGAACAGGAAGAACTCCATATTTGGACTGCAGCCAAATGCTTATTTCCTTTTGTTATGGGAGTGAGAGATAGGACAATACGCATGCCTTACACCAAGAATAAAAGATGTTGCGAGTTGGAATGTTGCTACGAGGAATGAGGATAGAGATGATAACATACCTTTGTGGAGAGAATAATACATGGATGGTTTACAAACACTAAGAGTATTAAGGAAATCATCTGGGAGGATGTTTTATCATGAGCTATGTGGAATTTGCAAGTGAAACAAAGTTGAGTTTGATAATCAAGAGGATGTACCCCAAGTGCTCTGATGAAGACAAACCCAAAGTTAAAGATGAGATGATAAGTGGAATACATGAAGGTGTATGTCTTCGACATTAACTAACACCTAAGGATAAGGAGTGGTAATGAATGCTCTGGTTGAGATATAGCTACCTAGTTTAGCTGGAAGCTAGGAGAAGTGGAGGTTGTTTGTATAACCCTAAGTTTGGAAAGAAGATGTGTTTTGGCTAACACTCAGATGTAATAAGATATGTTG
Organism: Alisma plantago-aquatica; assembly: GCA_963693085.1. Lineage (NCBI taxonomy): Eukaryota > Viridiplantae > Streptophyta > Magnoliopsida > Alismatales > Alismataceae > Alisma > Alisma plantago-aquatica. The sequence continues at coordinate 887,614,937 of OY856411.1, forward strand.
AACAAGTTAATGGATGTTCGGGTGGCCAGTTTAGTCCTTGATGTAGTAAAAGGATGGTGATAGAACCTCAGATACACTTCTTTGGATAGGAAGGTAATAAAACTCTTTTGAGAGTGGCTTAGGGTTTCTGAGGTATCAAGCTTGAGGAATCATAACAATACAGGAGGTCATGATATACCGTGATACTACAAAGATAGTAAGTGATGTTAGCATTCTGAATGCTGAAATAAAGTTGCATGTAGCATGTGGCCATGCAAGCCAGGAGGTGAAGGACGAACACCAGTAACCCAGTGTATCAATATAGAGGATGAAAGAGTCCCGAGAGAGAATGGGAGTTCATTACTATGGATGTTGTGGTAAGACTCCCCTAGACCAAGGAAGGTCAAGATGCAATATGAGTTATGGTAGATCGCCTTACCTAGATGACATGAGAAAGAAGGAGTACTGTCAAGAGACAGGTTTTGTTAAACTACATAAGAGAAAGAGAGATGATTTAACTACGTCATGATACAAGTTCAAAAGTTCTTGGATTTGACCAAGGTTCACTTCCAAAAAGTTGAAGTAGGTACATGACAAGCTTGATGATAATATAGTTTATCACCCCTAACTAATGGTTAGTATGATCCAGACTAGAGGGTCTGATGAGAGAAACTGTGCTTGTTCAGGGTGATACTAAGAGATAGTTCTAACGATGTGATGTTAACCACCATAACCTTTATCGGGATGCAAGAAGTCTTATAGAGAGGATGAGTCAGTCACCACTTCATTAAGATGATGTTGGTGAAGGAGGCCTCGCGAAGGTTAGAAAAGATCCACAGTGGGTGCAGATGAAGTCGCTTTGATCGTGAAATGGCTGAGAGAGAGAGCCCAGTGGTGACATGAGTCACAAGCTGATGCAAAGGAGACTGACATGCAGTTCACTATGGGAGAATACGTGATGTGAAAATCTGACCCCTCTAAGCTATAGCTGAGAAAGCTGAGTCCCCGATATATGGGTCCATTCGAGATGGATCAATGGAAATGGTTGTGTTTAGCCTTACCCCTCAGGATAACATGATGTATAATGTGCTACATGAGTCCGATCTAGAGCACTATGTGAGGTACCCAAGCCATGTGTTAAGCCCTGAACCTATTCAGCTTTTGAGAGGCTGAAATGTCCTGAGTCACCTATGAGGGTACGATATACCAAGGTAAGAAAGAACTCAGATGGAAGAATATGAGATGATGAAGGTTCTTGGAAAGCACCATGGATAAGGTAAAGCCACATGGTAGCCCTGATGGACATAAGTATGGATTATCCTGTTTGTTTGCTTGCTTGATGGAATTTTGAGGACAAAATTCTTATAAGGGGGGAAGGATGTTACAACCCCAATTTTGGGTTCATTTGCTGAGAAATATAATTTCTCATATTAAAGATTTTTGAATGAATAAATGAAATAATCTATTTTGAATAAATGGATTTCATAGCCTTGTTGTTTGATTTGTGGGCTTTATTGGCCATTGGGCCCAATAACAAGAATATTCAATTAATTAATGAATAACTGAGAATTTGAGATGAGAAAGGTGTGGAAACCTCTAGAAGGCAAATCCAAAGAGGATTCCGTGCCTTTTAGATTCCTTGGGTTCCAAGGAGTCCGAAGTTGCAAAGAAAAGGCAATAAGAAAAGAAAATAGCAATTAAGTATTTCCTTGTTAATAAAGAAATTGAAAACATTGATGAAATAGGGAAAATAGGTGAAAAGAGATATAATTGGATAATTCTTAATGGGATTTCGTATCCCAAGGATTCATGATGATCAAAGGAATACTAATGAGGAAAATAAAAGAGAAATAAGAGAGAAATCCTCAAAAAGAACTATTTTCATGAGAAATAAACAAGATAATGTGAAATAATGCATAATGATGCAACTAGAAGGATAATAAGTATCCAATAAAGAGAATTTCGAAATAATGGGATATCTTGGGATCCAAGGAGTCCCAATAAAAAGGAAAGAAAGAGAAAATACTAAAAAGGCAAAATAAAAGGATAATGGGAATACATAATTAATGGAATTATGTGGTTTGGTGAAGAAAGGAGTATTTCCTACTTAAGTTTGAATATAATTTCGAGGCCAAGTAATTAAAAGACAAGAATGAGCAAAATAAGGGAGAGGAATTTCGAATTCCTAATTATCCATGCAATAAATAATATCAAGGAAATAAAAGTTAATGAGAGAGAGAGAGAGAGTTGGTTGCTTCACAACCAAGTATAGCGTGTTTCCTTTCGAGTTGGGACTTGAGTCCTCATGAGGCATGCCTTAGGGACTCATACCCACCCCTATAAGAAGGATAGAACGCCTGCTTCGAGATCCAGAAGGATTCCACGCCATGCTAACTCTTTTTCTTCTCCTTTCCGTCTAAACCCTAACCAAGAGGGTATGTCCGTGGTCTAGGGCAACACTGGGCTACGTTGTAGTCTTATTAGAAGTAGGGACCTTCCACGACAAACCTCGAAGGGCTAGCTACTTCTTCTGTGCCTTCGTCTACCCACAGTCCTTGCCGGAACCTGCAGCAGATGCGGCTGCAACTCGGGGAAAACCTCACACAATTTCAGGCGTCTTGGTCATTCTTTGCAGCATGGCTGGCTGCGATAGTGTGGGGCGGAGGCATGGGAGAAACCCTAGCAAGGCACGAGCCTCGAGGAGGTGGGAGATAGGCCGCGAAGCACTGCAGGCCAGCAACTAGGGCGGCGGCCTGGGCTATTCGCGGGGAAGAAGAAGCCAAGGTAGCACTGGACGACTCTGCCCTCTGCTGGCCAAGGAAATCGACCACTTAACCCGGGGGCAGTTTAGACATTTCAAAATGTTTCAAGCCAAGCGGATTACGTCACATGGCAAGGCCTACGTGGCAGCCTCCAATTGGTCTGAAGTAAGCATTTTTGCTAAAATCATATCTCCCTAACCGTAGCTTGGATAGGCACACAATATACATGAAACTTGCTCAGAAAATCGAGAGGAATCTAAATAAAATACAGTTGGAGCCTGATTCCTTATGAAATTCGAAAAGTATATAGATATACTATCTTCAATAGTTTAATCAATGAAAAACCCTAACCTTTGATGATTGATGAGTTAGAAAGGGTTAAATGAGTATATAAAGTTGATATTAGCCTATTAATGATAAAAAGGATCATTAAGATTGGAAAAGGATGAATTTGCATGTAATTGGTTTAATTGTGAGTTTAATATGCATGAATAATACTTTAATGGGCCTTGAAACCCTAATGTTGGTAAAATCGACTCTTAATGTCTTTAATTGACTAATTTCATGATTAAAGTGGAATATGCTGAATCTAAGCTATTTCAAGCATTTTTTTCCCTAATTTGTGGATAATGGACCTTAATATAGAAATTAGGGTTTCCGATTTCATCAAGGTAGAATTAATACTAAATAGAGTTCATATGGAATTAGACCTTAACAAATTATGAGTTGTTAATCCGAAAGGAACTAAAGGTGATAATTGAGTCTAATGACCTTGAAATAACTTAAAGGGTTAAAGAAGGTAATTTTGGTATCAAAAAGTAATGATCGACTTTAATTGGGCTTATGATGTTGAAATTAGGGTTTATGAATTAAGAGAGCAGTTAATATGATAAAAGCATCATGAAAACAAAAACCTTAATAAAACCCTAATGTGGTCTAGAAAGCCTAAGATGGAATCCGAGTCTAGCTTTAGAATGTTCTCGATAAATTATAACACTTGGATGTCATGCATTAATTTCAGGATATTTGTTGATTGCTTGTTGATTGATTCTTTATCCTTATTGATTGGACAATCAATTTGCTCTGGATCAGGTATGTGGTTAATTATGATTAACCGTTTTAGTTTTCCGATGGATTCCCGAATGTTTAATCACATTGAATGCAACTAAACTATTTGGATGTTCATATTGCAATTATAAAGTGACTATGATTATCACCATTTAATATAAATGTGTAAATCCCGCACCTACATGCCACCCTGATGGAAGATGCCATAAAGGTCAGGCCCATGAGGGTAGACCAATGGGCACCTTGAGAGGTGACCCTATACACCAATCTCGGGAATGAGAAGGTGATTGATGAGGCGAGACTAAGGGGCACCATGAGAGGTGACTCCCAGGCACCAAGCTCGGGATTGAGAAGGTGGCCTTAAGTCAAATCCAGGGTTAGGGCAAAAGCGGTGGGGATTGTCACATGAAAGATGTAAATTGACTTGTTAATTACCTTGATTGCAATACTTAAATTGTTAGCCATATGTGCAAGATTTTGGTTGTCTCCACATACCAGTATATTTCGATATACTGACCGACGTTTTGATTGTCGGCGTTTTAGGTACAAACGGAAAGAACAAACAGTAAAGTGGCATATGTGGAATTAAACAAAAAGTAACGTACACGAGAGGATTAGTAGATTAGTAATCTTCAGGGATAGAAGATTAGAAATCTTAGATTTCAAAAGGTAAACAAAGTTTCATTTTATACCAGTTTTCAGTTTAGTTGGTAAAGTTTATTAATTATTACTGATTATTTGTCGAACCTTTGATCCTGTTAATTGGATAATGACTCTAACCTTCGGGTCTCCCTTAATTGGGGGTTACCGGGAGGCGGGGTCGTTACATGATGACTTATGGTTAACTGAGCTAGAGAAGGCCTTCAAAATCCTTATCATTCCTAAAGATGAGAAGGTGAGACATGTTGTCTATCTTCTGAAGGGAAGTGCCAGCCATTGGTGGACCATTAAGGAAGGCAAGAGACCCGGTGTTGAAGTCGGATGAGATGAATTCTGACATGAGTTTGTTGCTAGATACTATCCTAAAACATATCTAGATGACAAGATCTCTCAATTTGAGAGGTTGAGGCAGGGACAAATGAACATTAGCGAATATGAAGGTAGGTTCATGGAGTTGTTGCATTTCTATCCGCACATGGCAGCTACTGATGAGGAGAGGATTTGGCATTTCGAGAAGGGGTTAAACGCTGAATTGACCACTCCTATGTCGGCTTTGGAGAATCGGGAGAGGTTTTCCACTTTTGTGGAGTCTGTGAGGAGGATTGAGAGGTCTGTGATCGAGAAGCGACAAACCAGTAATAAGAAAGTGTATCCTCAGTTTCAAGGACATTTGTCTGAGAGTTTCAAGAAGTCGAGGTTCTCTGTACCACCACCACCAAAGTTTAATGCCCCGACGCAGTGGACGTCAAGTAGGGGTAGGGGACGTAGTTTTACTCCAAGTAGAGCCCCCAGTACAACATCAACATCTGTAACAGGACCACCCAGGAAGAGTTTGGGAAACTACAACTTCTACCAGTATGGGAGGTCAGGACACCTGAAGAGAGATTGTCCTGAGAAGGTCAGAACTATGACTCAACCCCAGAGGTAGATTCAACAAGGATCATAGAGACGAAAGTTCAACAATAATGCTAGAGGACATGGACAAGCATCCCAAGATGGATCATCAACACCCAACAACCAAGCACAGGGTTAACAACAACCAACGGCTAGATTCTATGCCATGAATCACTTTAAGCAGTAGTCAACCCTTGGGTTGTGATAGGTCAGATGAAATTATTTTATTCTGATATGTCTTCATTCTACTTTTTATCTGTGTTAATTGATCCGGGTGCTACACACTCTTTTATCACTCAAGAAGTGATATATGACTGTAACATGACTTTCAGTCATAGAGCATATAGTTTGATGCTAGAAACCCCTTTGTTAGGATCTGCAGTGTTGCGGGAGGTGTGTTCTCCCTGCAATCTTTTCTTTTCTGAACATCACATTCAAGTGGATATTATACCACTTGAGATGCATGTTTTTGATTTAATCCTTGGGATGGACACCTTAGAGAAGTATAAGGTTGTTTTGGATTGTAGTTCCAAGCAAGTTGTATTCACAGATAATGGTGACACATGGATCTTTCAAGGAGACAGAAAGATTCTACCAACTTGTCTTGTGTCAGCTATGGTAGCTGAGAAGTTGATGAGGCAGGGATTCTTTGCATTCTTGGCTCATGTGGTAGATACCACAATGGAGAGCCCTCATCCTTCTGAAGTTCCAGTTGTTAGGGAGTTTGAGGATGTATTTCCTGAAGAACTTATAGGTGTTCTTCTGCCCTGAGAGATTGATTTTGAGATTAATCTGATTCTGGGCACGCAACCTATAGCACAAACGCCATATAGAATGGCACCTGCTGAGATGGAAGAACTCAAGAAACAACTGCAAGAGTTGCATGAGAAGGGTTTTATCCAAGCAAGCACTTCACCCTGGGGTGCTCCAGTTCTTTTTGTTAAAAAGAAAGATGGGTCGATACGACTATGCATTGACTATAGACAGTTAAACAAAGTCACCATAAAGAACAAGTATCATCTGCCAAGGATTGATGAGTTGTTTGATCAGTTGTGTGGTGTAACTATCTTTTCTAAGATAGATCTGAGGTCAGGATACCATCAGTTGCGTATCAAGTGGGGTGACATATCTAAATCTGCTTTTAGAATAAGGTATGGTCACTAGGAGTTCACAATTATGTCGTTTGGACTAACTAATGCACCAGATGCATTATGGAACTCATGAATAGAATCTTTTGACCTTTTCTTGATCAATGTGTAGTCGTATTTATAGATGACATCCTGATATACAGTAGATATGCTCAACATCATGAGCAGCACCTCCGTCAGGCTTTGACTTTGCTAAGAAAGCATAGGTTATATGCTAAGTTTAGCAAATGCGAGTTCTGGTTACCAGAAGTTTCTTTTCTAGGATACATAATATCTACCTCAGGTATTCATGTTGATCCTAAGAAGGTAGAATTTGTCCTGCAATGGGAACAGCCAAAGACACCAACGAAGATACACGGTTTCCTAGGACTGGCAAGCTATTACAGGAGGTTCATCAAGAACTTCAGTTCTATAGCTTTACCCCTAACCAATTTGACCAGGAAAGATATTCCTTTTGTATGGAATGACAAGTGTCAACAATATTTCCAGTTGCTGAAGGAAAAGTTAACAAGTGCACCTGTGTTGGTGTTACCTGAGCAGGGAAAGGGGGTATATAGTTTTCTGTGATGCATCCAGGAATGGCTTAGGATGTGTGTTGATGCAGGATAAGCAAGTGATTTATTTTGCTTCTTGACAACTTAAGAAACACAAGGATAATTATCTGACACACGATCTATAGCTAGCTGCTGTGGTCCATACCTTGAAGATCTGGAGACATTATCTCTATGGAGAAACATTCCAAATTTTCACAGACCATAAGAATCTGGAGTATATCTTTTCTCAGCATGAGCTAAACATGAGGCAACGTCGCTGGATGGAGTTAATAAAGGACTACGATTGTACAATTGATTATCATCCAGGGAAGGTCAATGTAGTTGCTGATGCACTAAGTAGAAAATCAGCAATGCCAGCTTTAGATAAAGCACAACTAAACTCCTTAGTGTGCTCTAAGAGAGATATTCTTATCTCTTTAAGGAAAGATAATATACAATTTAAGGTATCGTTGTTATCTGGGTTGTTAGCTGAGATGCAAGTAAAACCTACTCTGAGGGAATAGATTAAAGAAGTACAACAAGCTAATGTTGTAGTTCAACAGATTAGATCATAGTATGGTAGTCAGAAACGAGATGGTTTCCATGATTTAGATGATCAGGTAGCCTGCTATATTGGTAGGATGATAGTACCTGATGTTGATAACTTAAGAAAGTTAGTTCTAGAAGAAGCTCATTCTTCAACGTATGTTATGCGTCCAGGGAGCACCAAGATGTATCATAACTTGAAAGATATGTATTGGTGGCCTAGATTGAAGAAAGATGTTGTTGAGTTTGTTATGCGGTGTCTGGTGTGTCAGCAGGTTAAAGCCGAACATCAGAAGCTCGCATGAACAATGCAACCTCTACCTATACCGTAGTGGAAATGGGATAATGTATCCATGGACTTTGTGGTTGGTTTTCCTAGCACAGCCAAAAGTCATGATTCCATTTGGGTGATAGTTGATAGGTTGATAAAGACAACACATTTCTTGCCTGTGAAAACAACCTATACAACTGAAAAGCTGGCACAAATATACATAGATGAGGTAGTGTGTTTGCACGGGGTTCCAGTTACCATTGTTTCTGATAGAGGTCCCCAGTTTACAATTCATTTTTGGGAGAGACTCCATAAAGCTTTGGGTACGCGATTAAGGTTTAGTACAACCTTTCATCCCTAAACATATGGACAATTAGAGAGGACGATACAAACTTTGGAGGACTTGCTTAGGGAATGTGTCCAGTTTGTAGGGAGTCGGGATCTACATCTGAGCTTGATAGAGTTTTCTTATAATAACATCTATCAGCATAGTATTGACATGACACCATATGAAGCTTTGTATGGTAGACGTTGTAGATCTCCCCTATGTTGGTATGAAACTAGTGAATATCAACTTTTGGGTCCTGAGCTGGTTCAGCAAACAACTGAGAAAGTTGAAGTCATACAACAACAGTTGAAAGTTGCCTAGGATAGACAAAAATCTTATTCTGACAAGCGTCGTAGACCCTTAGAATTCCAAATTGGAGACAAGGTGTACCTCAAGGTTTCACCTTGGAAAGGTATCCTGAGATTTGGAAAGAAAGGTAAGTTAACTCCTAGATTTATGGGGCCTTATCCGATCATTGAGAGGATGGGTAAGGTAGCCTATAAGTTGGAGTTACCACCTGAGTTGCATAGATTGCACCCAATGTTTCATATATCTATGTTGAGGAAGTGTCATCCTGACACTGAGTTAGTTCTGCAACCCGTGGAGGTAGAACTAAATGATGATATATCTTATGTTGAAGGACCTGTGTTGGTTCTTGACAGAAGAAATAAAAAGCTAAAAAAGAAAGACATTAGTCTTGTAAAAGTTCTCTGGCATCACTGTGGCATTGAAGAAGCTACGTGGGACCTAGAGGAAGAGATCAGGAGGAAATATCCTACTCTTTTCTCTTGATGTTTTTGTTGATTTCGGGGATGAAATCCTTGTAAGGGGTGGATAATTCGTAGCTTCCCTGACCTAGGTTATGCTTTAACCCTAGGTGTTTTGTTTAAGAAAGATAATTAGATGCTTGATATTATCTTTTGAAAAGTAATTAAGACTCAATAGGAACTTATATTTTAATTTTACTCCATTTTGAATAATGTTAAAAGTAATGTTTTACTTGTTATGGACTAAAGTGCAATTTACCCAAGTTGAGGGGCAATTTGCAAATGTTACATGATAATATGTTCCTCATGTGTTGAAGCATCATGGGAATGAAGATGATGTAGAGGTATGGCTTGTGATAGCCTGAGCACCAAGAAAGAGCTGGTAAAGCAATATTTGTGCATTAAAACCTAGTTTTGGTGTAATGTGCAATTTACCAAAAACCCAGGGTTCAATATGAAAATTACAACTTCAAAAAGGTCCCTAATGTTTCTTGGCATCATTTGGAGTAAATAAAATGAGAGGGGCGTCTCAATTGTATCTCTTTGAAGGAGAGAGAATCTTGATATTAAAATAATCAAGATTTAAGCATAATGGAAACATTAGTTCAAATTAATACAAAATAAATAAAATAATTGAAGGGCCTTCAACCAAAATTAAAATGGTTGGATTCAGATGTGTGTGGACGTACTTGAGCTTTGCAAGGACCACGAAATATCCCAAGGAGGTGAAAACTCCACTCACCTTATTATAAGAAAAAGAATTTCCACTCAAATATGGATATTACTATTATAAGGGTTAAGGTGCTTAATTTCTTTTCCCTTAATTCATGGATAAAGGAATGGAATTTGGAGATAATGAAGATAGCTTGCCATGCACGGAATTGAGGAGGAAGAGTTGGCACAATTTTTGGAATTAAAAGATTTTTATAAGAAATTTTCTCTCTCATTGGTTTTCTTATAAAAGCACCCTTTACCACTCAAACCAAGGACTTTTTCGGATCCACTTCTTTCCTTTGCTTGCAAAAACGTTCATGGAAGCTAGGGGCAGTAGGAAGACGACCCTCAACCTGTTGGTAAGCTTCTTGACCTTCATTCATCTCGATTTCATGGTAGAAATCACAAATTAATGCATGATTCCTTCATATCTCGATCCTATCTTCACTTCTAACCATCCCTTTTCACTCAAAAGCTTGAGGAACGATCCTTATGGTGTGGAAAAGCTTCTTCCACCATTTTTGACGTAAATCTCCAAGCTTTGAAGCTCTATTTAAGGCGGTTTCTATAACTTGAACCCCTCTACATTGTTATTCAACTATTAATCTTGCAATTTCGTTGATTCCTTCATCTTCTTGATTAATTGCTTGTTGAAAATGGTATTTACATGAAACAAGATGTACAAGGAGTTACATGAACGAGGGTAGATGATGATGACATCATCTTGGACACTTTTCCCAAAGAATTGTATCTCATTCGGTTTCATCATGTTGCTCATTCGATTTCAACCAAAATCGTTTGAAAGCAAACAGTTTCATCAAACTGTTTGAAGTTAAATGGTTTCAAACCATTTGGGAGAGTTGACCATAGTTGACCATTTGGGAATTATAATTTTAATGGTGATGGTTAATGACCTATCAAATTTGATTAATGAATTCCAAAGGGATCATCAATTGAAGGTTAATAAATTAGCAAACCCTAATTGGATTAAGTGCTGAAATTCAATTTGGTTAATTTTAGATTTTTGGGTGATTGAGCCCAAACGGTCTCAAGACCATTTGGAGGTCTAAGGTTAAGTATGGATGAGTAATTGAAGGTCTAAAGATACCAAATTGAAATACAATTAAGTGTTGATTTGATTATCAATCTAATGATCTAAACCCTAATGGAATTTCACAAAATCCAAGGATAGGATGAGGTAAACGGTCTCCAGACCGTTTGGAGGTCATCCAAATGACCTCAAGACCGTTTGGGGTCTGATCATATCATAAATTTGATGATGATTCATTAGTTGTAATGGAATCAATTCCAAAATGTTGATCATTGATGGCTATTCAATTCAAAGCCCTAATTGAAGGTTCCTTGGGTTGAAATCCTAGATCAATTGGGTGCAAAACCATAATTGATGGTCTAATTGATGGTTGATTCAATAGTTCAAGCAATAAATAAATCAAGGACTCAATTGATAATTGGTTCATCCATTGAAATCAGGAATCGTGTAGATGTTGAAAGGACTTTTTGTTCCATGCAATTTTGAGAGGGTTTGGACCAAACGGTCTCAAGACCGTTTGGGACCAAATGATCCCAAACCGTTTGGAGACCCAAGATCATGCAGTTTCAACACTTTCTAGCTCATTTGGTTTTAAGCCAATGATTTCTGAAACGGTTTCAAGGGAAATGTGCCCAAACAGTTTCAAACCATTTGAACTTTGAGTATCCAAGACCGTTTAGGGTCTATGAAAGCAAGACTGTTTGAGGTCCAACATGATTATATCATTTGGATATCTAATATAATTGAAGTTTCAATCGATCAATTTAATTGGATATCTCAAGTAATTGAAAGTCCAATTGATCAAATCTCCTGGACATCCTAGAAGAGGATGAGAGAAAGATAATTATACATGTAAGATAATCATATAGCAATCAAGCCTAACACATTCAAAGTAAGTGTGATGTACAATTAGGGTATGATCTTTGGTAAAGACATCATGAAACCCTAATTGAGTTAATTGATGAACTCAATCCCTAAATTTAGGAAATTCTGAGTGAAACCCTAATCTAGGAAGATAATGTGATATGGTTTTAGGGTAATGACATGAGTAACCCTAATTCATGTATTTTTAATGTAAAACCATAATTGGGATGAATGGTAAACCTTAATCGTGAGTTATTGAATATAAACCCTAATCTAGGGTGATGTGATGTGAATAGTAAACCCTAATTTTAAATAGGGTGAAGTTGCAAGAAACCCCAATCCTGGACAATGAAATGATGAATCATTGGTCCTAATTAAATAAGGGGGTGAGTAACCCTGATTTCTATAAAATGGGAAATCCTAACCCTGGTATGGGAATAGTGGTATTACTCTTGTATAGCATGGAATTGAAATATGATTGATATATTTGTTATCATGTATGCTAATCATGCAGGTATCATGAGGTGATGAACATAGTCAGGTATGAGCTATGATGCTATATTTATTAAAATTATTTATTGGGCCTTGTGTGCCAAAATATGCCTTGTTACCTAGTAAGTGGTGATAAGAGAGTTAATGGGCCTCAAGTGCCAGATAATATGCTTGTGTAACAAGTGTCATATGTACCTTGGTCAGATGACCTGAAGGTGATGATTACCTGAAAAAGTGGTAACAGTGCTCAGTGTTGAGCTGAGGGATTGAATGCCTAGAATCATATGTTTATGTGAGGGACTGAGATCCCAATGTCTTTTAGAGACTGAGAAGTAACTGATGAAAACAATACATGTTTCTTTATAGCATTTTTCCTAATAAGTTATGTTTGAAAACTTGATTGATGCTAAAAGGATATGATTATGTACCTAATTAATCAAATGAAAGCTATTCATGTAGTGCTCTGACCATAGATTCATCATCGTCAGAAGCGGACGATGGTGAAACAGGTTTTCTTACGAGATCTTCTGGATTTCGCATATTTTGAATATGTGGGGTTTGATGGGCAAAAATATCCTTACGTCCTCATGAGGGAATTTATGGAAGGTAAGCATTAAACCTCTCAATTCTTCATGCTTCTGGGATGGATGTATCACTAATCTCCCGATGATGTTAATGCCGGATCGATGGAGGTAAACATGAAATCTCTCGATCGCAAAGAGAGTACAACTGACACTATAACTCTATACCTAGATGCCACTATACCCTGGAAAGATATGTAAGCAGAGACACAAGATGTCCTGCATGTAATCTCGCACTGACCGAAATGTGGGAAGTCATGGAAGCCGACTCTTCCACTTGACTTTGTATGGTACCGATATTGACTTCACAGTGATCGGTTGGAGTATGAGCAGTACATCTCATCTCCTCAGAGCTTAAGAATGTTTGTAAAATATAATCATCCGTGTAGCGTATTTGCATAAGATTGAAATATGAGAATCACTGGTTGATGTTAACCTGCTTAGCATGTCCTTGAATACATAAATGTTATTTATGTTCTTTAAATGAATAAGAGATATGCTACCTGGTCAAGATATAGTTGAAATACTTGAATAGAAATGTTGCTCTAGCTTGCACAGATAGTAATTATCTACTATTGAAATATATTATCCCACTGCTCAGTTTATTTATATCAAACTACAATAACAATGTTGTGGTGGAGAGTTATATCTCTCACTGGGGCAATTTTATAATTGTCTCACCCTCGTGGGATTCTACGTTTTTAGGTAGACACATAAAAAGAGGTAGAACCTCTGTAGCAGAGGAAGAGCAGTAGCAACAACAACAAGGACAACAGTAATATCCCAGGTGGGGGATACTAGTTGTCAGGCTTTGTACATAAAGTCCTATGTGTCGTCTATGTACTCTCAGGTCCTAGGAGTTAGTAGATAATGTTTGTATAATCAACCTGAGATTTTGGTATGATGATACATGGAATGTCCAATGTAGACCAGTATGTAAATATACTACTGTGGGTCTTGTTTAAAGAATCTTTGGTAATGGATATTTTTATAAAAGGTTTTAATTTTTAGTGATTTTCAGTAATTCTGCTGCAAACAAAATGCTTTCGCATTAGCTAAGTTAGTTAATCCGGTTTTTATGAGTTGGACGCCACATTGTTGTTGTATTGTACACGAGTAACAAGTAGGGCTCAGTTTTGCTGGTCAGTTACCAAGAAAACACAAATTCTTGTTTGTATGCCCCTTGTATTTAAACTCTCTATTATTCTAACATTATCAACACTCCATGTACTATACATGAGACCATCGTGCTCTTTTCTTGTGTTGGCCTAATGTTAAATATGATTGATAACATAGTAATGAACTGTAATTAAAAAATTTACCATTGTCCACACAGAAAACACTAGTCTTGTTTTTTGCAGTACATGTTCATTAGCCAAAGACACTTTACTCCAACCATTGATATATTTATTGATTCTTTTTTATGTGTCACCAACAAACAACATTACAAGAGGCACACATCCAATAAATGGGGGTTGATGATTCATAACACATTTATTTCATGTATTCTCAATGATGCCTGTTTTGTTTGTGAGATGGAAAGGTGGTTCTTCTAGTCGTCTACTTGGGCTATCCTTGATGTGGTTTCTTTGATTTCCATCAACCCCCAGAGAGTCACACTAAATTTGGCTCTAGAATGATAGACATAATGACCTCATTATATTTGTGTTTGAAGATAGCTCAAACACTACAATGGTGGATGTGTTATTTTCACTTATTTCAATCATAAAGTCCATTCCAATGACTATGGCATAGTCTCATTAATTTTATAATATACTATGTTTATAATGATCTTCTTCATTACATATGCACTTCATCATTTCTTCCTCAAAGCTCAAGTATTCACAACCTACAGTACATAATTTCAAAGGTGGCCTTGTCACATGTTTTATTAGTTAGGGAGTTAAGGGAGTACACATATTTTTAGTTTCAATCAAAGATGAATAAGAACTGGGGTTGGAGTCTACAAAATGATGCGTGCATTTCAATCTAATCCATGTGTGTGCCACTATTAATCTGTCTACATGACTGGACAAGGTTTGCAGTGTTGTATTTACAATTATCCACTAGAATCTCCATCTACAATAGGTGGTTTTTGTTCTTTTACTTTTTGTTCAGCTTACCCACATATTATAGCCCTTTTATAACTATGAACAATGTTACTATTGTACACACATCCTCTTAAGCTAAAATATTTTTACGTGAATGATATAGAAGACATATATCATTAATTTTACAATGTTACTATTGTACACACTATTGATATAGCGGGCATATATCAATATTTTCTAATTCTTACTTGTAATTGTACCTGTAAATATTTTAATTTGTGAAAGATAGACGTGTGGTCAATTGCACATACTTCATTCATCCCATCACCTGGGACATAGACAGACTGGTGGAACAAACATACAATTCGAACCAATATGCACATACACAACTTGTTGAAATGTGGTCATTACCACTTACTGAAAGACATGTTAAAATTTAGTCGAGTCTCTATCAACCAGGTTTGGGTCAAATTTATGAGGTTATGTCATGAATCGTATGATCTCTATTTCCAAGAAAAAATCATGATCATCTTTATAATAAAATATATGTACAACTTAAATTATAGTTAGTATGGGTAATTTTGTGATGTATGTTAGTGTAGGGATATATAGTTAGTATAGGGATATAAAGTTCAAATTCCAGTTGTGTTGTGAGGTTAGGAATTTTTTACCAGTTAGTATAGGAATTTTGTGATATATGTTAGTATAGGGATATATACTTCAAATTCTAGTTCTGTTGTGAAACAATTATGCTTTGTGATATATGTTAGCTTCAATGAATGATTTTAATGTTAGCTTGAGTGAATGATTTTATTTTTCATGTACGCCCAAAATGTACACCCACTAGTATTCTGCTGATTATATTGCAAATAATCCAACTATTTTGACTAATTTGTATTCCCTCTGAATTTCTTGTATGTACCGTCCCTGACCCTGTCGCTGGCTTTGCAACTCTCTTCAACCTTCAATTCGGCTTACCAGGTATATCTCATGAGCAATATAAACACATTTAATGTAAATACCATGTCGAATGCTTGCTATTTCTGTAGTTTTGCTGTAATGAACATATTGGATGATGCGTTTGCTACAACCATTTCAAATTTAACAACAATTTCAAATTTGTTGTACACATTTTGGATCTTATATCTGGTCCGGCTAATGGATCTTGTCTTAGTCTACTTCAACACAAGTTATTTCTTTCAACTGTGTAGTCTCATACTAGGTTCGTATAACAGTTTTGTTTAAACACCCATACTAAAGTGATATATCGTAGTTTCATTCTTACTATGGATGCACCCGACCTGAGGTTCCGTTGTATGGTCGAAAGAGTTGGATGAGGCTCTGGTTGCGGCATTGAGGAGACAATATGACATGGGTAGGTGCGTCGATGGAATATTTACTAGGGATGCGTGGAGGGAGACGCTATGCGATTGGCATATCAGGATGGGGAGGAACGAGGGTACATTGCATCAGTTAAAAACTCAGTGGAAGAACCTCAGGAGAGACTATGCAAAGATAAAACCAGTGACCAACAAAAGTGGTGTTGGATGGGATGACAACAGGCACAAGCCAATATTGCCTGACACCCCGGAGTGGAGGGAGTCACTTGCGGTATGTATAATAATATACACTCCCCTGACAATTATATATTAAATTAAAATTGTTAATATTGACCTAATCAGTAGTTGTCCCCTATTTTAGGCAAATAGGGAACTAGCGAGATTGATCAACAGACCATTCTACCACTACCATGATGTTGAGCTGATGGGGGGAGGAACAAATCTAGGGGCCATCATGCAATGTCCTCAACCGATAGACAACCTCCTTCTGATGTTGCATCTGAAGATGATGTTGTTGTTAACCTAGATGCATCTCATTCATTTGTCAACCCAGAACCGACCGGTCCAATCGATCCAACCGGTTTCGCTGAAGACATGGTTAATTCTGGTACACAAAGTGAGGACACCAATGACGGATCACACAACCAAGGTGTTGGTTCAAGGAATCCCACCACGATCAGACATAGGAAGCGAGCGTCAAGCTCACAGGACATTTGTGTCCTGTCTAATGATGTCGTGACCGAATTCACAAAGGCATTTTCCAAGGTGAATGAGATGGGCAGCGGAATTACTGCTAGGTCTAATGATAATGACGAGTACCAAACCATTTTGCACCACTTTCGTGCAAGCTACCCTGACACCCCTATCCCAGTTTTTACCACTCTTGTGCACGCCATAAAAGATCCAGCTAACCGTAACATTTACCTAAGACTTATGGACACCCCACAAAAAATTACCATTTGGTTGTAAGACTTGTGGGAAATGAAGAACACAACTTTTGCATCACAATCACCCTTGACGCCACAATCTCCACCGTACTTTTGAGGTTGTCTAATTTAAGAACTATATTAGTATCCTGCCTTTTATTTGGTGTACTTTATCAAAAGTTGTTGTTGTACTATTTTATTCTGTTGGGAACAATCTCTGAATTGTGGCACTATGTAATGGTTTATCTTGTTATTTGCTATTTGGTCAGTATTTGCTATTTTTTCGTTGTAGCCCTAATTTCATTTCTACAATATCTCGAAATTTTTCTGATGCATGTAATTGCTTTTAATGCTAGATGTGATGGTTGGTATTCATCCATATGAAACAACTGATGACATTTTACAACTACTGCATCTTATGTCTGGTCCGACTAATGACATTACTAACGCAATATCCTACCAAATAGCTGACCAAATATCCCACAATATCATGCAAAATTCAGACGCCGCAACCACACACTTAGGAGTGGCCATCAAAAGGTTTTAGAAATAATAACCGACCATGAAAGGAGGTCGTACGATCTGTACCGTATGCTACCCAACATGGTTTTAGCCTTCGTTGACAAACTTGAGGACCGAGGTTTGTTGAAAAGTACCAGAGGTGTGTCATCAGTGGAGGCAGTTTGCTACTTCCTTCAGATGGTTGGCCATGGCCATACCAACCATGTTCTGGCTGAGGACTACATTCATAGTGGTGAGACCATAAGTAGAAAGTTTAACGAGGTGTTAGATGCAATGTGTGCTTTGTGCAATGAATATATTGTCATGCCAACTGCATCCACAACTCCACACCGCCGCATCACCGAGAGTTCAAGATTTTACCTTTACTTCAAGGTATGACCATCACTTAGTTGACCATTGTCCATTCCATTGTTAATATAACCACTATCATCATCGTTGAGTTTGGTATTTACTTGCGTATTTCTTATATACTTGTCTTAGGATGTCGTTGGGGCAATTGACGGGACACACATCCCCATTTTGGTGAAGAGCGATAAGAAGAACCGATATAGGAATAGAAAAGGGAATGTTTCCATGAATGTCATGGCTATAGTAGACTTCTTAATGGAGTTTACATATATCATGACTGGTTGGGAGGGATCTGTTGCTGACCAAAGGGTATTTCACACAGCTACAACCACAAGCAGGTTCAAAGTACCCGTTAGGAAGTACTATCTTGTTGATGTAGGGTATGCCAACACCAGCTAATTTCTTGCACCATATCAAAACGTTTCTTACCATATAGCAGAGTATCAGTGTAACAGAGGCTCATACACCAGAAAAAAGGAAATGTTCAACCACTGACATGCTCAACTACGTAATGTTGTTGAGCGAGCCTTTGGTGTGTTGAAGAAGAGGTTTTCCTACTTTCATAAAGGAGTGACTTTTCCCGTGCAGTCTCAGTCTCGGATTGTAATGGCTAGTTGTATCGTTCACAATTTTATCCGGCGCCAAAATGATGGTGATCCTATGATGGACGAAAACTTGGATGAGCCTCATACTACCACTGACATCTTAAACAAATTGAGTTCTCTCAAACAAATAAACCAGGCCAATGCTAGAGAGGGAGATGTTTTGCGCAAAACTATTGCCAATTCTATGTGGGCAAATCAATGATTTATACATTTTTTTTCTAACTTGCAGACATTGAAACATGTTATGCAACATGTTTCACTTACTCCCTTTTCCAATTTATTTTTGTAACTTAACGGCCAACTTTCGTTCTCAAACTCTATTGTTGGCTACAATTTTGCCTACTTATAAACAATGTGAAATTATGTCTCATTAGGTTTTCTATCTAGAAATGGACAATGACATGCCGTCGTGTCCATGTGGTCTGCAGTGCACCGTATGTGTGTACATGGATGCCACAGATGCGTAAAATGGATGGTTTGAAGACAACAATCCCCACAGGCCATATTTTACATGTGGTAGGGGTCTTGTACCAATAAGATGCCATATGAGGTTGCCCGCGCACCAAGTACAACCTACAGTGGCTATGCTGACTGCAATTAGGGATGCAATGGTATCACATCTCGCATATGCACGTAGCAAATGCAAGTTCTGGTCAGAACATTGTGACTTTGTCTGTTCAACAAGAGAAGACACTGATAGGTTACCAGAAGAAATTTCAAGTATGCGGGAGAGGTGTCGATATCTTCACCACCGACTTCAAATAACAAGCGATAATGACTCTTCAACAGAAGAAGATGGATACCATACGTCATATATATACTATATTATGATATGTCCAAATTAACTACACTTGTCTGTTGCAACAATTAGCTACTCCTGAACAAATGGTCTTCATATTATCTTTGAAAACTATGTCATGAACCTGACATTTTTTCTATTAATTGTCGATTTTGTTTTATTAGTTGTCGATGACTCCATCTAAGGTTCTGAGGTGTGATTGTGGGATAAATGCATCCTTACGGCTTAACACAGAGGATGCAGGGTTATATGACTTTGCCATTCTGAGCCAAAGGCTGGGTGAAATGTATTACATATGCCCTACTCGTGAGGTGCGATAGTACATCAATAAATAATTGACTGCCTTTGTCGAGGCTCTGCTTTCTTTGCCATTAACTTGAACTTGGTACAACATTTTAGGGAAAAGACCGATGCAGATACTTCCATTGGGCAGTCGATCTTACCCCAATAATTGATTCATTGAAAGTGGAGATTATGTTACTAACTTTTGAGTGCAAGTCAGTGTGGGGTCAGGCGATGAACATGAAGGACTTCGTTGAAATTCATCACAACTATGATGAATTATACAGTAACAAAAAGTATGAGCATGAGGTTTTACAACACAATGTTTCCAGTCTAGAGGAAGATTGTTATCTACTTCTAGACATCCCTTCACCACAAATGACTCCATAACGTTGAATGGCAAATACATTTACATTGTCTTCTCTGTTTGAATGGCAAAAGTATGATGCTATGAACATCATACACTTGTTTAATTTAGGCACTTTTATAAACGTCATATTACATTATAAGTGTTATGAATTTTTTCTTCATGTTGGTGAATGTTTAATTAATGATATATGTTACTAATCGAAATTTTGCTTAACGTTAGGTAAAACCAAATAATACAATTAATTGTGATATACACCCTTACATTTGAAAAATATATTACTTATAGAATATGTTATATTGCTGGCCAACCGCCGACATCGTCTTTTATCTAGTCTACCGAGCTTGATATGGTTCTCAGGGGTTTGATAAGAACCCAATATCACATGGGTAGATGTGTAAATGGAGTATACTCTAAACAGGCTTGGATGGAGGCATGGCACCAGTTCCTATACATAACAGGAGGCCCTTAAATTTCATTGGATGAGTTGCAAATGTGATGGTAATACATCAAGAGAGAGTTTGTAAGAGACAATTTGTTCATATTGGGAGATTTATTACCTCCCCCCACATTGGCCGTGCAACAAGGCATTGAATGCAACTTTTTGACGACGCGTCGCACTTACCCACCAGGGATTTTTTTTGGCACTGACGATTGAAATAAACAAATGAACTTGTAACATATGTGCTAAATGTTGTAGTTGTGTTTTTGCGTCACAACATTTTACATGCTCTACTTATGTGTTATAATATTATATGTTGCTTCCATAATGTGATCAAATTTCCTACTTCATTATTATGTTATTGCCACAGTTACTTTACGAATTCTATTATTTGTTCATACCATTGTTTTTATTAATTTTAGATGTCGACATCGCGTGTAAAGGCAAGGGAAAGGGCAAAATTTTAAAAACTGTTGATGTCACCGGAAAAAATTCAAAAATATGTTAAAGATAACCTTTTATGCACAAAACCATGTTGCAATCACACAAAGGAGGAGGAGGGCAAAATTGGGACCAATGATCAAGTCAAGGGCCGAGTCATTCAACATGTTCCTCATTTGCCATTATTGTTTGATTGGCCAAAAGATGACATCAAACAACAAAACAAGTAGCCAGTGCAGGAACCATGCCCAGTGTCATGGGACGAGTACGATGAGGCCATAATGTTGGCCAATTTTAATCAAGATCCACATCCAACCATGTCCCCCCAAAGTGCCTTGTCAAAATCCTAGCTTTTGTTTGGATGTTTATTGCTCCCATTTTTTGTCCTTCTCCCCTGACGTAAACAATTATTTTATTATCAGTGATTGTTTATGTTTAACTAATGACGACAATATGATTATTATCAGTTGCTTTTACTGACGATAATGTAATTTGTTTATGTTATGAACAAAATATATTAGGCCAATTTCATATTTCATGTATCTTGACTGTTACTGATGATAATGCAATTTGTTTAACTAATGATGACAATTAACTATGTTCAACATTACATATATACCACATGCAAATGTCATTCCAGACGACAGTAACATTTCATTATTTTTAATCACCACGTAAAATTTAGCATTATTATATCTTATTTGCACTATTCTAAATATACCAAATAACACCAACACAACACAAATAAAATAATTTTTTAATATATTCTAAACTTAGGTTGAAGTGTCATCACAAATACACATTCTACGTACTTGTTCAAACAGTGCTGCAAGAACATGACAGAATAAGCAGATACTGACTACACTGCCAAACAGAATCAGACTTGCAGCCAAATAGATTCAGACTGCACACAGACTCAAATCAGACCAGATGACCAGAATCAGACTGTGTTGCCAAACAAAATTAGACTGCATCCTGACTACCCCAGCATCGGAATCCAGACTAACCCCGACTAACCCAGTCCAGATTCCAGAATCCCAGTCTTGTACGTACCAAACGCAGGCTATGGTAAAGGAAGTGATCTTTTGCATTTTTCTGATGAAGCAGGAGGTGATTTGGGAGGCTTTGGAGTTCTTAGCATTGTGCTTCTCCTCCCAGTCAACTCATTCCACATGGTGTTGTTGTAATATGTAGCAACTTCTCTTTCTCCCAGAGCTGTTGAACAGGATTTGGCTTCTTCTTTTGTTACTGTGAATATCCTGTTCAGGTCTGCCTCCATCACCATGTGGATTTCACCCCCTTGCCATACTTGGAACATGTAGTCTCCACCTCCTACTGCTCGTGTCTCTCTACTGGAGGTGACCTTTGTTAGTGAAGACAAGAATTCTAGAGTCAAACTCTTGTAGGACTTTTCTTTGGGCGTGTAGATAGTGCGGACATTTGCGCACACTAGGAGCTTCACCATCCTGTCGTAGATCCCCATCTTCTTAAAGTCCTCCATGTTGAAATAACGTGTCGGGCTGCATACTTTGTTCAGGGATATCCAGTCATAGGTAGACTGGCATACTAGGTCCCGGGGCATGAATGGTGGCTCCCATTTCTGCACAGAGGTTTCTCCCACTGCCTTTTCTGCCCTTGCTTTCTTGTTGGGCTTGGGTTCCTTCGGTGTAGCCTTTCGCTTCTTCCCATGCACCAGACTCCCTGACTCTTCTGGTCGGTATTCGGAGGTATATGTCTCCTCTGTTTGTTCTATTTCTTCTGGGGACTACTCTTGCGGTAGCTCCCCTAGTATCCTTCGATACTGCTCTAGGCTTAGGTGCATCTCCACTCTTTTCGACACTGGAAGAGTGGTGTTGCTTTTCAGAGCTTCTAACAAGCTCTTAATGATCTTCTCCACTTCCTTCAAGGATGTGGCTCTCTTGTATATCAGGTCACTTGGGGTAGTAGAAGACATTCTACAAATTTAAAACATTAAATAAGATTAGGTCTTGATAAGGTATATTATAGATTATCTTCATTGTTCTGGGCACAAATATCATCAATTGATAGGTTATCTTCATTAACATGATAGTTAGGTTTCAATTTTTATAAAGTAGACAATAGGAACTACGGTCGCGGTTATTGTTACTTCAGAGCATTACCATGGTCACAGTCTTTTAAAGAGATTGCGGTTGCGGTTATTTTAAGGGATCACGGTCGCGGGTCAAAAGGTAGAATCGTGGTGGCGGTTGTCTTGGCGTAGAACAACCACAGTCATGATTCTTTGGGAAAACCTTACATTACCACAATCACGGTTTCCTGAAGAAAGACCGCAGTCGTATTTATTACCACAGTCACAATTACTATCGCAACCACGATTATAATCATGGGTGCTATTTTTCTTTAGGAAAGGCTAAACTTGCAATCTTTTTGTGTTTTGGGCGAACACCGCGGTCGTGGTTTTGAGGGGTTTAACATCCAGTGGTCGCGGTTCATCTTCCTATGACCCTTCAAATTCTCAGATTGAATGTTCTTTTTTCATTCATACCAAAATCCATTATTCCACTTTTAGGGTCTTTAGGGGTTTTTCTCTTTAGGGGCAATAAACAAACAATCTGTGTGTTCTGAAAAGCGGGAACAACATTATATGAACATCGGTCGCTGAGAATCAGGGCGGAAGGGCTTTCTAAGAGAAAGAGAAAGTTTACCTCAACGATGTGATTTGCGGCTATGATGGAGGAAAAGAAGTAGCGGCAGGGCGATCACTGGCTACTCTGTGAGAGCAGGTTTCTGGTCAACGACAGAAGCGTAAAATAGGCGACGATAAACTAGGGTTTTGGAGATAAAAGATAGCTCGGCGACGAGAAGCACAAAGAAAACGAGGAGTTACCTTATCGACGGGTGTGGTTGTGATGGAGACAACGATCGCGGGTGGCAAATGGCAGACTTGTGGCGGCAGGTTGTGAGTCTCAAGTGAGCATGGAGGTCTAGGGTTTAAGAAGATAGTGACGAGAGCGTAAAGAATCGAACATTCGAGTTTTAAAGGTATTTATAGGCATTAAGACTGCGACCTAACTAACTGAGGGAAAAGACCGCGGTCATGATTATGATCACAGTCATAGCTATGATCATGATCTGCAATCGCGGTTCTTCAGATCGACACGGAAGACCGCGGTCGTGGTTTCGATTAAGAAAAAGAAAAACCACGGTCGTGGTTATAACAGTGACCAGATCAAATAAGAGTTAGTTTTATTGAATAAAAAGATTAAACTTAAACTAAGAAAATTCAAAATGAGAACGAATATGTTCATAAAAAGGAAGAAAAACTTAAACTAATAAGAGAAAGCAAGAGAAAACAAAGATTAAGAGAAGAAAGAAAGAGGTGAAAACTTGGGTTGCCTCCCAAGAAGAGCTTTCTTTAAAATCTCTTAGATAGACTTTATAAAACTTCATTCCTTGGGCACCGTAGCAGGGTATGGCAACTATTCATTGCTTCTCTCCTCTGGCTGGCTTGGTTCCTCCAAATCAATCTCACATCTTCTCACAAAGGCCTGATCTTCATAAAACCTTTTTACCCTGTGTCCATTAACTTTGAAGATTCCAATTTTCTCTCCCTGGATCTCCATTACTCCGGATGGGTAGATTTTTACCACAGTGAAGGGACCTGACCACCTGGTTCTTAGCTTTCCAGGGAAAAGATGAATGTTGGAGTTGAAGAGGAGTACGTTGTCTCTTTCATGGATATCCTTGTTTTTCAGGTGGGTGTCGTGCCACACCTTGGTCCTCTATTTGTAGATTCTTGCATTCTCATAGGCGTGCAGTCTTAATTCATCTAATTCTTGTAGTTGTAAGTAGCATCCTTGGACAACCTTTTCCATATCCATATTCAGAAACTTTATTGCCTAGAGGGCTTTGTGTTCGAGTTCCAAAGGTAGATGGTAGGATTTCCCATATAAGAGTCGATAGGGTGTAGTTCCAATGGGGGTTTTGTAGGCGGTTCTATACGCCCAAAGGGCATCATCCAACATCATCTCCCAATCCTTTCTTGTTCTTCTAACAGTCTTTTCAATAATTTTCTTTAGTTGTCTGCTTGACACTTCCACCTGCCCTGAAGTCTATGGGTGGTAGGGTGTAGCAACTTTGTGTCTGACTCTGTACTTTTTCAGCAACTTTTTAAACTACTTTTCTCCAAAGTGGGATCCTCCATCACTAATAATAGTTCATGGTACACCAAATATTGGGAAAATTGTTTTCTCAAACAACCTTATAACAGCCTTGGAATCACTTTTTTGGGTGGCAACAACTTCCACCAATTTTGAAACATAGTCGACAACAACGAGGATGTATTTATACCCTTGGGATGGTAGGAATGGGCCCATGTAGTCGACTCCCCATACATCAAAAACTTCTACTTCAACCAATTCCGCCGTAGGCATTTCATTTCTCTTCCCAATATTCCATGTCATCTGACATTCCTTGCAAGATTTGACATGAGCAACAACATCTTTGAATAGTGAAGGCCAATAGAAGCATGATTGTAGGACTTCAGTACCGGTCTTTTCACTTCCCATATGTATTCCATAAGGTGAGGAATGGCATTCCCTCATAATCTCAGGCGCCTCTTCCTCAGGAATACATCTTCTTTACAAATTATATGAGCATCTCTTAAAGATCTTAGGATCATCCCAATAGTAATTCTTTATATCTGAAAACAGTTTCTTTTTCTGATGGTAAGTTATCTCCGCGGGTAACTCCCCACAAGCAAGATAATTGCAAATATCCATGAACCACGACAATTTTTGTTCTTCGACTTCTATCATGAGCAAAGACTCATATGCATAATTATCATTGACGAGTGGCTCATTCTTGTCTTCGATGACAATCCCTGACAAGTGGTCGGCAACTACTATTTCTTCCCCTTTCTTATCAATGATCTTGTGATTGAACTCCTGGAGTAATAAAGCCCACCTTAGCAACCTAGGCTTAGTGCCCTTTTTCTACATTAGGTATCTTCTTGCTCCGTGGTCACTGTAGACCTTTACTTTTTCCCCAATCAGATTAGACCTGAACTTATCAAAGGAGAAAATGATAGCGAGCATTTCTTTCTCTTTGGTTGGGTAATTTATTTACGATTCGTCAAGAGTGCGGCTAGCATAGAAGATGACATGGTGTTTCTTGTCTTTCTTCTGCCCCAGGACTGCTCCTACAACATAGTCACTAGTGTCGCACATCAACTTGAAGGGTATCTCCCAATTTGGAGCTTGAAGAATAGGTGTGTTACAAGCGCTTCCTTCAATGCCTAGAAAGCCTTCAAACAATCATTTGTAAAATTAAACTCAGCATCATTGATCAGCAAATTTGACAAGGGCTTTGAAATCTTAGAAAAGTTAGTTATAAATCTTTGATAATATCTAGTGTGACCAAGAAAACATCGTTATGTAGTCATGGACTTAGGTGGAGGCAGTTTAGAGATAGCCTCGACCTTGCTAATATCCACTTCAATTCCTCTTTTTGAAACATTGTGGCCCAAGACTATGCCTTCTTGTACCATGAAATGGAATTTCTCCTAGTTGAGAACTAAGCTCTTCTCCTTACAACACTGTAAGACCAATGATAGGTTCTTCACACAACCATCAAAATCTTTTATGTAGACAGAAAAATCATCCATAAAAACCACCACAACATCTTCCAGAAAATCCGAGAACATCAAAATCATGCAACGCTGGAATGTTTAGGAGCATTGCACAGTCCAAATGGCATTCTTAGGAAAGAATAGGTGCCATATAGACAAGTTAAGGTAGTTTTCTACTGGTCATTGGGTAAGATAGGAACTTGGTAAAACCCGTAATAGCCATCTAAAATGTAGAAGTATTTGTGATGCGCCAGTCTTTCTAGAACTTGATCGATAAAGGGTAGCGGGTAGTGATCTTTCTTTGTCTCCTAGTTCAAATTTTGATAGTCTATGTACATTCTCCACCCGGTGACAGTCTGGGTGGCTACTTCATCTCCTTTGTCTCCTTTCACAACAGTCATCCCCCCTTTCTTTGGCACAACATGAATAGAGCTTACCCAATTGCGATCGCTAATTGGGTAAATAATACTTACATCTCTTAGCTTAATGAATTCCTTCTTCACAAACTCTTTTAACATTTGATTTAGCTTCCTCTGGGGTTGAACCAGAGGTCTTGCCGATTCTTCCAAATTTAATCGGTGCATGCACATGGTAGGATTAAACCCCTTGATATCATCCACGGAATAGCCAATAGCTTGCCTATGCAGCTTTAACTCCCTAAGAAGACTTTCTAATTGCTCTTCTATTAGATTAGCATTAACTATGACAGGGTTTCACTTTTCATGATCTAGAAATTCGTACTTTAAACCTTCCGGTAGTTGTTTCAATTTTGGTTTGGATTTAGGTGCCTTCTCTTCCTCCGGTGTCAGTTCTAGAGAAGCATACATGACTATCTCGATAACTTTCTCTTCCTCGCTCAAATTTCTTCATCTTGATTTAGGTAGTCGAGGATCTTAGAAACCTCATAAGAGGTGCCTTCTCTCCCTCCGGTCTTTGATTTCTGAATCATGATTGTTTAACACCCTCATAAGAGGGTCTACTACTACTGTATCTTCTTCTACTTATTCACAATATTTTTTTTGATGACTGAGAGAACCCATCTCGGGCGAAGCCGACATGGTAAACTCTTGAGGCATGAGAGGGTATGGTCCATTCACCCCCCTCCCACACCTAATCAGCGTGAATTGTCATTTGCAAAGTGCCTTCAGTGAGGTTTGAACTTAGGTCCTTCATTGAGACTTACCGAGCTCTCACCACCCGGGCTACTATGGCCGGACTACCACTACTACAGAAATGGCTTATAAAGTCACTTTTCAAGGTGTCGGTTGTATACATAAACAGACACCTAAACTCTACAGTGTCGGTTTATAACATAAACTGACATACAATCTGTGAAGGTCGACCAGACACGGGTACCGCTTTTATTAAGTGTCAGTTAATTAATAAAAAACCGACACCTAAAATCAACCGCCAAAACCAAAATTCCAGCGAAAAAATTACCTCCAAAATTTGACATATGTCATCGGTTCATAAATAAATAACCGACGACTAAAGGGTATTCGCGAGATAGGAATAGTTGTCGGTTGTCCTTTAGTTAAAAACTGACGACTTATATCTAGTATAGGTGCCGGTTTTTGGTATAGAACCGACACAGTTGGTTAAGTTGTCGGTTTTTTAGAATAACCGACGCTTATTGTCAACTTAATAGCTCACCAGCGCGAGCTTCTCTTCCCCTTTCCCTTTTTCATTCTTGATTTCAGTTAGGTCCGGCGATTTCTTACTCGCCCCCGCCGGTCATTGCTCCTCTGCCGCCGCTGTCATGCTCCTGCTCCTGCCCTTGTCGTTGCCCCGTGCTCACCGGCGGTCGTGCTCCTGCTCCTGCCGTCTGTGCTCATCGGCGGCCTTCCGTGCTCCTGCTCCGTGCCCTTGCCGCTGCTCCGCGCCCTCGCCGCTGCTCCGTGCCCTCGCCGCCGCTGCTCCGTGTCCTCGCCGGCGCTTCTCCTCTCTTTGTCGCCGCCTCCGCCGGTGGCTGCTGTGCTCCGACCGCTGCTCTCCTCTGCCCTCAAGGTATGCCCGCCTACCCTGCCTTCTTCCTTCTTCCTCTGCTCCGGCGGCTGCTTGGGCGGTGCCAAGGCACGCCCAAGCAGCTGCTGGGCATTTTTTTTAAGTTATTTACTTATTTGTGTTTAGGGTTTAGGTACTGATTTTGTGCTTCTACTGAGTTGAATCCTCTATTGTCTATACAATACATGTAATTTTCCTAGTATTGTGAAAGATTCTCAATCGTGTGTATCACATGGGATTCTTATATCAACACAATGGACTGCAATATATGCATTTAATGCCTTAAATGGAAGACTCGAATGTTATAAAATCCCATCAAAGTAGGTAGAAACAGCTTATATATATTCAGATCTTAATAATTCCATGAAGTGCACATTATCTTACTCAGGAAAAGTATGTGTATAATGTAGGATTAGTTCCATATAATGGTTCTATTTTAGTAAGCACCTAGAAACCCGTCCAAGATTTACTCATTAGGAGTAAATCTTGGATAGTCCCCGGTTAGGGACTATTCTTGAACACCTAATCTCACTTAGGATGTAAGTGTATAATGTGTATTGGGTTTTCAAGAAAATTTTGGTAGCATTTCCTCGTTTGTTCTCTAAGTACATATGTAGACTTCTTTTCAAGCTATCATGTCTACCACAATAAAGTTGGTTATGACAAGCAATAAAAGGTTAACTGATGTTATACAACTTTTTCTGAAAATATATAACATCGTTATATGTACTTACACTTTGTCAATACTAATATTATGCAGTCTATGTCCACCCATAACAATCACTATGAACTGGGCCTCTATGTCAATGTTAACATTCCCTATTGAAGAACAATTGGACATCATCCTAGATGATCGTTCCTTAAACCAATTGGTCATACCCAAACATTGGCGTTTTCTAAAAGGAAGACACTACATGCCTGGTAAAGTGACCCTAACTTTTGGCAATTATTCACATGTTATCAAGGTTGAGTATGATTTGGAGGGAAATCTTGTATCAAAATCCGGTTGGCGTGATTGGATTGGAGAGATGCATGTGGTCCATTGCAACAGGCTTTTTCTCCGTCCAGTTGGCCATAATTCCATCAAAGTTTGGATAACCAACAACAACTGCGAGACCCCCGATCATCTACTGCGGTATGAGCGCACGTCGTCGCATATCAGCTCGGACGAATTTGAATCTGAGGCCCCTGTTAGTTCAGATTCATCTAAATACAGTGAGGAGCTTCGTGACACAGCTTCATCATCAAAAAGACCCACGGTAAGTCCAATTAACAAATATAATTGTCAAGCAATCAATACTCATAGCTGCTTTCTATTCTGAACTTCAGGAGAAGATCGCCACAATGATAAGTCCTTGAAGTTACTGATGCGGGACCATGTTGGTGTAGTATTTAGTTGTCTATCTATCTAGACTTGTCTGTATTAATAGTTTTTTTAATTATGCACATGTTTAGGGGTACACCAACCCCTTTGTTTAGTTACTGTTTAGGGGTACACCCCTGTGTGTGGATGTAAAAAGAGATTAATGAATGGAACTGAAAGTTGCTACATGAAACCCATCCAACACATTATTTGTTGGCCTAGAAACTCGTCCAAGATTTACTCATTAGGAGTAAATCTTAGATAGTCCCCAGTTTGGGACTATTTTTGAACACCTAATCTCTCTTAGGATGTTAGTGTATAATGTGTATTGGGTTTTCAAGAAAATTTCGGCAGCATTTCCCAGTTTGTTCTCTAAGTACATATGTACTTGGAGAATAGTGGGGAAATGCTGTCAAAATTTTCTTGAAAACCCAATACACATTATACACTTACTAGTGAGATTAGGTGTTCAAGAATGGATAGGTGGTACACATTTATTATATATAATAATGACATCACAAGTATTTGTTAACCCTAGACCCTAATCTTGTCCTAATATATACTTGTTTTCTCTTTGATCATAGAATGGATAGATCATGGATGTCCATTCGCAATCGCT
This sequence comes from Alisma plantago-aquatica, assembly GCA_963693085.1. NCBI lineage: Eukaryota > Viridiplantae > Streptophyta > Magnoliopsida > Alismatales > Alismataceae > Alisma > Alisma plantago-aquatica. The sequence goes on from OY856411.1 coordinate 887,645,315, forward strand.
ACACCCCAAAGTTTATTTCTGGTCTTGACCAGTTCATTAGATTTTCCGAGGAACATAGGAAACAACCTGGAGATAAGTTCTACTGTCCATGTAGGCATTGCGGTAACAACTTGAAAGTCAACACTGGTGACAAAATTAAAACTCATGTCATGTGCAATGGGATTATACAAGGCTATACAGAATGGCACTGGCATGGAGAGATTTCAAACCCGAAACCAGTGGATGTCGATAGCAGTGCTTGTGTGGAAGAAGAAATTGCCTACGATGACGTAGATGTGAATGAACCAGTTCCAGTAGACATTGTTGATGCGATGCTGGATAGTTGTGGGGTAGAGCACACCGATCCACCTCCCATTTTTAGAAACATTGTGCATCATACTAAGATGCCGTTATACACAGGTTGTACTAAGTTTACGAAGCTTAACGCTGTGTTGAGATTGTATAAGTTGAAAGCTAACAATAGATGGAGCGACAAAAGCTTCACGTCATTGCTGTCTTTGTTGAAAGAAATGCTTCCTGAAAGAAACGAGCTTCCAATCTCAACATACCAGGTAAAGAAATTGTTGTGCCCAATGGGAATGGATGCCAAGAAGATACACGCATGCCCTAATGATTGTGTATTATTTCAAAAGGACTATGCGGATTTGAAAGATTGTCCAAAATGTGGTGCGTCACGGTATAAATTGATGACTTCGGGGGAGTCCAAAACTGGTTCTCCTTCCAAGGTGATGTGGTATCTACCTATAATATCACGGTTTCAACGCTTGTTTGTCAATCTGATAGATGTGAAGAATTTGAGGTGGCATGCAGATGTTAAGAAAAATAATGATGGGATCCTACGACATGCGTCTGATTCCCCATACTGGAAGAAGATTGATGTATTGTACCCTGAATTTGGTGAAGAAGTCAGGAATCTAAGACTTGGGCTTTGTACAGACGGGATGAATCTGTACGGGACATTGAGCAGCCAACATTGCACTTGGCCAGTCATGCTTGTTATATACAATCTTCCTCCCTGGCTGTGTATGAAAAATAAGTATGTAATGTTGTCGTTGTTGATATCGGGCCCTAAACAACCTGGAAATGACATCGATGTTTATATTGAACCTCTGATTGATGACTTAAAGAAACTCTGGGGTGAAGGTGTGATGACCTATGATGCTTCACAAAGAGAGACATTTCGTTTGCATGCTATGTTGTTTTGCACTATTAATGACTTTCCACAATATGGGAATTTGTCTGGATATAATGTCAAAGGAGCTAAAGCGTGTCCTATATGTGAAGAGAACACTGATTCAACAAGACTAAAACATGGCGGTAAGAATGTATATCTCGGTCATCGAAGGTTTCTTCCAAAATTCCATCTGTATAGTAGGAAGCAAAAAACATTTAATGGATTGAATGAGGAACGCAGTGCAGCTAAACCTATACCCGGGGAGGTTGTTTATGAAAGAGTAAAAGACTTTGTCAATGAATTTGGTAAGAGATCACAATGTACTACATGGAATGACAATTCTTCATTCAAGAAGAAGTCAATATTTTGGGATCTTCCTTATTGGAGTTTTTTGACAGTCAGACATTGTATCGATGTAATGCACGTTGAGAAAAATGTCTGTGATAGCATCATTGGTACTCTGTTAAATATACCAGGTAAGACTAAAGATGGGATAAAATCTAGACTGGACCTACGTGAAATGGGAATAAGGTCAGAATTAACAGAATTACGTGAAATGGGTAATAAAAGAACATACTTACCTCCCGCTTGTTACACGTTGTCTAGAAAGGAGAAGAAAGCTTTTTGTGAATGCTTGGTAAATGTTAAGGTGTCACATGGTTACTCATCCAACATCCGTAGATTGGTATCAATGAAAGATCTGAAGTTGATAGGTCTTAAATCTCATGATTGTCACACTCTAATGCAACAAATATTGCCTGTGGCAATTTGATCTATATTGTCGAAGCATGTAAGGTTTGCAATCACCAGACTTTATTTCTTTTTCAACAGTCTCTGCAGCAAAGTTATTGACACTGAGACTCTCGATAATTTGCAAAGAGAAGTGGTTTTTACCCTATGTCAGCTTGATATGTATTTCCCTCCTTCGTTCTTTGATATCATGGTACATCTTGTTGTCCACTTGACTAGGGAAGTGAAAATCTTGGGACCGGTTTTCTTGAATTGGATGTATCCCTTTGAACGATACATGAGCGTTTTTAAAGGTGATGTTCGAAATCGTTATCGGCCTGAAGGGAGTATTATTGAAGGTTATGTGGCGAGAGAGGTTATAGATTTCTGCAATGACTTTCTCAGTGGTAATGACACTCCTGATAATGAAAAGAATATTGACGAGCTATTTGGCAAAGGAATTTTGGGATCACGTGTGAAAGTAATCAGCTGTGAGTAGTTGGAACAAGGTCATTTGTATATTTTACACAACATGGACGAAGTGAACGTTTATATCGAGGAACATACCAATTTCATCAAAAGACAATATCCTCGAGCCAATACAATGTGGCTTGCTAGAGAGCATAACAAGACTTTTATTAAGTGGTTTGAAGATAAAGTCTTACATCAACTATCAAAAACACCAGATGATATTACTGAAACTATCAAAGGCCTCGCCTTTAAACCAAAGTTGACTGTTATGTCTTATGAAGGGTATGACATTAATGGATTCACATATTACACAAAGCGCCAAGATGATAAGAGTGTCGTCCAAAATAGTGGGGTCACCCTTCAAGCATCGACTATGTTTTTTGCAAGTGCAAAGGATAAGAGTCCGCGTGAAGCTAAAATGTCATATTACGGTGTCATTGAAGATATATGGGAATTTGACTACATAGATTTCAAAATTCTGCTCTTCAAATGTAATTGGGTTGATAACACCAAAGGAGTTATAGTGGATGAATTGGGTTTCACTTTAGTGAACTTTGAAAAGATTGGCAAGAAGGCTGAACCATTCATATTGGCATCACAGGCGAAACAAGTATTTTATATCGATGATCCTGCAAATGATAAATGGTCGGTTGTTCTTCATGGTAAAAGACAGTTCATTGAAGATCATATAGATGAAGAAGAGTACTATGATAAATATGATGACTCCAGTCCATTATCAGTTGGGTTGCCAACTCCACAAAATATTGAAGCTAATGATGACTTATATGTGTGCGGAGATCACAATGAAGGATTGTTAATTGATAAAAGATCACAATTTTAGAGGCATGCATGTTTATATTTTTTTATTGAAGCTAAATGTTTACTTTTTTAATATCAATATCATTTTCTGATTTGATGTTTCATTATCTTCTAGTTAATACAAATGCTAAACATTGTGGGAGGGTGCTAAAGAACTATAGGACCAATCTCAACCGAGATTACATACGCGATGCTGAGAATAGGTTCTTGATTGATTCCAATTCTAGACATTGATCAGTATTTCACTAACTCTACACTAATAATTTTTGTTTGTATTCTCTTTGAAAAATAAATATAGGAAGAAGGAAGCCACACAGCAATGGAACTACTTGGACCCCAAAGACTGGGAGGAGTTTGTTACCCAAAGAAAAACAGATTAATTCAAGGTATTAAGCGCCACTCCCAATTTAATTAATATATGTTTTTATGTATTCACCTATTCAAGATTAACCTTTATTGTTACTAACCAAATCAATGTGCTAACTAACTAGGCTCTCTGCGATGCTCAACGACAACTACATGTTACGACCACACAATGGGTCCAAGAGGATATGCAGGCGTTCGCCAAAGGTTATATAGATATATAGGCAGCAAGCCATGAAACAGCAAAAGAAGCCCCAATGAAGAGAAGCAGGATATAGATACAATACATAAAGTGCAGCACACAAAAGTGCTTCAGATTCATATAACAACATGACAGACTAACACATATATAGTGCATAACAACAGCAGCTTGGAATTTACATACAACACTAGCTTAGTACATATATAGTGGGTCTAAGGTGACGATCCCACCTGCTAAAACAGGTTACCGACAACTACATGTTACGACTGGGAGGTCGTGATTCAGCAACCGTATGCATTAGCAGGTGGATCTGTCTTTCCTCCTACTAATGAATATGGTTGCTGAATCACGACCTCCCAGTCATAACATGTAGTTGTCGATAACCTGTTTTAGCAGGTGGGATCGTCACCTTAGTCCCACTATATATGTACTAAGCTAGTGTTGTATGTAAATTCGACGTTGCTGTTGTTATGTACTATATATGTTTTAGTCTGTCATGTTGTATGGACATCGATTGTATTGCTCAGGTATTATATAGTCTCATTAGATAATATGAAATATATCAATCTTCTTTATAGCTCATTAATTATATATATACATCATTCTCTTTACAGGCGTTTAAAGCTGACCCCATTATAGGAACGGACTTACCAGATGTACATGCTCCCTATACGATGGTAGAATTAAATGAAGTAAGAGAAGAATGGGCAACGGCCATACAAATAGTGGGGGTTTTAAAATATAATTGGGATGTTGATAGCGAATAATGACTAAAGAATGATATTTTGTAAATGAATTTCTGAATTATAATATATGTGTGAATGTTTCTACATGTCTAGATGTTTCTACATGTGTCTGAGTGAAAATGAATGAAAGAGTTGGTTGCTATATGAATGTTTCTACATGTGTGAATGTGAATGAATGGAACTACATATTGCTAGCTACATGAATGTTTCTAAATGTGTGAAAATAAAATGGAACTGTAGGTTGTATTGCTAAATGCATGTGTGAATATTTTTGTTGTTAAATTTGCAGATTTGTGGCCTGTTGTTGGCTGATATCAATGGATGTTGTAAAACCTGCAGTTAACTGCAGGTTTCTCATCCTGCGACCAGCCACAGCAGGTCTGCAGACTGACAGAAAAAAAAACAATAGGCGTCGGTTATTTGTATAACACCGACACACAAAGTTATAGTTCCAGTTTTATATAAATAACCGACACTTGTTCCCTGTGGCGCGAAGGTATATGACGTCGGTTTATTATCTAATAACCGATGCTAATAGTGGCCAAGATGGCGCCCTTTCTGTGGAGCGAAGGTATATGGTGTCGGTTTCTTATCTAATAATCGACGCCTATACCTTCGCGCCACAGCAAACAGGCGTAATTTCGGTGGCGCGGGAAGAGTTTGGGCGTCGGTTTTGGAACCGACGCATAATGGGTGAGCTTTTAGTGTCGCCCACATAGGTGTCGCTTAGAAACTGACACTAAAGGCCTTAAATAACCGACACTAAAGGTAGGTTCTATAGTAGTGTACTTATTCACAATATTGTTTGTAGCTATCCATGAAGTAAGCAGATTTGAGCAGGGATTGTCCCTTCATGGCGTCTTTTACCTTGAAATCAATGTCGTCATTATTGACGCTCAGAGTTATGATACCTTTAGCGACATCAATCAGTTCCCTCCCGATCGCCAAGAAAGGACATCTGAAGATGATAGGGCATTTAGGGTCTTCAATAGTGTTAATGACAACAATATCACACAGGATGAAGAATATTCCCATGCGAATCATAACATCTTCAACTACTCCCACGGACCTTTTGAAGGTATGGTCCGCCAACTTGATTCTCATATTGGTCCTGACCATATCAATCAGTCCCAATCATTGTGTGAAGCTTAAAGGCATAATACTGATGCTAGCCCCCAAGTCAGTGAGACCTTTCCTTTTGATGTTATCCCCTACAACAAAAGGTATAGTAAAGGCTCCAGGGTCCTTCTTCTTGGTAGGTAATTCTGCCTTTACAAAATCAATTGACATACTGGCAAGGTGCACTATTTCAATCCTTCGTCCTCTTCTTTTCTTTGTGATTATGTCCTTGAAAAACTTGGCATATGTTGGCATTTCTTCTAAAGCATCTAGAAATGGCACATCGAGGTGGAGCTTTTTCACCGACTCCATAAACTTTTCATACCTCTTTTTGAGATGTGCCTTTATGAGTTTGTACATAAATGGAAATCTCAGGGAGTATTTACTCCTTTTAGCTAATATGTCCTCCACATGTTCTCATTCTCTAACTTGAGCTTGTTGCTTTTCTCCTTCGGCTGATTTCTCTGTAATAATCTCTGTCTCCGGTTCTTCAAGTCTTTTTACCTCAGGGTGCTCTACCGTTCTTCCCGATCTAAGGACCACCATCTTGGCAGACTCGGCGTTAGATGGTATCTTCCCTGAAGGGTTATTCACCAGATCGGCCAACTGAGCGAGCTGTGGTCTATTTGGCATTGATGTGTTTGCATATCTGCCATTTTGACCTACATCATATTCAGGACGCCAGAGTTGGACAGTGCACTTTGTGCTAGTTTATTATTTATCGTGTCCTGTCTCTTGAGGGAATCGAATAGTTGGCCCACTAAGTCAGGTTGACTATTGTTCCTTGCCTGACTCTGTCCTTGAGCTTGTCCTTGTCCTTGACTTGTGCTTGCATCTTGGTGGTTTTGATACTTCCCTTGACCTTGATATTTGGTTTTGTTTGTCTAGAAAGTACTTGTTTTGGTGTACTGACCTTGTCCGCCTCTCTTCTCAAAACCTGGTGGTTGCTTGGGTGGGTTACTCAGTTGATGCAAATTCTCCGCAGCATCCTTGTTGCTATAACTGAAGCCTGGGTGATCCGGTCTCTTAAAGTTAGCATAGGAGACATTTTCATCTTCCTCCTCCTTGGACTCAGTTTCACTTGATTCTTCGGGTCGGGTGTATATGCAATTATCTATTATGTGCCACCTTCGCCACAAGTGACGCATTTCATCACTTTTTCAACATGGTTCTTCCCGTTTCCTCCTGACTCCTTCAGCTGTCGAACATCAATGGCTATCTTTTATATCTGAGATGTGATTGCCTCAAGAGCCTTTGATTTAATTGACGACCCTGCATTGGTGGCCTTTTTGGCACACCCTCTGTCGGTCCTATCATAGTCAGTCCTAGATTGTAACTCATCCATGTTTTCAATTATTTTCCTGAATCTACTAGGCTTTTTACTGAGGAAGTCACTTCCTGTTGTTGCATTTATCCAGACTCTCTCGTCTGGTGTTAAACCATTGTAGAACGTCATTATTAGGAAACCCTTCTTATAATTATGGTGAGGACAATCTCTCTGATACTCCTGGTACCTTTCCCATGCTTCATGCAGATTCTCACTTGGTCTCTATGTGAAAGACGTGAACTTCTTCCTGTTACGAACAATCTTCTCTGTGGGGTAGAACTTGTTCATAAAAGCAACATCCAATGTGTTCCATCCATTCAAAGCTTGATGCGGTAATCCAAGGTACTAGGATAGTGTCTTGTCCTCTAAGGAAAAAACTAAACCTTGCAATAAATGACTTCTTGTGGAACTCCCTACATCTTGATGGTGTTGTAGATATTCTTAAAAGCATCAAGGTGATGATAAGGGTTATCGTTCTTTCAGCTCCCTTGAAAGATTTTGTTCTGGATCATAGAGATTACACCTAGCTTCAGCTTGAAGTTTGTTGCATCGAATCTCGGGATGATCACATGGCATCTTGAGTTGTTGGATCTTGTAACTGCCAACTTCCAAAGAGTCTTCTCCTCCTCCTCATCATCTTCGCTATCGTTGTTCTTGTGATTGCGCTCGTTATTGTTATGGTTTCTTATGTGCTTGCGACGATGGTGACGCTCCTCATAGTGACGATCGTCGTCTTCATGCCACTTTTCTTACTCTTGATAAAAATGGTCGTCATTGTAACGACCACCTCTGTCTTCATCCGTTGCTAGTGGAGGTGGGTTTTGTTCATTCCTCACATTCTGCTCATCGCCTGAAAGGGTAATGCCCATGCAAGGCGGCATGGAGAAAAGGAGTAAAGTCGAACAAGTTGATTCTTCTTGGGTACCTGAATAGATCATACTGTCAAGTTAGAAAACCATACTGGTACAAAAAAACTACTCTACACAATCCCATGTTAGCAAACTTAAAGTAATTGTGCTGTCAAGCTTATTGCTAAGCTTGAGGCACGGGAGTATAGTAAGCAGACTCGGATTCTTAATAGTTCTGTCTTGCCATGTCCCCGACAATGGAGCCAAAAAGTTGACCGGCCTAAATTGCACCTCCCAAAAGGAGTGGATTAAAGTAGTCAGACTTTTAAAGAGATAACCCGACTCACTGGCCCCCGAAATGATAAATAGGGTCTGATGTAGCGATCGGGGTTGAACATAGGGACAAGGTTTGTCGTGTTAAGAATGCGGAATCAAACACTCTTATACTCCAGTCGATAAATGGGATAAAGATATGTTCCCTAAGGAACGGTAGCACATAAACAAGAACAGTAAAACATAAAGAAGCAAAAGAAACAAATGTAAACAAGTATATGGGGAAAACCCGGGTTGGGGTTCACCAACTAAAGTTCCTCACCAACATGTAATACGATCTCTCTCTTGCATCCTCATATTAAGATTAAAATCAACCATTCAAATGTCTATTCCACTCTCTCTCAAGATGAGGATAGATCTAAGTCTATAAGAAGCCTCTCTCTCGAGATGACAACTCAAAAACCTCACAGCAAAACAAATGGTTAAAGCTTTAGCATTCCAACACTGTCATGCATTCATACCACTCCATGACACGGGATAAAAGTGATGTTAATCTCTCGAGATATCAAGAATCAAACATCACAAGATGGTAGCTAAGCATACAAGTGAAGCATTGAAATAGGTGCATGGAGATAATCTTCATAAGAATATGTATATTTAAAAGAAAGAGACAATATATATGTTGGGAGAGCCTTAGTGGCTACTCCCAACCCAAGTTAAGGTGTTTAGCCACTCATGTTTGTGGACAACATGACGACGTTACAAAAAGACAGATCCATAAGACACCACAAAGGGGGAAAAGGGTACAACAGGATGAAACGATAGATTTGGAAGAGAAGAAATGTGATACTACACACTACTTCTTTAGATCTGGATCTACCGCATGGATGGCCTTCTCCTCTCAAAGAAGGGACATGCATCCATCTTCTCTTTCCTTGACTTCCGCCCTTGGATATCCAAGATTAATGTATGGATGGTTGGAGATGAGTCTGGAATGCAGTAGCACTTCTGGCCTCAAGATTTGATCTCTCCCCCCCTCTTTCTTGACAAGACAGGTGAGTGCACTATTTATAGGTGCATTCCACTGACTTTTAACCGTGGTCACAATTTTTCTATTAGGTGAGGGAAAGACCACGATCGTGGTCTCTGCCTTATTCCTCTCTGGTCACGATCTAGCTTGGTCGCGGTCCTCCTATAACCGCGGTTGTGATTCTTGTCATAGCCATGGTTGCGGTCTTTGAATAACTGCGGTCGTAGTCTTTGGATAACCGCGGTCGCGGTCTTTAGATAACTGCAGATGCGGTCTCTGGATAACCGCGGTCGTGGTCTCTGCTTATTGTCTGAAGCTTCAAGATGTCTGGTGCTTCGGAATTGCGGTCATGATTCCCAAAAATCGTGACCTAAGTTGTGTTGATTCCTAAAATCATTTAAACAAGGCTTTAGTAAAAAAGATAGAGAAGTTATGTGAAAAGTTAACTAAAGTTATACTAAAAATGGTGTAAAATATATATAGAAAGTATGTAAAGTACAGTGTTATCACCTATTTATGCTTAAAGAAAAATGAACCTAGAATGATGAAAAGTATGCCATGAATGAATCCTAATGCCTAAAAAAACTTTTTTTATGAAATGATGCATGTATGAATGAGTTGAGATTGTTTGACAACTCAGAAGAATGTACACTTGGATTAAATTATCACTAAAACAACCATGTAGGATACACTTTCTTTTAAACAAAATTTTATATATTTATTCTTGTTTTTCAAAAGGCTAAATTTCATGCTTCTTGCCTTTATATTTATTCTCCTTTCTTCTTCTTTTTTCTTATTTTCTTGGAGGTGTATCCCTGCACTTTTAGCTTTATAACTCAAAATTAAAATCCACATGTTCAGGAAAATATGCATGTGATGTTGAAATGTGTGCAACTACATGAATTGTGTTATTCAAGCTAAGATGGTATGCACTAGAGTTGATGCATACAAATGCAATGTTTTTTTTCCTTTTTTTTAAATGCAAGAAACTAACTAATATGTTCCTATCGTGCCATGCAATGCAATCAAGGAAAATAGCTTAGAATAATCATGGGTGGTGAGTCAAAAATGAATGGAACAGAAATGGAATCACACAACTAAGAGACAATGCTTTTCGTTATATTATGACATGTCCCTCTTAATTGACCTGTGTTCAGGGTGATCTAGAGGTTTATTTCTTGTATTTTCATTTAATAACTCATTATGGTTTGGTCAATTTAGGCTCAACATCTACATCCTTCACATTCCCAAGTTGATTCAGACTTTCATGTATGCCCTAAGTCCTAATGCTGACTAGTCCAAACTCTTCCTCAAGTGGTCTTACAGAAAGATTTTGCAATTTAATCTTTTAAGGATATGACCATTTTCACGAAACAACACACAATCTATTAGTAAATAAATCCATGCATTTACTACTCCACAATTACACTAGATAGACGTGGATCCTACACTTGCATGACTAAAAATAATACAAACAACTAAAGATAAAATTAATAAAAACAAAGATAGAATGTTATTCTGACACCCCCCTAATCTTGAATATGACTATGTCTGCATTGTCAATAATCTCACCCAAGAGGTGGAATAGTGGTACCAGGGATTAGAATGGTGGAGGTGGCATGTTGGGGTCATGTGGAGGGAATCTCCCTTGGAATGAGAGGTCTGTAGGTTGCATAGGAGGCGGTTGTGGGTACTCCCTGAAGTACCCACAGTTCCAGTAGTTGTCGAACAAAGACTACAAGTACTGCTTCATCCGCTACAGGTGCATGTAAACATTCTCTTAGTTGGCCAAGAGAAGGCATTCATTCTCATAGATCACCTATTGGTTCTGATACAGCCTTCCTTGAATATCTTGTATGCCAGCAAGTGTCGCCTGATGCTGCTGATGTCCTATCTGGATCTCCTGTGGCATGGTATACATACCAGCCATGTTGTATAGGTCCTTCTCCTCCAGGGAAGGTGGTGGGGCCAAGGAAGTGGAGGTAGTGCATGTGTGGGCCCATTTATGTGGGACCACTCTCCTATTCATGGAGATGGTGGGATCCACCTCCTCTACTTCATCATCGCTATCACTGTCGTGCTCCTTGTCATCACCTCGAGCTACTACCTTGGGTGGATCTTCACCTTCCCCCTCATTCAGTGGCCACCTAAGATGTTCCACATAACACAGGTTGAAGATAGGGTCGGGAAGGCCCCTCTCCTGAAATATGCCTCGGCAAGTGTAATGCGCATAGAGCACATTATGATGGTATTGGAGAAGATGAGACTTGCGGAAATGAAGGAGGTCCAACTTTGTTGTATCTTCTAATCGCTCGATTGTGGATAAATCTAGGAGCATGTGGAGAGAAAAAGGGGTGATGAGGCCCCCAAATAGGATCGATGCCTTCCTTGTCACATTGCACCTCACAGAGACCATATGGAGCCATAGAAAGGATCTAAAATTTATAGTCTCCCCCTCCAGAAGCTGGTAGAGAAAATAGAGGCCAGACTTCTAGACCTTCCCTTGAACCTGACCAGATCAGGCAAAGATAGGAGGAGTGGATGTTGAGGGTGTGAAAAAATGGCTCCACCACCCCTCCTTTTATAGATGAACATGATAGAGACAGTACCACTATCTTTTTGAGTCAATGGTACCGAGTTGGCTAGCACGATCTGTGGTCAGTTGCATCAATAGCTTACGATTGGCTGGCGTAGATGGCATGGATCGCCCTCGGTTGGTGGTACTAATGACACGTCGGTGGTACTGCCTTGTGTCACATGTCGATTCCACCGACCGCTCGATGAAGTGCATCATGGATGTTGGATCATGACCACCCAGATTGCTGATGTGGCGATTTAGTAGTACTAACTTTTTGAGTCGGTAGTACTGAGTGTTGGAATTTGTCAGTGCTTTCAAATTTGTATACTCGGTATACCAAACCTGGGTGCACTCAAAAGTTGGTAGCACCGACTCAAATAGTTGGTGGTACCGAGTCCTTATCTGTGAACCCTCGAAAGATCTTCAAAGAGTTGGTGTTACCAACCATTGGAGTCGGTGGTATTGAGTCTGTGATGTTGTTATGGATAAAATGTTGACCTCATTTTGGTGCCATCGACTGCAAAATCAGTGGTACTGACTTTGAAGCCCTGCACACTCCAAAAACGAGTCAAGGTACCATTCTTACAAAAATTGAATTAAAATGACAACTAAAATGAAAATTGAGCATAGAAAAAAGAAAATTAAGATATAGTTGCCTCCCAACAAGTGTCATTTTTAACGTCCTAGACTAGAAATCTTTAGCAAGGATCCATGGAATGGGGAAAATTTGCACCTTCTCTATCTGGGGCTCTACCTCTCCTCCAAAATAGTTCTTTAATCTTTGGTTGTTTACAAGGAACGACCTGTTCCCATCAACAATGTTCACATCACCACGGGTCACAAATGGTCCCCTCCACATAGACCTTATCTTACCCAGATGTAGTCTAAGCATAGAATTAAAAAGGAGGACCTTCTAGCCTAGAAGAAACATCCTATTTAGAATGCGTATATTATGAATTTTCTTATTGTTTTCCTTATATATCCTAGAGATTTAATACGAGTCCATCCTAGGCTCATATAATTCATTAAGATCCAAAAGCCTCTTTCTACCCACTTCATCTATGTTGAAATTCATCTTCTTCATGGTTCATTTAGCCTAATTCTCAAACTCTACGAGTAGATGGAAAGCATGGCCATAAACTAGCCTAAAAGGTGTTGTTCCTATTGGGGTTTTGTAGGTTGTTCTGTAAGCCCAAAGAGCATCACCTAGAACATAGCTCCAGTTCATCCTATTGGTTGAGATCGTCCTTTCCAAATTTTTCTTCACCTCTCTATTTGACACCTCAACCTATCCTTGAGTCTCTGGGTGATAAGGAGTGCACACTCAGTGCATCACCCCATATTTTCTCAATAGATATCCAGACTGTCTACTAGTGAAATGGGAACCACCATCACTAATAAATAAGCAGGGGACACCAAACCTGCAAAAAATGTATTCCTTCACAAACTTGCACACTTCATGTGCATCATTGGTGCATGTTAGAATTGTTTCCACCCACTTAGACACATAATCAACTGTAAACAATATATATATATATATATATATATATATATATATATATATATATATATATATATATTGGTATTAGACGACATGAATTGGCCCATGAAATCTATACCCCAAAGATCATTAACTTCAACTTCCTGAAATGCATTCAAGGGCATCTCATGTCTCTTAGAGATATTAAATGCATGCTGACATACGTCATAATGACGAACAATGTTGTGAGCATCCTTAAACAAGGTAGGCCAGTAAAACCCACTCTGTAAGACTTTAGCGCAGTCTTAGAGCTTGCATGGTGTCCACCTATGGGTAGAGAATGATAACGTGACAAGATACTCTCTACCTCACATTCGGGTACACATCTTCTTAACAACCCATCCCTACATTATTTAAGAAGAATCATATCATCTCAAATATAAAACTTCAATGAATGGAAAAATTGTTTTTTCTCTTGATACCCCCAATCTACAGGAAATTCCTTACAACCTAGGTAATTAACAATATTTGCAAACCAAGGATCATCAATTTTAATTGCAAATAATTTCTCATTTGGAAATTCCTCAATAATGGGGATGGCTACATCTTTTTCGTCCGTTCTATCCAACCTAGACAAATGATCAGCTACAACATTCTTGACCCCTTCCTTGTCTCTAATCTCAATGTCAAATTCCTGAAGCAAAAGAATCCACCTAATAAATATGGGTTCTGAGTCTTTCTTTTATAACAACTATTTGATGGCGGCATGGTTTGTCCAAACTATCACTTTAACCCCAACTAGGTATTGGCGGAATTTTTCAAAAGCAAACACTATCATTAAAAAAAAATGGTAGTGGTGTAATTCAACTGTGCATCATTCAAAGTCTTTGACATATAATATATGGTAGTTGGAGTCTTGTCTCTGCGTTGACCCAACACAACTCCTACTGCATAATCTGATGTGTCACACATCATCTCAAAGGGAAGGCTCTAGTCAAGAGCCTGTACGTTAGGTACGGAGATCAGCTTTTCTTTTAGGATTTCAAAAGCTTTTAAACATTCTTTATCAAAGGAAAACTCAATGTCTTTTTCTAAAAGCTCAGACTATGGTTTGGTAATTTTTGAGAAATCCTTGATAAAACGGTGGAAGAATCTAACATGTCCAAAAAAGCTCCTCACTCCTTTCACTGATGTTGGTGGAGGTAGTGTGGAGATTACTTCAATTTTTACTGGATCCACTTCCATGCCCTTGCCAGACACCTTGTGTCCAAGGACGATCCCTTCACTTACCATCATGTGACACTTCTACCAGTTTAGAAATAGGTGAGTGTCCTCACATCCCTATAGCAACCTATCAAGGTTATATTTCAGTCTACCTGCATGTATAAATTGTTGATTCCTCACTATATTACAGTGTTTGAATATACTGCTCTTCCAAGTTAAGGATGATATACATGTTGTATTATAATCTTCAAATAAATAGACACGATACCATAGAGATATCAGAGTCAAGTATAAGTAAGAGAAAGGTACAATGTAGAAAGAGCTTTCCAAGAATAATAAAATAATAGACATAGGTGCCCTGAACACCGTAGATTCCCTACGGATGTCTGCACTATAGGGAGGAAACAATCCACCCTGGCAGTGACCAATATACGGGGATTGGATCGCACCCACAGAGTGTGCAAGGAGACGAAGCCCTTGCAGAAGCCTCCTAAGAGAAGATAGGTTACCCAACATGAACCGGAGATCCCGGTGGTAACCCAGAGGTACCCATAGAGCATACCAAGATGAGGACCACAGAGCATTTGAGACCCTCCGCCTGTGTACTCAGCCTAGAAGGAGAGGTCCAGTTAAATTCCAGCTATTTAGCCGCCTTAGTCAGACATGACAGTTCGAGTCAAGCAGAACCAGATTCAGTTCTAGGCTTAGCTTCTCAGATTTTAAGCTAAGTCTTATACGATGAGATCGTAGTTCGCTACAAGTCTTCATATGTAAAGTACACTGCATATGATCATGGCATAAGATAAAATATGTTCATATAGGTTTGAAGAGTTTCTTATAAGTAAGAAAGGCTAACAAATATTTGAGTACAGTTTCCCAGTAATTATTCTTTGTATGTTTCTGAATTATTAGTTTTCTTTGAAATTAATCAAGCATGCTCATATATTAATTTGCTCTTGTTGATATCTAGAGTATCTTGCCATTTTATGATTGTCAATGATCAATCTCTTTAAAGCTTACTATTGTTATAATTGATATCAGTTGCTGAAAAGTATATCTGTAATTATATTAGTGCTTTAGACTATTTCTATGAAGTACTCATTCACTGAGTGAGTAGGCTCACCCCTCTACTCAAAATTTTTAGGGAAATCACATGGACTTGAAGAAGGTCAAAACATCAGAGTAGATCTACCACAAGAGTTAAGTCTGAGTATAGTTAAGTTCAGTCGGTCCCTGTCACTCTAGGTCCTAGTATAGATGTAAGAGTGTTATAAGTGATTTTTGTATCTTTGTTTTCTTAATAAGAGAGAATGTATCTGATTATCATGTCATATGTACCTGGTAATGAATGTATGGATGCATATCGTTTATGTTGAGATCATATTAAAGTAATCAAAGTTTGATTCTCTTGTAAAGTTTGTTTATGTGATTCAGTGCGAGATAACAAAGAGTTTGAAAAACAAGAAAAAGTTAAGGGTGATCTTTGTATTATGTTAAATCCTCAATTTATGCCCAAATCTCATGCTTAATGGAAATTGTGAGATCGGGGTGTAACAACTTGGTATCAAAGCTTAGGCTGAGTTGTCAGGGACCATTAAGTTAGCAAGTTAGATTCATAAGTGTGGTAGATAGGAGATGTTATGATGTTAGCTCTGGGGATTTGAGTATTTGGATATCCAGGCCCGATATCTGAGTACTTGGATCAACTAATATCAAGCTACTATGTCTATTCTTTCATGTATGCCCTGGCCAGGTATATAGTGGAAGGATAGTCTAGAGAGGAACTCTAGAAATATTACGGTTAGAAACAAGATAAGTAACATGAATTAAGAGCATAAATATAAAATGAGATAGAACTTTCATTTCATATTGTTGTTTTATTGGAGATGAATAGAAAAGCTCTTATATGTTTGAATTTAGATATTTAGTATTTTGAAATATATATATATATATATATATATATATATATATATATATGTGTGTGTGTGTGTGTGTGTCTTTAAGATTTGTTGTATACTATGCAGTTGTAGCATTTATTGATTACACTCTTTGTATCAAGTAGACTAGAAATGATCTTTGGATGAGCATTCCTAAGTGGATAAGTTTTCTTCCATACATTTGAAAAGAATAGGATTTGAGTAATCCTGAGTAGTTCTTGGCTTCAGGACTACAGGTTCAGCCTGGTCTGGCTGATAGGATGCATTACTGGGATCTAATGACTCCTATTAGTAACATAACAAGAGTAAATTCTGGATAGATTAGATCCAAATTCTAGTATGAATGTATATACTCTAAGATTTTGAAGTATAAGGGAAAGACTGGGATAACTAAGAATCAGTTGGAACTGATATCTAAGATCCAACTTTAGGGATTCATATGATAAATCCTTAATTGGAAATAAAGGAACACGACATAAGGTTCAGATTAAGTTTAATGATTAGTATTATATGAACTCTAAATATGAAATGTTGAAAGATATGAGAAAAGTATGTAAGGGCCAAGATAGTATGAATCAATCATGAGGAATGGATTATATAACTGAGTACATTGTTTTATGTACTCCGAAGCAAAGGGAAAATAGAAGAAAAGAGCTAAGTATACAATAAGTACATAGAAGTGAATAGTCTTCAGAAGAGTTAAAGTGACGAGAACTAGATGAGCATGTAAATCATAAAAGTAGGATAAGAAAGTTGAAATAAAGAGAAATGTTGGAAATAATGAGCTTGATTAAGGAATGAGGGTTATGATATAATTGAGAGCATGGAATGTATACCTTTATTAATAAGTTTAACACATTCATCCTTACTGCCTCGGGATTCTAAGTCTCTATAGAACAACAAACTAGTTTCTAAAAGAAGAACAAAAGTGTAGCTAAATAAATGAAAAAGTCATACAAAGGTAGACTATATTCAAGAAGGAAAAACTTGATTGAAAGAGAAACTATGTTTCACCCATGCATGAGTCGTTTGATTTAAAATGAAGGATATGTAATGTATTAAACATGAGGTGATACTAGTAGAGAGATTATTGATATAGAATTTCAACTTCACATTAGTAAAAGGATAAAAAGGATATGCAACATGGTATACATGATCATACACATAAAAGAAGCAACATGATCATAAGAGAAAATTAGAAGTTAAAGATGACATGTGGAATAATAGTATATGGTAAGGGGATTATGGAAAGTAAAGAAGGGTTTGAAACATAATGGAGTAAAATAGATTATAAAAGAAAGAGGTTGCGAGATTCAAGAAAGTGCTAATTAGTCAAGTATCCTTGTTGATAATTAATTAAACCTACATATGCGAAATGTATTATTGAATGTTTGAAGATAAGAATTCTAAGTCCCAAAATCATCTTCTCTTTCATATCTTACTTAATGAGATAAATGTGGGAATGAAGTGATAAGAAAATGAATCATATATTATGCATAACCACAATGGTAGAGGCATCTAGTGAATGTAATAATGACACACAATATGATGATGAAACCCTAGAAGGGTAAATTGATAATGTAATCTATCTAAATAGCCAAGTAAGAGAAAGGAAATTCAATCAATAAGATAAAGAAGAATTTAGTAAAACTTGTGAGATCTAAAGTTTGAATTTCAAATTAAGGGAGCAAAGTCATATCACAATAACGTCATGCTACTGATAAGGACCAAACCCTAGAATGTTTAGAGTTTTAGTAGTTCAATGGATGTCAATAGTAATTCGAACTTGAATAATAGCATCTCTATAAAACAAGATCATGAGATTTGCACTATGAGAAGTAAACTGGCACTGATAGTAATCCAAGGTTTAAAGAAAGATAATCTGAATGGTAGATAAACAATATGGAAATGATTTAGAGCAAATGATAAGAAATTGATTTGAAATATAAGAGGTGTGTTTTCAACAAAAGGAGAAATACAATATGAGTGAAGTGTGATATGAAATAAATTCTTGCATTAATAGCAAGAATGATGAATAATCTATTCATACCTTGTATGTTTCAATTTTAGGAATCTTTAATCTACATGATTAAAATGAGAAGGGTAAGTAGCAAAAAGTAAGTAGTAGTGAATGAGGAGAGAGATAAGAGAAACCAATGGCTTTTAATAATATGTGAATTTGTTTTTAGAAGTATAATTTGTTGAAGGTATATTAAGGGATGTGAATTGGTTCTACGTATGATTTTAGTGTACATATGCAAGCAATAAGTTAATTAAAGGTGTCTGATAGTTTAAGTCATTCATACCAGTAATCCATCTTAGTATTGTATAATTGTGGTATGGTGATATGGGTTGAATGATGATGGAACAAGTGGAGGGTTACCCTGAATAAGGTAGTCTTACATATTCGCTCATATGAATAGAAGGGATGATAACCATATTGTATTGATATGTAACCCTAATGAGGTGTAGCTTGGTATACCTACCTTTAATATAACTAACTAATGGTAATTGGGTATGAATAGTCCTTGAATGACTAATACAATTATGGAGTACTTTGTTACTGTTGTTGAAACCCTAGTATGCTATAACACGATGGTTACACCTTGAATTATGTGTGGGTTCATACTTGAGAATAGTATAGAATGTGATGCTAATGCTTCACCTTATGCATCCATGATCCGATGGGGATGTCATGAGTAGTAATGTACAATTGTTGTTGAATCTAGTCTTTTAACTCAAGACTATTTTGCTATTTGAGTAGCACAATAGTAAAATTCCAAAGAACATGGTAAACTCTCTTTCATGATTTAGAGGTAATACATAACAATAGTACATATTTAGCAGTATTAATTGAGATAGTTGGATCAGATTATCGATGTTGAGGTAACACCTCAACAGTATGAAAATATTGAAATGGTTGTTTCTCTCTCTATCCTATGATTGATTGTGGCATAGAGAATTTGTTTGTTATCATTGAGAACTATTTCAAACATGTGATTTAGTAAAGGAATAAAGGACTTAATGTTGAAAACTGCATTCAAGTATGAAATACAATAATATAATGACATGTAAGATTTCAGAAGCTTAAAATAAACCTTGAATGTACTTTACTTGCATATTTATGTTTTGGGGACAAAACCTTTTTTTTTTTTGGGGGGGGGGGGGAGAATTGTGATGACCGCATCTAAGCTTAATTGGTAAACTAGGGTTTACTTGGATGATTATATGCTTAATTGGATTGATCATTGCTTAAATCTAATTGATGATGATAATTCAATTATGATGTTTTAAACCTAATAAGAATGTTACGTGTTCTATTATTTGAGAAATTAGGGTTTGAGAAAGATAAACCCTAGTTGGCTGAAATTAGAGTTCCGATGGTACATGGGTATGGAATTTGATTAGGATAGCAGTGTGGTAAAAGATTTTTCATATTTTCTACAAATTTTTTATTTATTTGAATTTTCTATATGAAATGGATAACTCAATCATGCATATTGTAGAAAAATTTCAGAATATTTGAGTAATTTTTTAATGTGGTTCTCGATCGAACTATACTTCAACCAAAATGCAGACAGAGTGCTTTTCAGCAGTGTAGTGTTTTATTTTTAGTTACTTATTGTTAAATCCAAATGATCTGAATTTTAATTGGAGATATGAAACTAAACCCTAAACAACATGTAAAATTTTAATAATATTTGGATGGGTTAAGACCTTATCAGTAGACGAATTACAGTAACTGACATTTTTGTAGAATTCTAGATAGCAGTGCACTATTGGATTTTTACTTATTTAATGGAAGCTTGGAATGATCTCAAATTTTAACTAAAGATTTTTAACTAAATTATACACAACATTATAAATTATCATAATTTTTGGAGAAGATTTGATCTCTAAAATACATGAATTCACATAAACCTTTTTATGACATAAAAATATGTTGAAATAAGAAAAAGTTTAGTGAGGGGTCAATGTGCAATTGATCCAAGCAACGCAATTGCTCTATATGGTAAACCTAACACACAAGGATCTCTCATAATTCGTAATTCATTCCAGAGAAACAAAATATTAGAAAGAGAGGGAGAGCTAGGGTTTGAGAGGAGAAAGTGATGGAGATGCTGACATAGGGTTTTGTGGTCTGAGGAATGATGACATCATGTATGTTTAGCTTCTTTGGATATAGTTTCATGGTGAATCTTCTCTCACATGTCAATATTATGTCCCTCCTCTGATTTGATCCAAAATGGTATCAAAACTTCACCTTTTATCACTCTTTTTTCATAATCCCTCATTTTTAGGGTTTCCGAGTTGAAAGGAAGAAGAATTGGGTGAATTGCTAGGGATTTGATATGAGATCAAGATTTTTAGGGATGATATGTGTTTATAAGGTGTTTTCACACCTTAGGGTGAGTGGTAACTTCCTTTAAATAGTATATTGCATGAAAATTGGTTAAATCATCCATAATCTTTAATTGCTTAGTATGCGACTATGAACCCTGAATTGTCTGTTTGATCCAAGTTGTTGCAAAATGATATGAAATGGATTATTCCTCTGTTTGTTTGAATTTCAGATGATAAATTCATATTAGAAATGTATACAATACATCCTAATGAGAATTCCCTATGTATTCACAATGGTTATAAGAGTAAACTGAAATATAAGGAATTTGTCTATGACTGGAATTGTTGTATAATTAAATAGTTAAATTTGTTGATCTGGATCCCCTTGGTTATAAATGATTGCTTATATGAATCCATAGTACATATATGTCAGATACTATCTTGGATTTCATGTGATGTGAATAGTGTTTGCTTGATATCTTCATAAAGAGGATGAAGCCCTATATGAGTGGAAAGTTGGAAATTTGTGAATAAATATGGTGAAATCCAGTTGAAGTGTTTTTCTTGGCATCATAGATTGTATTTATGTAATGTTATTCTTGATTCATAATATCTCAATGAATGGCATGGAAAACCCTAATTTAGCTCAATTCGAGGATTACATACATATGTTGATTGTATACATGACTTGTTTAAAGTAATTTGTATTTAGTGGATGTTTAAGACATATTAAATCCTTATGAGAGCCATGTGATAAGTGAATAAGGTAAATGAAACCCTAAGGATAGGGTGTTAAATGAATTAAGCATTTTGATTACCATGTTCTTAGTATGAGATGCACAACCCAAGATTTGGGTCGATGTGCACGTTTTCCAAGAAAATGCAAATAATTTATGTGTGCAAATGACGATTACTCGTATGCCAAGTAATTAGCTCTTATCAATATATTAAGATGTTTAATTGCATGATTCTAGTGTATAA
This sequence comes from Alisma plantago-aquatica, assembly GCA_963693085.1. NCBI lineage: Eukaryota > Viridiplantae > Streptophyta > Magnoliopsida > Alismatales > Alismataceae > Alisma > Alisma plantago-aquatica. Next base: position 887,666,960 of record OY856411.1, read on the forward strand.
GTGCCAAATGGACATGCATTATGTTTATTTAAGTATTTCAGTCTGCCTGCATGTATAGTATGTTGATTCCTCAGTATATTACATTATTTAAATATGTTGCTCTTCCAAGTTAAGGATGATATACATGTGGTGTTATAAACTTCAAATAAATAGAAATAGTACCATAGAGATATCAGAGTCAAGTATAAGTAAGAGAAAGGTACAATGTAGAAAGAGCTTTCCAATAATAATAAAACAATAGACATAGGTGCCCTAAACACCGAAGATTCCCTATCGATGTCTGCACTGTAGGGAGGAAATGATCCACCCTGGCAGCGACCAGTATACGGGGATCGAATCGCACCCACAGAGCGTGTGGGTAGACGAAGCCCTTAAGGAAGTCTCCTAAGAGAAGATAGGTAACTCAACATGAATCGGAGATCCCAGTGGTATCCCAGAGGTAGCCATAGAGAGTACCAAGATGAGGCCCACAGAGCATCTCAGACCATCCGCCTATGTACTCAGCCTAGAATGAGAGGTCCAGTTAAAGGCCAGCTGTTTAGCTGCCTTAGTAAGATGTGACAGTTCGAGTCAAGCAGACTCAGATTCGGTTCTAGGCTTAGCTTCCCAGGTTTTAAGCTAATTCTTGTACGGTGAGATCGTAGTTCGCTACAAATCTTCATATGCAGAGTACACTGCATATGATCTGGGCATAAGATAAAATAATGGTCATATAGGTTTAAAGAGTTTCTTGTAAATAAGAAAGGCTAAGAAAGATTTGAGTACATTTTCGTAGAAATTATTCTTTGTATGTTTCTGAATTATTAGTTCTCTTTGAAATTAATCAAGCATGCTCATATATTGATTTTCTCTTGTTGATATCTAGAGTATCTTGCCATATTTATGATTGTCAATGATCAATCTCTTTAAAGTTGACTGCTGTTATGATTGATATTAGTTTCTGAAAAGTATATCTATAATTATATTAGTGCTTTAGTCTGTTTCTATGAAGTACTCATTCACTGAGCGAGTAGGCTCACCCCTCTACTTAAAATTTTTAAGGAAATCACATGGACTTGAAGAAGGTCAATGCATCAGAGTAGATCTACCACAAGAGTTAAGTCTGAGTATAGTTAAGTTCAGTCGGTCCCTATCACTCTAGGTCCTAGTATAGATGTGAGAGTGTTATAAGTGATGTTTTGTATCTTTGTTTTCTTAATAAGAGAGAATGTATCTAATTATCATGTCGTATGTACCTGAGAATGAATGTATGGATGCATATCATTTATTTTGTGAACATATTAAAGTAATCAAAGTTTGATTCTCTTGTAAAGTTTGTTTATGTGATTCAATGAGAGAAAACAAAGAGTTTGAAAAAGAAGAAAAACTTTAGGGTGATCTTTGTATTACGTTAAATCCTCTATTTATGCCCTAAATAACGATCACTAGCGTTGATGGTGTCAGTTTCGGTGTTGGTTTCACAACCCTGAGCTCCACCTCTAGGAGCTCAGCAAACACATCATCACCGCTTTGGGGGGTGTTCGGCTGTGCCATTGCCTCTGTCGGCTGAGGCAGGGCTGAATTTTCAAGCACTACGACTACCTCATATGCCGCAGCGGCCTCCGGGGTTATGATCGTTTTTGTGACCCGGTGGTGCCGACGACCTCCACGATGGTCGACACTTCTTTAGTAGCCACGACAGGCATTGTTGTGGTAACCATGGCTGGTTTGATGGCGGCAGCAGCGACCACTAGAGTGGAGGTTGTTGGTCACATGGTTATGGTGGACGGCTCGGTGGTGGTGGCGATAGGAAAGTCATCAATGACGACTGCTGATGATTTGTCCTGCCGAGTGTCAAAGGGGATTTCCCTTCCTGTGGCTGCCACCCTCTCTTATGTGATCTTGGTGGTGGCGTAGTTGGCTTCGATGATTGTATCTTGCATCTCTTATTTCATGAAGACCAACTTCTCCACATCATAGTTGACGCAGAGTGGGAGGGGCATGAGTAGATCTATCCTCACAAATTTGTAGAAGAAGCGGCGACCCTCCTTCTTGATAATGTTCGCCCTTGTGAGGAACTTGATATCAATCCTGTCATCACCTCTTGTCCTCGATAGGCTGCACAGATCTTTAGGGTACCCCAACCCTGCCGCGATCAAGTTGACAATCCCTCCCATGTTGTATTCCTTGGTGGCGTCCTTTATCAGATGCAACCTATGTAGATGGAATCACCCCAAGTTGATCATTTGACCCTCCATCATATACCAGATGAGATGGAGCTCTTCAGTATATAGATTGTTGGTCTCGTACTTGCTGAAGAGGAGGATCGCCATGATCTTGTGGATAATTCTCCAGATATAGGAGTGGACCACCGCCACCTTGCTCCCCGGCTTAAACGAAGGTTCACCAATTAGCCTCCTCCAGAGTGCAACTGGGTTGAAGTCGTCGATTTCGATGATTATCACACTGTTATTGAGAAGCTCTCTCTTGGATTCACTCGAGGAGAAAATCTCATTGAGCAGCCTCTCCGAGATGTCATGATCGACATTGTAGAGGCACCCCTATAATCTATCCACCTCGCCAAACCTTTTAACTTCTTCTAGTGTATTCGGGACTCAGTGAAGGGACGAGATGAATTCTTTGGTCAGCTTGGTGTAGGATGCGGTGTAGCTGAAGCAGATCTTCTGTAGTCGGGCGTCTTCTAAGTTGTTTTCCAGTCTATCGAAGATGTCGATCAGCTAGAAGGACGCTTGGTGGTAGAACCGGGTTGGCCGGTATACTTTTTTTTCAACTTTACATACTGCCTCCAGTGCTCTTCATCTCTAGGCATGAACCGGCCCGGTGAGTTACCCAAGGGCTCTAGTTCCGCCACCACCGTTGGGGCCAGAGTTGAGGCTATTGCTGGGGTCAAGGCCGCTTCTCGGCCTCAGACGGCCCAGCCGCCTCGGGGTTTGGGTGCTTCTACCCTATGGTGATGGCTTCATTTGTGGCCTCAGGGTTGATCCTCCGGCTTTGTTTGTCTACCTAGATGACAATTTTCTTGGTGTGGGCCATTTCTATAATTATTGATCAAAAGGAGTAAGTCAGAAGGAATTTGATCAATCAAATTATTTTTCCTGATATCAGGTAGCGGGACAAAAAGTGTGTAGCCCGTTCGGCGATGCAAGAGGAAGTCGATATTGGGTTGGGGCCTTCATGAAAAAGACGGTCATGCGATACATGAAATGCTTGATAGCAGGAAGTTGACATTGGGCAAAGATAAGAACATCTCATCACGCGATAGGGTTTGGGCAATAGGGCAGGTCGGTATCGGGTTATTTCTTGAAAACTGGTCCTTCCTGGTAGGGGCATCGCATGATACATGGGTCGTACGGCACGACTAAAAAGTGTGATGCTTCAATGCATGTTTCATCATGTCACGCTATACGCATGTCGCGCGACACAAGTCAAAACTCTTCATAAATCGAACTGGGCGATAGAGTCATTTTCCGTGAGCTCGTAATTTCTGCTTAGTAAAGGTGTTTTTGCGCGATATGGGTATCAGGCGGCACAGGTCTATCACGCAGTAGGTAAAACATGGTCGAAGAAATCCTTCCCAACACTGATCTGATTGGTGTCGCATGACACGGGCATGGCCGATATGGTATGTATGATACAACTGGTCAAGCTAAGTGATAGGGCGTCTCGGGTTTTACCTATATCGGGCAATGATGCTTGGCACGTGACACAGAGGTCAGGAGAAGAAGGCCGACACAGGAGCAAGAATTTGCAAGGAGAAATGCACGATACGAGATAAGAGAGTAGGTAAATTGATAACTTTTGTGCCCGACACAGTTAATCTCAAGTTGCTATATATAGCCGGCCGCAAGGCGGGGTAAAATGGTAAAAACAGGGACACACATTGAGCATGCACGTAAATCGCCTTCTTTAGCACGGAAAAACCAGTCTAATTCATCTTGTCATGAGGATTTTGAGAAGATAGTGCATCGTGCGGCACGCGTGTCACCCGATATGCATCGCCACAATGTACTTTTTACACGACATAAGCTTGCACGAGACATGTGTGTCTCGCGTGATTTGTTGTGCGACTCCCCGACCTAATATGCTTTCGAATTTTTGCCACGCGTGAGCGCGGTATGGTCTGGGCGATAAGGCAGCCTGATGCATGTGTCACGTGATATGGCCAGGCAGGTCTCTTTCTCTTTGTACAAGCCCAAAACTGTGAAAGACTACAGCTAACGTGTCTCCCGACACATATCGAAGTGGATTGGGTGACACAGTCGTTGTACAGTATGTCGTGCTAAATAAAAAGCAAAGGAAGGCAATCTTCATCTTTGCCCGATATGCTGATATGCTCGCAAAAAGGGCTAAAAACTGAAGTAAAATCAAGGATAGAAAAATTGTAAATCAGAAGGCATTTGATGGATAAAACATCATTGGCTTGAGAGCAAACTTTGGCCTTAGATAGTATTACTCACCAAGGAGATAAGACTATGTCAATGGCCCATAAAATGAGAGAGTTTGTGCATGTGACACGGGCACAGACTCGGGCCTTATTACAATAATAGTGTTTGTAATGTTCTTTGCAAGGGAAGGAAATAGCATCCTATTCTAAGAAAGTAAAACTTGGGATGCCTCCCAAGAAGCGTTGTGGTTTCCGTCGTCAGCCCGACATCTTCTCAGCTTGATATACTTCTCTAGTGGGTGCAACTTCAGCATCTTACAGGGGTATCTCAGATCTTCTAACAAAAGCTTCATCTTCATAGAATCTCTTGACTCTATGTTTGTTGACTGGATAAACTTTTATCATATCTTCTTTATCATAAAGCTCCATCATCCCAGACAGGTATGTCTTTACTACTATGAACGGTCCAGACCACCTGGTCTGCAATTTTTCTGGAAAAAGGCAGATAGAAGATTTAAATAATAAAACCTTATCACCTTCATTGATGTCCTTTGCTCACAAATGGGAATCATGCCAAATTTTGGTTCCCAACTTGTAGATCCTCACATTTTCATAAGCATGAAGCCTCAGTTCTTCAAGTTCTTGAAGCTGAAGAAACATTTTCTTTCCTGCTAGCGTCAAGTCCATGTTGAGACGTTTGATTGCCCAGAATGCTTTATGCTCCAATTCAAAGGGTAGGTGGCAAGCTTTCTCATATATCAAGCGGTACAGTGTGGTGCCCAATGACATCTTGTAAGTGTTGGTATGTATGCTCTGAGAGCCAATCATGGGATGATTGGTGGGATACATTAAGATTGATTTGATAAACATCAAAGGCAAGCTTCAAATTCTTTCTGGTTCATTCATATGAGATAATGATAGAATAGATTGAATGTCTAGAGAATGACAATACTTAATGATGTATGCTTTCAGGTTCAAGACTTGAACGATGAGATCATACAGATGCAAAGAGTTTGTACATTCTTATTATGTCCCTAGTCGGATGTCATTGTGGAAGGTAGATAGACAACAATGACACATAAGACTAGATTGTGGTGTTGGTTGATGATAGAATCTTGTTAGTCATGATATGGAGATATCAAACCAAACACATAGGTACTTGTTATAGAACAAGTGTACCGGACAGACCTACCATGAGTTTGACACGTGGAACCATGACATGGTAGTCACAGTCAGTTCTCACAATGATGGTGGTGAGTGTGATTCTTTGACCTGAAATCACTACACTCAACACATGTCGTTGAGTACACTTTGACATCACCAAATGTAGTCCTGAAACATGGGTTGTTATAAAGGTGATGATTGGGTGGCTTTGACACATGGGGCTTTTGAGGGGTGAGTGATAGATATGGGATTTGTCCCTCCTAAGGGAGTTTGATATCCATGGCCACTTGATGAGTAGGATTGAGATAGGCATGCACACATGTGTGAATCAGTATGTGATATTGATGTCATACATATCTCCTCCAATCTATTCTGAGATCAAGAAAGTGAATGAATGTTGGCAGGATGACTATTCCATGCCTTGAGTTCATTCAGGATATCAGTGACAATAGAATTATACGTTCGTTGTAACACCATTCACAGATTGTAGGATTGAAAGTTGTTCTCCAACTTTCTATTTCACTTGGGTAGCACTGATGTGCGACTAAGCACTGCGCTTTGCTTGTGAAGTCATAAGTGTTATGGACTTTCACTGCCAATGTGAAATGGACCTGTAGGGTCACACACATAAGATTTAACCTGGAAGAGGAGTTTATCCACAAATGATGTTTAGATTGATTACTAAAGGAGTTTAGTAGTTCAATTAAACTCTCAATCAATTGATAGCTCAGTATCATAGTGTTCAAGGTGTTGGACCGATTGATTAGAGTATCAAATTGATTGAAACTACAATTGGCTGATTTGCACAGTCTACTGCCCCAACCGATCGGCTCATAGGGATGAACCGATTGGCTCAGGTTGGTGAACCAGTCGGCTCATGTTGTTAGTCGATCATCTCGTGTGTCAATGAAATGATCGTCTCAATTGTTGAACCGGTTGATTTGTGTGACCAAATGAGATCGTTTGGAAAGTCTGAAGACTCGTTTTGCAAAACATATTTGTTTCACTTGCACAAATTTGATTTGGAGAAGGACTAATATTTGATTAGCTGGAAACAAACATGAAAGTCAATTTGAGTTGGACCAAGACCACGAACTGATCGACTCATGCTTGAACCGGTCGGCTCAAGTGACCCAACCGATCGACTCAGGTACCCAACTGATCGTTTCAATGCTTGAAATGATCGGTTCAGCTGACGCAGTTGGTTAATTTGTGGAAAATTCGGAACCCTTCAACTCCTACTTTAGTCTCGCATTGTCCGGGGTAGAGAACCCTGTCCCATGACACTCCTATATATAGGGGTATTGGGGGCTTCTCAAGAACAACAACTCAGAACACCAGTTGCTCTACAAAGTTGTCGTTCTCTCTAGTTGTGATAATCGAGAGAGCCCGAGCAAATACTACCCGATAAGGGAGGCACATCAAGGGAAAGATAACTGTAGAAAACCGACTGGTGGTAGGAGAGTGTGTTGGTGACTAGTACATCAACAGGAGGGTGTGACTCCTTCCGATTCTTTATGGGACAAGGAGATTAGAGTTGCAGGTGGTCTGTGTGGACTACTTCAGAGGCGGGAGACTTCTGCTGCTCAGAGGACAACTGTCAATCCTGACAGTCCCGGTGAGACCAAGAGTTGCACAGACACCATCTAAGACCGTAGGTGAAGACCGCGCAAGCCGTGAGGTAGCATCACTGAGCAAGCCTCGGGACAAGGTATGCATCTACAAACCATCCTTCATATTGTATAGACGTTGATGTGATTCCTTTATTCTGGGTTTGGGAGGAGAAATGTTTTTGTTTCCGCTGCCTTCTCTACCTCCCCTAAAACCCAAAAGTGTATCAGAGCCACGTCAACTACTCTATACTTTAGTATTATCGATGTGATCAATTTTGGTTTGTCACCTTTATTTATTACATACGATGCGAATAAAATTGGATTTTTGCATGTCCAATCCTAAATCCACAAATCCCAATATACATATATGATATGCAATATGAATGCAATCTATACGCGTCGCATTTAAATGAGTTTTATGGTGGATGTATAGCATGGTTATGGACAATAAACCATATGCATGTGTGCTTGGTTGAATGTGGTTTCTTGCATCTCGGTCTGCGCACCGATCCCCTATCTCTTTTTCCTGATGTAACTTTAGATAACTTGAGATTTCTTTCCTGCCTTTGCTCCCCCCAAATGTAACTCAGGGTTTCTCAATTCAAATGTAAAATAGGATAGATCTTTGATCTCGTGTTATGTCAAAGAATGGAGGACCATCTGACGACAACTGAGACAATTAGTTCAAGGAGTGAACCAATCAGTTGGCGATCCGGACGACCGGTTCATGGAGCGAGATGAGCAGGTGGTGGCCATGAGGAGATGCATGACAACCAAGTGAACCGATTGGTTGGAGGAGCCAACTGATCGGCTGGTGGCACCCATACGACTGGACAAATGACTATAGCACATGCCACCAGCCGATCATTCATGTGATGAGTTGATCAACTCAGATGACTATAGCACTTCTTCATGAACAGGTTGCATGTGATGTAGACCTAGATGACTGTGATTCCTCTTGGCTCGAAGAATCACATTAGGATGGCCATAATCATTGCTTTTATCGTTTTGCATGTTTTCTGTGGGATATAGCATGTATATGATATGTAGTATATATTGCGGTGATTGGATATGTATATGTACCTATAAAACCAAATACCTCATTAAAAATTAAAGTTTTATATGCCTTCCAAATGTGACACATGTGAAAAGCTTGATTGACCAAGTGTGGGCACGTCGTAGCATGGTGCACTGTCTATCTCGTGGAAGTGTGGAGGAAGAATATGTGGGTCTGCCCTAGCATGGTGCATATTCATCATGTTGGCTTTGGGTCGGACTTAACAAGGTGACCTAGATAGGATCTCACACCTTGAGGCATGGAGGTGATCATGGCAAAGAGTTGCATATGACATCTTTCAAGAGTTGCATATGATGCAATTGGCAAGAGTTTCCTACCTGGAAGATCTAAGTTGTGGGTGACAGTCCTAGCTAGTCCATGGCTTAGAGGATTTTAGGATCTTGACCCACTAGAAGTTTGTACGCTACAATCTTCCAAATTGATGGTGAGGGCTATCAATTTGAACAAAAATAGTGGGAGCGATAATTAATTAAAGTCCTAATTATATCATCAACCTTTCAAATCAATCAAATAAGTCAAAATTGAGTTTTGGACTAAACTGCATATATTTCCTTTTGTAGTACAAATGACAACAAACAAGAATCACTTTTCTTTATGATTGGTCCTTGAAAAGGACAAGTTGAATGGGACTAACTTCCATGACTAGTTTAGGACATTGAGAATTGTTCTCACTCAAAAGTGAAAGCTCTATATCTTGGATACTCCAATTCCAGAGGAACCTGCTCCTACCGCACAAAAAGAAGAAAGGGATGCTTATAAGAAGCATTCTGATGATGTCATTGATGCAAATTGCTTGATGTTGTGCTCCATGAACCACAAGATGTAAAGTCAACACGAGAACATGGGTGTCAATGAGATGATTCAACATCTCAAGAACATGTATGAAGATCATGCACAACAAGAGAGATATGATGTCTCTAGGGCATTGTTCAAGTGTGTCATGATAGAAGGAGATCTAGTTGGTCCTCACATGCTCAAGACTATTGGGTATGTGGAGAACCTGACGAGACTGGGATTTCGCTTGAGCCAAGAGTTGGCTACTGACGTGATACTACAATCGTTGCCAGAATCCTACAGTCAGTTTGTGATGAACTACAACATGAACAACTTTGACAAGTCATTGACAGAGTTGTTAGGCATGTAGAGGACAGCCGAGGCACAGATGAAGAAGGACAAGCCTAAATCTGTGATGATGATCAGCAACAAGAAAGGCAAGTTCAAGTACAAGGGTAAGGGCAAATCTAAGAAGGGTTCTAATGCTAGCCAGCAGCCCAAGGCGTCTTCTGCTCTCAAGGCCAAGGGAGGCGTGACCAAGAGAGGCAATTGCCACCATTATCAAAAGCCAGGACATTGGAAAAGGAATTGTCCACTCTATCTGGAAGAACTAAAGAAGAAGGAGGCGACAAACGTCTCCACCAGAAGGTATCATGAAATAAACTTGTAACACTTTTGAGGTATATGATACCAAGATATATAGTGTAAAGAACTCAATAAATGGGGCAGATGTTTCCGCCATAGATAGGAGTACTTTAGTTTATTTTCAGCCTTAAAGGCATGCAATAGAGTTATGAACTGCTATTTTCCAATAGATAGAAACACGTTATTTTTGCATATTGTATGACAATAATGGAAATTAATAAAGTTGATGTTTCTTTATGGAAATACCTTATTTATCTTGTGATACTTGGTATGCATAAGATAAAATGGTACCTAAAGGTTATTGATAACTCAAACGATCAAATTAGCATCATCATGAGAAATTCAATTCTAGTTCCCATATTATGGATAAATCTAGACTCTTTTGGTTAGAGAACTAGTAAGAGACATGAATCTCTTATACATGATTAATCAATCTTCACTAGTAGTAGTGGGAGAATGATTATCCTATTAGGTATAATACATGTGATGTATTTACATACCTATTGGAGCAAATGCTAATACTTCGAGCGGTGTTTATAGAAATATCAATATGAATATCTTGAAGTGTTCAAGAATATCATAGATGAAGTACGGATTTGGTAAAGTGTTAATTCTTGATGAGATCAATGAATGAAATACTTAGACCAAATGTTTGAGAACCTTGTGAGTGATTATGATAGTGTATCATAGTGAGCTCGTGATTAAGGCATGGTGATGTCTAAATCAACAAGGAGTCATACTCTAAGGAGTTAGAGGATGATTATTAAATAACTAATTTCTTCTTAAATAGAGAATACACCATACTAATGAAGGACATTAAGAATCACAAAGGGTTGTGAGTTCTTACATCCTTGACAGATGCACCTCAATTATCTATGTGATGAGTTGGTCATGTGATGAGTCAACTATCTAGATGAATATGAGGAATCGGATTTTGAGTTATGGTTTATGACCATTACATCCTAAATGACTTCCATGTGAACCATAAGGTATGACCTTGATGGTAGCACCCATTGGGACGAAATCCATAAGTGTGAATGAGTCTTAAGTGTTAAGACACATGGATAACATTTTGAGAAGGATGATGCTTGTTAATTTCAACTTAATGACTAAGATATTTGACATACGGATATTGAAACCACATTCGTATAAGAAATAAGACAAGGATGTGTACGTGACACAACCTGTAAGGTTTATGAATCCACTAATGCAAACGAAGTCTATAAGTTACTATGGACTAATCAATGTGATTGATTGAGTACAAGCAACTCAGAACTGTGATATTTACTTTGATAATATAGTCAAAGGGTTTGACTGATATGACAAAGTTAAAGAAGGGATATGTGATTTAGTGGAAATGTATTTGCATTCCACATGTTTATGAGGAATGAGATGTTCTAGAATGGAAATCCAAAGTGGAAATTATCTTTAGGGAAGATAGAGATGTTTCTGATGTGATAGGAATAGAGATCTATATAGATAGTTCCCGAAAACCTCTTGACCTGAAAAGAGAGAGAATACATTGGGAATCTATACTGAAGGGTTCAGTGTGCACAAATTTAGTGTAAGAAAACTTGTCCATGTTACATGGAGTTAGTATCCCAAGGCCATGTGTCCAATTCTTATGAAGAATGGGAACACTAAGAATAGATATGGATCTATCATGTACGTAATCATCCCATCATCTTTCATGTATAGACATGGCAAGAACAAAATGCATTTATCATCTTGTATGTGGGACATGACAATATGATGTGCTCATCCTGATAACTCGTATATGGGACATGACGAGTGGGTGTTTTTCTAGTTCCAGTAAGGGTTACTGGAATACCATAAGAACTTGATAAGTACTTGAGAAGTACTAGTTCTATGGAAATAAGGAAGGGTTCACTGTAAAGAGTTACACAGATGCGAACTTCCGAAAAGGACAGAAAATTAATTGCAAAATATATATGAGATATATAAAAGTGAATGTTTGTTGATTGATGGAAACGTTCCAAGAAAGACATTTTAAAAGGAAATGTTGAGTGTCCGTGTATTAGAGAACAATAGTGGATGCTATACGGATCTAGGAGTTCATAGAGAAGAACTTAAAGATATTCCGATCATTGATGACAAGTTAGGAGCGCTTGGTCATGCAATGTGGCTAAAGGTTAGCAAAGGAATACTATATCACATATTATGGCAACTCCATCTCATACGTGTGACGTACAACGAAGAGATGAGAGACATGCAGTTAATATCGACTTTGGCAAGGTGTTGCCATAACTCACTATGTTAGCACTAGAACAAAGTAACATGTGGGACGTGTTTGAAGATCACTATGAATATGATTCAAGGGTGATTGGCTCACAGTGCAAGTGGGAGTCTGTTGGTATGTATGCCTGCAAAGCCAATCATGGGATGATTGGTGGGATACATTAAGATTGATTTGATAAACATAAAAGGCAAGCTTCCAATTCTTTCTGGTTTAGTCATATGAGATAATGATAGAACAGATTGAATGTCTAGAGAATGACAATACTCGATGACGTATGATGTCAGGTTCAGGACCTGAACGATGAGATCATACAGATGCGAAGAGTTTGTACATTCTTATTATGTCCCTAGTCAGATGTCATTATGGAAGTTAGATAGACAATAATGACACATAAGACTAGACAGTGGTGTTGGTTGATGACAGAATCTCGTTAGTAATGATATGGAGATATCAAACCAAACACATAGGTACTTGTTAAAGAACAAGTGTACTGGACAGACCCACCATGAGTTTGACACATGGAACCATGACATGGTAGTCACAGTGATGGTGGTGAGTGTGATTCTTTGACCTGAAATCACTACACTCAACACATGTCGTTGGTTACACTTTGACATCATCAAAAGTAGTCCTGAAACATGGGTTGTTATAAAGGTGATGATTGGGTGGCTTTGACACGTGGGGCTTTTGAGGGGTGAGTGATAGATATGGGATTTGTCCCTCCTGAGGGAGTTTGATATCCATGGCCACTTGATGAGTAGGATTGAGATAGGCATGCACGCATGTATGAATCAGTATGTGATATTGATGTAGTTGGTTTTTTTGTGGAAAATCTTGAAACGATCGGTTCAACTGATGTAGTTGGTTTTTGTGTGGAAAATCTTGAACCCTTCTACTCCTACTTTAATCCTACATTTCCCGGGGTAGAGAAACCTGTCCCATGACCCTCCTATATATATAGGGGTATTGGGGGCTTCTTAAGAACAACAACTCAAAACACTAGTTTCTCTGCAAAGTTGTCATTCTCTCTAGTTGTGGTAACTGAGAGAGCTCGAGCAAGTGCTACCCAATAAGGGAGGCACAACAAGGGAAAGACAACTACAGAAAAGTGACTGGTGGCAGGAGAGTGTGTCAGTGACTAGTACGCCGACAGGAGGGTGCGACTCCTTCCGATTCCTTGTGGGACAAGGATATTGGAGTTCTAGGTGGTCCGTGTGGACTACTTCAGAGGCGGGAGACTTTTGCCGCTCGGAGGACAGATGTCAATCCTAACAGTCTCGGTGAGACCAGGAGCTGCAGAGACACCATCCAAGACTGGGGTTGAAGACCGCACAAGTCGCAAAGTAGCATCACCGAGAAAGCCTCGGGACAAGGTATGCCTCTACAAACCATCCTTCCTATTGTATAGGCGTTGACGCGATTCCTTTATTCTGGGTTTGGGAGGAGAATTTTTTTTGTTTCCTTTTCCTTCTATGCCTCCCCTAAAACCCAATAGTAAGCGGTTATGTATGCCTAGAGAGTATCATCTAATTTAGCTGACCAATCCTTGCGAGACTTGCCAACTATTTTTTCTAGGATCTGCTTGATATGTCTGTTTGAAAATTCAACTTGCCCAGACGTTTGCGGGTGGTACGACATGGCGACTTTATGACAAATGCCATATTTGTGCAACAATGATTCAAACTTCCTTTCTACAAAGTGATATCCTCCATCACTGATGACGGTTCTCGGCACTCCAAATCTTAGAAAGATTATCTTGGTAAATAGCTTTATCACAGTTGTGGCATCACATGTCATGGCGGGTGTAGCCTCTACCCATTTGGATACATAATCAACTGCAACGAGGATGTATTTAAAACCATGGGAGGAGGGGAAGGGTCCTATATAATCTATCCTCCATACATCAAAGATTTCTACCTCAATCGATTCAGACAACGACATCTCATTTTGATGGGAGATGTTCTCGGTACTCTGACATTCATTGCAAGACTTGACATAAGCATGAGCATCCTTAAAGAGAGTCGGCCAATAAAAGCCTAACTGGAGTACTTTGGTGGTGGTCCTTTTTCCTCTGAGGTGTCCTCTGTAAGAAGAGGAGTGACACTCAAACAGAATCTTGGGGACTTCTTCTTTAGCTATGAACCTTCTGTATAACCCATCGACACAACGCCTAAACAACAGGAGGTCATCCCAGTAATAGTTCTTCAAATCAGAGAAGAATTTCTTCTACTGATTGTTGGACATTTCTGAGAGTACTTGTTTGCAGGACAGGTAATTGCAGAAGTCTGCATATCGTGGCCCTCCAGGGTTGGCCGATTAGGCGACATAGATAGATTCATCAGCATTGCTTTCATTGATTGGCAGCTAGTGGTCGTCCTCCACCCAGATCCTTGAGAGGTGGTCAGTGACCACGTTCTCTGAATCCTTCTTATCTATTATTTCATGATCAAACTCTTGCAACAGTAACGCCCAACACAACAGTGTGGGCTTCGCATCTTTTTTCTACATAAGGTACTTGATGGCCCCGTGGTCGGTGTGAACTATTACCTTAGAGCCCATGAGGTAGGATCAAAACTTGTCGAAATAATATACAATGGTCAACATCTCCTTCTCAGTAGTAGTGTAATTTAGTTGTGCTTCATCCAGGGTCTTGCTTGCGTAAAAGATCACATTGTACTTTTTGTCTTTCTTCTGACCGAGAACTACACCTATGGCGAAATCATTGGTGTCACACATAAGCTCAAAGGGAAGGGTCCAGTCGGGGGACTAGAGAATGGGTGCGGATACCAAAGTGTCCCAATTGAGAGTAATATTTTTCTCTTCACATCTTTTCATCACTAGAGATAGGTTTTTCAAGCAGTCATCGAAGGAGCTTCCATACACACTGAAATCGTCCATAAAGACTTCCATTTTGTCTTCAAGAAAGTCGACGAAGATGGCATTCATACATCACTAGAAGGTGGCAGGTGCATTGAAAAGCCCGAAGGGCATTCTCTCGAAAGCAAAAGTTTTGTAGATGCAAGTAAAGGTGGTATCCTGATCGTTGGGGTGAATAGGGATCTGATAGAACCCTGAGTACTCATCCAACTAGTAAAAGTAGGAGTGATGGGCCAAGCTCTCCAGCATCTGATCGATGAATGGGAGGGGGAAATAATCGTTGCAGGTGGCGGTGTTGAGTTTTTGGTAATCGATGCACATCCGCCAGCCGGTCACCATCTTTGTAGCGACCTCAACTCCATTATCTCCCTTAACCAATGTTATACCTCCTTTCATTGGGATGACTTGAATGGGGCTTACCCACGTGATATCGTTGATAGCGTAGATTATTCCTACATCTCGGAGCTTTATGACTTCTTTACTAAAAACTTCTCAGAGCTTCTCGTTTAGCTTTCTCTATGGCTGGGCACACAACCTGGAGTCCTCTTCTAAGTGGATCCTGTGCATACACACATAAGGGTTGATCCCCTGTAGTTCTCTTACAGAGTAACCTAGGGCCTTTCTCCATAACCTCAACTCTTCAAGCAACTGATATTTTTGGCTATCAGTTAGCGATAAGTTGATGATCACCAGATTCATTTTCTCATCATCTAAAAAGCGGTATTCCAAGCCTCTTGGCAAAACCTTCAAATCAGGCAGGGTTTCGTTTTCTTATTCACTACCGTGTTCTTTTCGGAGAGCAGCGTACATAACTGTCTCCATGGGATCATCATCTTCTTTGGATGATCCTTCAACTTCCAAAAAGGGTAGAAGTACTTTGACCTCTGGATCTTCGACCTCATGTGCCTCACTAGATAAGGCGTGCATAAGTGGGTCTACCATTGCCTTCTCTTCCCTTACTTCATTGCATAATTGTTGGTAGCTCTCAACAAAATAAGAGTATTCAAGGAACAAAGGGGCCTTCATGCAATCTTTAATGTTGAAGTCAAAATGATCTCCTCCAACCCAGATCATAATCGTACCTACCTCTACGTCGATGAGGGCCCGACCAGTCACTAGGAAAGGTCGCCCAAAGATAATAGGGCAGCTGGGATCTTCTATGGTATTAATCAAAACTATGTCACATGGAATAAGTAATCTCCTGAATCGAATGGGCACATCCTCCACTACACCAACTGGATGGGTAAAGGTGTGATCAGTGAGCTGGATCCTCATGTTCGTGCTTGACATATCAGTAAGTCCAATCCTCTTAGCAAAGGACAAGGGCATTAAGCTGATGCTTGCCCCCAGGACTGATAGACCTTTACGGGTTATGTCATCCCCAATTTGAAAGGGGATGACAAAGTCCCCAGGATCCTTTTTCTTCATTGGAATGCTTTCTTTGATGAAGGAGTTGGACATCTACGCTAGCTTTACATTCTCCACATCTTCACCTCTCTTCTTCCTTGAAATCAGATCCTTAAGAAACTTGACGTAAGCAGGCATTTCTTCAATGG
This sequence comes from Alisma plantago-aquatica, assembly GCA_963693085.1. NCBI lineage: Eukaryota > Viridiplantae > Streptophyta > Magnoliopsida > Alismatales > Alismataceae > Alisma > Alisma plantago-aquatica. The sequence goes on from OY856411.1 coordinate 887,683,311, forward strand.
AATCCAGAAAAGGGATGTTAAGGTGAAATTTCTTTATCGTGGCCATAAACATTTCATAACTCTTTTTCAGCTGGGCTTTCACCAACTTATGGAGGAACGGTACGCGGGGTGCGTATTTTTTGGGACGCTCTTCAAAAGAGATGTTGTTCCTTCCTTCCTTGGTCACTCTCCTTGGCCTTACTGGGACTCCTTCTTCAACCTCTTCTAGACTAGCTTCTTTGACAAGTATTGTCGTTGGTGTTGTTTCCTTCTTCATGGTTGGTTGTACCACCGTGCCTAACCTCAGGATGACCATTTTAGCAGTCTCATGTCCCCACAGATTCACCTCAGTGTTGGAGGGGAAAAACCCCACTTGATGATTGATGATCTGGACGAGACTCGCCAGCTGTTGGTCGATCTATTTATTATGCTGCTAGAGTTCCCCAATCTGGGCTGAGAACCCCCCCCCCATCTGCTGTTGCATCAGCTTAAGTAGGGCCATGATATCCATGGAACTTTTATGCATCTTCTCATTACGGTCATTTTTCTTTTTGGCAAAGGACATCAACTCCATCATCATAGATGATCTCTGTGGTTGGTTCTGTTGGAAAGTCTACTACTGGAACCCTACCTGATGTTGCTGATTCGACGGTCCTCCTGAAGTATTTCTAACCACGAGCTGATGAGAGTTCTCAGCAACACTAGTATTCTTGTAAGAGAAACTAGGGTGATCAGGGCATCTGTACTGGACATAACGGACGTTTTCTGTATTGTCCTCATCAAGATCTCCTTGAACGAATGTGTGTGGACAAAAGTCAGACGGATGGTCTGGCTCTCTACAAGTGACACATCTTCTCACAACTTCCTATTGAACTTTTCCTTTATACCCCTGCTCCTTCAAGGTCTGGAAATCTGTTACTATTTTGTCAAGCTTAGCCGCAAGGGCCTCCATCACCTTGGACTCTCCCGGAGTGGTGTGGCTCATAGACTTCTGGTTGTACTCACTATCTTGTTGATTTGTGGCCATATTATCTATGATTTCCATGTCCCTCTAAGCACTGAGACCTAAGAAGTCACTGCCAACTGTAATAATCAGAGATTTCCTCTCTGAAGGGCACACCCCATTATAGAATGTGGTGATTGTTGGGTTTTAGTGGAGGAAGAGAAGGCAGCGGAAACAAAAATTTTCTCCCCCAAACCCGGAACAAGGAAACACATCAACGTCTATATAATAGGAAAGGATGGTGTGTGGAATCATACCTTGTCCCGAGGCTTGCTCAGTGACAATACCTCACGCCTTGCACAGTCTTCAAAGCCGGTCATGGACGGTGTCTGTGCAGCTCCTGGTCGCACCGGGACTGAAGACTCCTCCTCTCACCAGGACTGTCGGGGTTGACAGTTGTCCTCCTGAGCGGCAGAAACCTCCCGCCTCTGAAGTAGTCCACATGGACCACCTGGAACTCCACACTCCTTATCCCACAAGGAATTGGAAGGAGTCACACCCTCCTGTTGACGTACTAGTCACCAACACACTCTCCTGCCTCAAGTTGCAACTGCAGTTGTCTTTCCCTTGTTGCACCTCCCTTTTCGGGTAGCACTTGCTCGGGATCTCTCTCGGTTTCCAAAACCAGAGAGAATGACAACTTTGCAGAGCAACTGGTTGCACTAAGTTGTACTTTGAGAATCCCCCAATACCCCTATATTGCGAGGGTCATGGGATAGGGTTCTCCATCCCGGGCAATATGGGACTAAAGTAGGAGTAGAAGGGTTCAAGATTTTCCACAAAAGCAACCAACTCACAACCTGAACCGATCGTTTCACAACTGAAACGATCGGTTGGAGACCTGAACCGGTCGGCTGGGACACCTCAACCGGTCGGTTCACAAGTGAACCGGTCGTTTGGTGATCCTAGTCGATTCCCAATTGACTTTCCTTCTTTTATTTCTAATTGGTATTGAATACTAATCCTATTTCCCAATCAAATTGGGCAATTGAAACAAAAGGAAAATTCTCACCAATCCTATTTTCCAAGTTGCTCGGTTGCACCAGTTGAATCGATCATTTCAACACTTAAAGCAATCGATTTACCCTGATCTTGAGCCGATCGGCTCAACACTTAAGCCGACCGGTTCACCAAGCGTAGCTGACCGGTTCATCACATAAACCGATCGGTTGGGAGTACAGGCTGTGCAGAATCAGTCAATTCTGATTTCAATCAATCGGATACTCCAATCAATGTATCCAACACCTTGAACACTATGATATTGAGCTATCAATTGAGTGAGTGTTTAATTGAACTACTAAACTCCTTTAGTAATCAATCTAAACATTGCTTGTGGACAAAACTCCTCTTCCAGGTTAAATCCTATGTGTGTGACCCTACAGGTCCATTTCACATTGGCAGTGAAAGTCCATAACACTTATGACTTCACAAGCAAAGAGAGGTGCCAAGTCACACATCAGTGCTACCCAAGTGAAAGTAGAAAGTTGGAGAACAACTTTCAATCCTACAATTCGTGAATGGTGTTATAGTGAATGTATAATTCCTTTGTCACTGATATCCCGAATGAACTCGAGGCATGGAACAGTCATCCTGTCAACATTCATTCACTTTCTTCATCTCAGAGAAGATTGAACGAGATATGTATGACATCAATATCTTATACAGATTCACACATGCGTGCACATGCCTATCTCAATCCTACTCATCAAGTGGCCTTGCATATCAAACTCCCTCAGGAGGGACAAATCCCATATCTATCACTCACCCCTCAAAAGCCCCATGTGTTAAAGCCACCCAATCATCACCTTTATAACAACCCATGTTTCAAGACTGCGTTTGATGACGTCAAAGTGTGCCCAACGACATGTGTTGATTGTAGTGATTTCAGGTCAAAGAATCACACTCACCACCATCACTGTGAGTATTGACTGTGACTACCGTGTCATGGTTCCATGTGTAACACCCCTTACCTGGGTTATGATCTAACCCTAGGTGTTTTGCTTAAAATTATGATTAGAGGCATGTGTTTAACCCTTGATATGTCATTAAAGCTTTAGAAGAATCAATATTTTCATTTCTGACCTTTTTGAACAATGTTGTAAGATTGTTTTCTTTAATAGGGACCTATGTGCAAATTACCCAATTAGAGGGGTTAACATGAAAATTGCGCATTTTAAGATATTCCTTTGATGATGAGACATCATAAGAATAAATATGATGTGGTGATATAGATTCCCCAAGCTTGGGCACCAAAATATAGCTTGTAGAGCAATCCTTGTACTTTAAAACCTAGTTTTGGTGTAAAAGTGCAATTTACCCAAAAATATAGGGTGCAACATGTAAAATATACCCTTTAGAGTACCTCTCATTCTTTTTAGCATCAAGTGGAGTAAATAAAATGAGGGGGGCGCCTCATTTGAGTAACCATATAAGAAGGATAATCATTGTAATTGAATAATCAAGATGTATGCAAAATGACCCTTATAAATGTATGACTTAATAAAGTGTTTGGCTTCTTTTCCTATAAACCAAGGTTGAGAGATAAGTTTGCATGTTATTAGAAGGAAGGAATGTGTCAAAGAAGTAGGAGAGGGGAGTGGAGGATATAGATGTAAAAGAGAAGAAGTATTTATCATTGCCTTGGAAATATGCCCAAAAATATATAAGCAAGCTCTTTCAACAATCAAGGGATCGTTCCCTTCATTTCCTCTTCTCATCCTTTTTCTTTGGGCCGAATAAGGAGGAGGTTAGGATCATAGGAGGACGACCAAGTTGATCTAGGTAAGTTTGGTCATCTTCTAGCTCGGATTCATGGAGGAAATTCCATTACGAGGTTGGTTTGCTAGTATTCCTTACACAACTCTTGCTTCTAGCCATATTCTCCATCCAATTCATGAAGAAAGGACCTTGGATGACCCTTGGAGCTCAAGCCACCATTAAATAAACGGATCTTGGAGCTCTATATCAGATTCTAAGGCGGTTTTTATAACTCTAAACCTTAAAGCTTTGATTATGCATCTTCTTTTCTTGCAAACGTTGCTAGTTCTTCTTCCCTCCATCCTTCTTTGCACTCTTGCAAGCAAAACCGTGGAGAACAGGCCTTGATCTGGAGGTAGAAGAAGGGAGCGTGAATACCAATGCTACTTTAGCAAATGGTCTTGCACCCCTTGGCCAAACGGTTTGCAAAACCGTTTGGGGCAAACGGTTTCAAAACCGTTTGAAGGGCAAACGGTTTCGCAAGGTCGGTTTGAGAAAACGGTTTCAAAACCATTTGAGGGAGTTGAACAAGGGTTTACCGTTTGATATTCCTGTTCATAATTATGTTGGTTAATAACTCACCAAATTTTATGGATTATTTCCAAAGGAATCATGAGTTGAAGGCTAATCAATTAGGCAAAGCCTAATTGGATTAAGTGTTGATTTCCAACTTGATTAATTTGCCTTTTTGGGAAAACGGTTTCAAAACCGTTTGATAGGGTTGAACAAGGGTTTACCGTTTGAGATTCCTGTTCCTAATGATATTGGTTAATAACTCACCAAATTTTATGGATTAGTTCCAAAGGAATAATGAGTTGAAGGCTAATCAATTGGGCAAACCCTAATTGAAATTAGTGCTGAAATTCCAATGAGTTGATTTGAGATTTTTGGGTTGATTAGCCCAAACGGTTTCAAAACCGTTTGGATATCACCCAAACGGTCTCCAAACCGTTTGGGGGTCACCCAAGACCGTTTGGAGGTCTAGGGTTGGATATGGTTAAGTGTTTGAAGATCCAAAGATATGGCATGAACCCTAATCGGCTAAGTGCTGATTTTGGTAAGTATTGAGATGATGTTTTGGGTTATTGATCCCAAACGGTTTCAAAACCATTTGGAGATTACCCAAAAGGTCTCAAGACCGTTTGGAGGTCTGGGGTCAAGTATGGTTGAGTAATCGAAGGTCTAAAGATACCAAATTGAAATGCAATCAAGTGTTGATTCGATGATCAACTCAATAGCTCAATCCCTAATAATTTTTCACTAGAATCCAAGGGTTGGATGAGCCAAACGGTCTCAAGACCATTTGGAGGTCTAGGGGTGAGTATGGTTAAGCAATTTATGATCTAATGATACTAAGTTAAAATGTAATCAATTGCTGATTTGGTGATCAATTCAATGATCCAAACCCTAATTAGTTGACTTGGATTTTGATGATTTGATGGGCAAACGGTCCCAAGACCGTTTGGAGGTCATCCAAACGACCTCAAGACCATTTGGAGGTCTAGGGGTGAGTATGGGTAAGCAATTTATGATCTAATGATACTAAGTTAATTTGTAATCAATTGCTGATTTGGTGATCAATTCAATGATCCAAACCCTAATTAGTTGACTTGGATTTTGATGATTTGATGGGCAAACGGTCCCAAGACCGTTTGGAGGTCATCCAAACGACCTCAAGACCGTTTGGGGTCAGGTCATATTCAAATTGGATGATGGTTCAATGGGTTCAAATCAATTAGACTCCCATTGAAATATGTTGAAGGGTTGACGATTCCAAACCCTAATCCAAATCATTCAAGCCCTAATTTATGATCAATTGAGGGTCAATTGAGTGTAAAATCAGTTAAGAATTGACATAATTAACTCAATTGATGATTGGATAATAAGTACATGATCTATTGAGGGGTTCAACATTGGAAACCTAACTCAATTGGAGTGGTTAAAACACTATTTGGTCCATACGGTTTTGAGGAGGTTTGGACCAAACGGTCTCAAGACCGTTTGAGTCCAAATGGTCTCAAGACCGTATGAGACCAAACAGTCTCAAGACCGTTTGGGACCAAACGGTTTCAAAACCGTTTGGATTCATGCGGTTTCAAAACCGTTTGGAGGTTGAAAGTGCAAAACCGTTTGGGATCTTTTAAGGTCAAGAATGCTTATTGCTTTGAAGGCTTAGATGGTTCAATGGTTGATTAATATAAACCCTAATGATATCCAAAGACATTAAGGGAACAAGTAATTAGTTGGTTGATGCATGCTATGACTAATGGTGGGCTTTACCAAAGTACCCTTGATAGGTTTAAGTAGTCAACACCTCTTGATCAAGCAAACCCTAACGAACATTGTAGTAATAATGTGACTTATGTTATCAAGGCTGAATTGACCTAACCTAATCTAGGGTAATGTGATGCTATGTGAATAGTAAACCCTAATCTCAGGTAATGTGATGCTATGTGAATAGTAAACCCTAATCTCGGGTAATGTGATGCTATGTGAATAGTAAACCCTAATCTAGGGTAATGTGATGCTATGTGAATAGTAAACCCTAATCTAGGGAGATGTGAAGATATGAACAAGTAACCCTATTTCTGAGTTATGCTTTTAAGCATGAAACTCCATGATTAAGAAATGAGATAGGAATCACTATTCCTAATCTAGTTAAGAGGTTGAATAACTCTATTTGGATTAAATGAGAATCCTAACCCTAGTAACCAGCTGTGGTATTATGACACGGTCGTGGTGAGTCCTTTGTGGCACGATCGTGCAAGGTAGCACGACCGTGGTATCGCATATATAATTTGAGAAGAACATGTATGGTGCTGTTATGATATAATATGCATGTTATTAGTAAATATTGATCATGCAGGTTTTCATAAAGAGGTGATTATATCCAGGTAAGGATTATGATATCTTATGTATTGAAATTACTTTACATGCTTCAAGTATAATGGTATGCTATGATACCTAGTGAATGGTAAATTATGAGTTCAAGTACCTAGATTCTATAATCATGATGATAAATTTAGAAAGGTACTTGATAAATTGAGGAATTGAGATCCTAACACTTTGTGAGAAAAAGTATGTCTACAGGCCATGACTCCCCAATAATAATGTCAGACATTAGATATATGATCTAAGTCTGAAGAGAGTTAGTGTTGTAATAATGGTTTTATAGTAAATAAATGGCATACATGTTCTTCTATTTCATATAAGATAAATGACATATGGTTTTATCAAATTATAGTTGTATTGCTTTAATAGGAAGAATGGTTTAATTTGTTAAACATTATTTTAACTACTCCCAGACAAATATAACTTCTTTGTGTACATTTATTCTCTTAAGCTGCAATAATTATGTTTCTGGCGAAGAGTTATAACTCTCGCTGGGACAATTTTATATTTGTCTCACCTCGTGGGAAACATATTTTTAGGTGGACGTGGGCGAGGAGGCAGAAATCCTTCAACAAGTGAAGGGCAGCATCAACAGTACCAGGGACAACAGTGAAGTTTCAGGTGGAGAACTGGTTGTTATGCCACGTATAAATGTAGTTAGAGTCCTATGTGTCGTCTTTGTACTCTCAGGTCCTCAGAGTAATAGTTAATGCTTTCAAGTTTTTGGTCCAGTACCTTGAGATTTTTGTATCTTGCCTTATATAGTTAACATGGTAGTTGATGATTGTAATCTCGAGATACGACCTTACAGAGATGTACTGATGGATCAGTTTGTAAATAACTTATCATGTTGCTTTATGAAAAAGCTTTACCATTTCAAGATCTCTTCACAAAAAGTTTTTATTTTTAGTGATTTTTGGTAATCCGTTGCTTAGTGAACGCTTCCGCATTAGTTAATCTTGTTTTCTCGAGATAGACGTTACATTTAGTGGTATCAGAGCTCTAGGTTCGTTGAGTCTACAGAGACATAGGACTAAGGTTGTTGAGTCTGTTCTAAGTGTTTTCCATATTATTTGATAGTATCTTCTGCTCTCATAGGAGAAGAAGAACTTGAAGATGTCTGGATCACATGAAGAGCATGCTGCTAAGGACAATACTGCTACACCAGGAGGAGGTGCAGGAGACTAGAATAGGGAGGGGTATGTACCTGAACAACCCCAGATTGACCCAGCTGAGATAGAAAACCCAGCTCTCCATGCTTTATTTGATAAATTCCTGACAGCCATAACACACATAGCAGATAGGGTGCCACCATCTGCACCTAGGGCACCAGCCCATCAGGAAGGTTATGGAGTCGGCAAGACTTTTGAGAGACTTCTCCGGGTGGGAGCCATAGACTATGCTGGTACATCTGACCCAGCAAATGCTGATCTATGGTTGACAGAGCTGGAAAAGGCTTTCAGGATCCTTGATATTCCTGAAGCTGAAAAGGTAAAACATGCGGTTTACCTCCTAAAAGGGAGTGTTGGTAATTGGTGGATGATAGAGGAAGATAAGAGACCAGGCGAAGAAATAGGATGGGAGGTATTCTGACGAGAATTCGTCAATAGATACTTCCCTAAGACGTATCTAGATGAGAGGATCTCTCAATTTGAAAAGATCACACAAGGACAGATGAACGATAGCGAATATGAAGCTAAGTTCATGGAGTTGTTGTGGTTTTGTCCGCAGATGGCAGTTAGTGATGAAGAAAGAATTCGGCATTTTGAAAAGGGATTGAACACTGAACTAGCCACTCCTGTGTCTACCTTACAGAACAGAGAAAGGTTTGCCACCTTTGTGGAGTCAGTAAGAAGGATAGAGAGGTCGGAAATTGAGAAACAACAGACAAGTAGTAAGAAGATGTACACCCAGCCTCAAGATCAAAGGCCTGAAAGTTTTAAGAAGCCAAGATTTTCTATACCGACAACAATATCAGGATTTCCTACCCAGACACAATGGATGTCAAGTGGAAGTAGGGATCATAGTAGTACACCAAGAAGACCCTCCGACATAGAATCAACATCGCTAACTGGATCGTATAGACACTTTGCACCCAGGATCTGTTACCAATGTAGACAACCGGGACATCTGGCAAAGGATTGTCCAGACAGGAATACAATAATGACTCAACCTCAAGGACAGAGTCTGCAAGGCTCACAAGGGAGGCAATATAATAATAGAGGACGTGGACAGACGTCCCAGATAGGTCAGATGAAATAAGTTTTGTTTTAATATTTCATATCAGGATTCTATGTGTTAAAGATATGAAAATTAGCTGTTTTTGAATTCCTTTGACTAAGTCCTAGAAGGACACAAGGGAGATAAGAACTTATATCTTACTCAGTATTCTTTAAAACAATTTATAATCTCCCTTAATTGTGTATTAAAAGATGAGATATAGATGTGATACCTGAAGAATAATCTAGTATGGTAAATCATGTGCGTATAATGATATGAAAAGTGAGGAATATGATGATAAGTAAAATACATACTACCTAATCTCAATACTTATATACCCTGGCCAGGTATATGGTTATTGTAGATAAGGCAAGTATGGAACTCTTAGATTGTTATCGTTTTGATTACTCTGATCATGTAATTATTCTGAAACAATCTAGAGAGTATAAGGAAATTAACGAGAAAAGCTAAGTGAAACTTCTAAATAAACATACTCAGTGAATCTTCTTAGTGAATACTTAGTGAATATACTTAGTGAACACACTCAGTGAATTTCCTCAGTGAACACTTAGTGAACTTTCTTAGTGAATACTTAGTGAACTTCCTCAGTGAATATACTTCGTGAATATACTCAGTGAATTTCCTCAGTGAATACTTAGTGAATATACTCAGTGAACTTCCTTAATGAATACTTAGTGAATATACTCAGTGAACTTCCTTAGTGAATACTTAGTGAATATACTCAGTGAACTTCCTTAGTGAATACTTAGTGAATATACTCAGTGAACTTCCTTAGTGAATAATTAGTGAATATACTCAGTGAACTTCCTCAGTGAATACTTAGTGAATATACTCAGTAAATTTCCTCAGTGAATACTTAGTGAACATACTCAGTGAATTTACTCAGTGAATACTTAGTGAACATACTTAGTGAGCATACTTAGTGAACATACTCAGTGAATTTCCTCAGTGAATACTTAGTGAACATACTTAGTGAGCATACTTAGTGAACATACTCAGTGAATTTCCTCAGTGAATACTTAGTGAACATACTTAGTGAGCATACTTAGTGAACATACTCAGTGAATTTCCTCAGTGAATACTTAGTGAACATAATTAGTGAGCATACTTAGTGAACATACTCAGTGAATTTCCTCAGTGAATACTTAGTGAACATACTTAGTGAGCATACTTAGTGAACATACTTAGTGAATTTCCTCAATGAATACTTAGTGAATATACTTAGCAAACATACTTAGTGAACATACTCAGTGAATTTCCTCAGTAAATACTTAGTAAGCATACTCAATGAGCTCCTTCAGTGAAAGCTTTTGAGACAACATACTTAGTAAATTTACTTAGTGAAATCTTCCAAGACAAATTGCTTAGTGAATCGTCTCAGTGAATATTTCCAAATTAATTGATTAGCAAACTTTCTTAGTGAACTGTTTCAAATAAATAAAGGATTGCTGAGTGAATTATCTGTGTTAAGGTATGTATGTTTCTCTTTTGGTAAACATTCTTGGGTGATACTAGAAGAATGTTCTTTTATGCTTCTTCCTTTCAAAAGTATGGACACCTTATGTTAGGGGTTTATGCTTTGCACAAACATAAATAGTGATAAGAAGTAATTAATGAAAGGGACTCTGTGTGAATTACAAATCCATAATATCATCATAATTTTGAGATAATATGGGGAAACTTGAGGGCCTTACTAATAAATAATATGTCCCTCCTTTTCCTGGGATTTCGGGGACGAAATCCTTGTTAGGGGTTTATAATTTGTAACACCCCTGACCTGGGTTATGAACTAACCCTAGGTGTTTTGCTTAAAATTATGATTAGAGGCTTGTGGTTAACCCTTGATATGTCATTAAAGCTTTAGAAGAATCTATATTTTTATTTCTGCCATTTTTGAACAATGTTGTAAGATTGTTTTATTTAATAGGGACCTATGTGCAAATTACCCAATTAGAGGGGTTAACTTGCAAATTGCACATGTTAAGATGTTCCTTTTATGATTAGACATCATAAGAATGAATATGATGTGGTGATATGGATTCCCCAAGCTTGGGCACCAAAATATAGCTTGTAGAGCAATCCTTGTACTTTAAAACCTAGTTTTGGTGTAAAAGTGCAATTTACCCAAAATTCTAGGGTGCAACATGTAAAATATACCCTATAGAGTACCTCTCATGCTTTTTATCATCAAGTGGAGTAAATAAAATGAGGGGGGTTCCTCATTTGAGTAACCATATAATAAGGATAATCATTGTAATTGAATAATCAAGATGTATGCAAAATGACCCTTATATATGTATGACTTAATAAAGTGTTTGGCTTCTTTTCCTCTAAACCAAGGTTGAGAGATAAGTTTGCATGTTATCATAAGGTAGGAACGTGGCAAAGAAGTAGGAGACGGGCGTGGAGGATATAGATGTAAAAGAGAAGAAGTATTTATCATTGCCTTGGAAATATGCCCAAAAATATATAAGCAAGCTCTTTCCACAATCAAGGGATCGTTCCCTTCATTTCCTCTTCTCATCCTTTTTCTTTGGGCCGACTAAGGAGGAGGTTAGGTGCATAGGAGGACGACCAAGTTGGTCTAGGTAAGTTTGGTCATCTTCTAGCTCGGATTCATGGAGGAAATTCCATTACAAGGTTGGTTTGCTAGTATTCCTTACACAACTCTTGCTTCTAGCCATCTTCTCCATCCAATTCTTGAAGAAAGGACCTTGGATGACCCCTGGAGCTCAATCCACCATTAAAGAAACGGATCTTGGAGCTCTAGATCAGATTCTAAAGCGGGTTTTATAACTCTAAACCTTAAAGCTTTGATTATGCATCTTCTTTTCTTGCAAACGTTGCTAGTTCTTCTTCCCTCCATCCTTCTTTGCACTCTTGCAAGCAAAACCGTGGAGAAAAGGCCTTGATCTGGAGGTAGAAGAAGGTGGCGTGAATACCAATGCTACTTTAGCAAATGGTCTTGCACCCCTTGGCCAAACGGTTTGCAAAACCGTTTGGGGCAAACGGTTTCAAAACTGTTTGAAGGGCAAACGGTTTCGCAAGGTCGGTTTGAGAAAACGGTTTCAAAACCATTTGCGGGAGTTGAACAAGGGTTGACCGTTTGATATTCTTGTTCATAATTATGTTGGTTAATAACTCACCAAATTTTATGGATTATTTCCAAAGGAATCATGAGTTGAAGGCTAATCAATTAGGCAAAGCCTAATTGGATTAAGTGCTGATTTCCAACTTGATTAATTTGCCTTTTTGGGAAAACGGTTTCAAAAACGTTTGAGAGGGTTGACCAAGGGTTTACCGTTTGATATTCCTGTTCCTAATGATATTGGTTAATATCTCACCAAATTTTATGGATTACTTACAAAGGAATCATGAGTTGAAGGTTAATCAATTGGGAAAACCCTAATTGAAATTAGTGCTGAAATTCCAATGAGTTGATTTGAGATTTTTGGGTTGATTAGCCCAAACGGTTTGAAAACCGTTTGGGAATCACCCAAACGGTCTCAAAACCGTTTTGGGGTCACCCAAGACCGTTTGGAGGTCTAGGGTTGGATATGGTTAAGTGTTTGAAGATCCAAAGATATGGCATGAACCCTAATCGGCTAAGTGCTGATTTTTGTAATTATTGAGATGATGTTTTGGGTGATTGATCCCAAACGGTTTCAAAAACGTTTGGGGATTACCCAAATGGTCTCAAGACCGTTTGGAGGCCACCCAAGACCTTTTGGAGGTCTAGGGGTGAGTATGGTTAAGCAATTGATGATCTAATGATACTAAGTTAAAATGTAATCAATTGCTGATTTGGTGATCAATCCAATGATCCAAACCCTAATTGGTTGACTTGGATTTTGATGATTTGATGGGAAAACGGTCTCAAGACCATTTGGAGGTCATCCAAACGACCTCAAGACCGTTTGGGGTCAGGTCATGTTAAAATTGGATGATGGTTCAATGGGTTCAAATCAATTAGACTCCCATTGAAATATGTTGAAGGGTTGACGATTCCAAACCCTAATCCAAATGATTCAAGACCTAATTGATGATCAATTGAGGGTCAATTGAGTATAAAATCAGTTAAGGGTTGACCTAATTAACTCAATTGATGAGTGGATAATAAGTACATGATCGATTGAGGGGTTCAACATTGGAAACCCTAACTCAATTGGAGTGGTTAAGACACTATTTGGTCCATGAGTTTTTGAGGAGGTTTGGACCAAACGGTCTCAAGACTGTTTGATTCCAAACGATCTCAAGACCGTTTGAGAAAAAACGGTCTCAAGACCATTTGGGACCTAACGGTCTCAAAACCGTTTGGATTCATGCGGTTCCAAAACCGTTTGGAGGTTGAAAGTGCAAAACCGTTTGGGATCTTTTAAGGTCAAGAATGCTTATTGCTTTGAAGGCTTAGATGGTTCAATGGTTGATTAATCTAAACCCTAATGATATCCAAAGATATTAAGGGAACAAGTAATTAGTTGGTTGATGCATGCTATGACTAATGGTGGACTTTACCAAAGTACCCTTGATGGGTTTAAGTAGTCAACACCTCTTGATCAAGCAAACCCTAACGAACATTGTAGTAATAATGTGACTTATGTTATCAAGGTTGAATTGACGTAACCTAATCTAGGGTAATGTGATTCTATGTGAATAGTAAACTCTAATCTCTGGTAATGTGATGCTATGTGAATAGTAAACCCTAATCTCAGGTAATGTGATGCTATGTGAATAGTAAACCCTAATCTAGGGTAATGTGATGCTATGTGAATAGTAAACCCTAATCTAGGGAGATGTGAAGATATGAACAAGTAACCCTAATTCTGAGTTATGCTTTTAAGCATGAAACTCCATGATTAAGAAATGAGATAGGAATCACTATTCCTAATCTAGTTAAGAGGTTGAATAACTCTATTTGGATTAAATGAGAATCCTAACCCTAGAAACCAGCCATGGTATTATGACACGGTCGTGGTGAATCCTTTGTGGCACGACCGTGCAAGGTAGCACGGTCGTGGTATCACATATATAATTTGAGGAGAACCTTTATGGTGCTATTATGATGCAATATGCATGTTATTAGTAAATATTGATCATGCAGGTTTTCATAAAGAGGTGATTATATCCAGGTAAGGGTTATGATATCTTATGTATTGAAATTACTTTACATCCTTCAAGTATAATGATATGCTATGATACCTAGTGAATGGTAAATTATGAGTTCAAGTACCTAGATTCTATAATCATGATGATAAATTTAGAAAGGTACTTGATAAATTGAGGAATTGAGATCCTAACACTTTGTGAGAAAAAGTATGGCTATAGGCCATGACTCCCCAATAAAAATGTCAGACATTAGATATATGATCTAAGTCTGAAGAGAGTTAGTGTTGTAATAATGGTTTTATAGTAAATAAATGCCATACATGTTCTTCTATTTCTTAGAAGATAAATGACATATGGGTTTATCAAATTATAGATGTATTTCTTTAATAGGAAGAATGGTTTAATCTGTTAAACATTGTTTTAACTACTCCCAGACAAATATAACTTCTTTGTGTACATTTATTCTCTTAAGCTGCAATAATTATGTTTCTGGCGAAGAGTTATAACTCTCGCTGGGACAATTTTATAATTGTCTCACCCCGTGGGAAACATATTTTTAGGTGGACGTGGGCGAGGAGGCAGAAATCCTTCAACAAGTGAAGGGCAGCATCAACAGCACCAGGGACAACAGTGAAGTTTCTGGTGGAGAACTGGTTGTTATGCCACATATAGATGTAGTTAGAGTCCTATGTATCGTCTTTTTACTCTCAGGTCCTCGGAGTAATAGTTAGTGCTTTCGAGTTTTTGGTCCAGTACCTCAAGATTTTTGTATCTTGCCTTATATAGTTAACATGGTAGTTGATGATTGTAATCTCGAGATACGACCTTAAAGAGATGTACTGATGGATCAGTTTGTAAATAACTTATCATGTTGCTTTATGAAAAAGCTTTACCATTTAAAGATCTCTTCACAAAAAGTTTTAGTTTTTAGTGATTTTTGGTAATGTGTTGCTTAGTGAATGCTTTCGCATTAGTTAATCTTGTTTTCTCGAGATAGACGTTACCCCATGTGTCAAACTCACGGTGGGTCTGTCCGGCACACTTGTTATCTAACAAGTACATATGTGTTTGGTTTGATATCTCTATATCATGACTAATGAGATTCTGTCATCAACCAACACCACAATCTAGTCTTGTGTGTCATTGTTGTCTATCTACCTTCCAAAATGACATCCGACTAGGGACATAACAACAATGTACAAACTCTTAGCATCCATATGATCTCATCGTTCATGTCCTCAACCTGAAGGCATACATCATTGAGTATTGTCATTCTCTAGACATTCAATCTGTTCTATCACTATCTCATATGACTGAACCAGAAAGAATTGGAAGCTTGCCTTTGATGTTTATCAAATCAATCTTAATGTATCCCACCAATCATCCCATGATTGGCTCTCAGGGCATACATACCAACACACTCCCACTTGCACTTCGAGCCAATGACCCTTGAATCATATTCATAGTGATCTTCAAACATGTCCCACATGTTACTGTGCTCTAGTGCTTAACATAGTGAGTAATGGCAACACCTTGCCAAAGTCAGTATAAATTGCATGTCTCTCATCTATTCATTGTACGTCACACGTATGAGATGGAGTTTCCATAATATGAGATCTGGTATTCCTTTGCTAACCTTTAGCCACATTACATGATCAAGGATTCCATACTTGTCATCAATGAGCGGAATATAAGTTCATCTCATGAACTTCCAGATCCATATAGTATTCACTGATGTTCTCTTAACACACGGATACTCGACATTTCCTTTTAAATGGTTTTATTGGAACACTTCCAATTATCAACAAACTTTCACTTTTATATATCCTATATATATTTTGTGATTAATTTTCTATCCTTTCGGAAGTTCGCATCAATGTAACTCTTTACATTGAACTCTTCCTTATCTCCATAGAACCAGCACTTCTCAAGTACTTATCAAGTTCTCATGGTATTCCAGTAACCCTTACTGGAAGTAGACAAACATCCACTCGTCATGTCCCACATACGAGTTATCAGGATGAGCACATCAAATTGCCATGTCCTACATACAAGATGATGAATGCTTTTGTTCTTGCCATGTCGATACATGCAAGATAATGGGATGATTACATACATTATAGATCCATATATATTCTTAGTGTTCCCATTCTTCATAAGAATTGGACACTTGGCCTTGGGATACTAACTCCATGTAACATGGACAAGTTTTCTCCCACTGTATCTGTGCATACTGAACCCTTCAGTATAGATTGCCAATGTATGCTTTCTCTTTTCAGGTCAAGAGGTTTTTCAAGAACTATCTCTATAGATCTCTATTCCTACCACATAGGAAACATCTCTATCTTCCTTAAAGATAATTTCCACTTTTGGATTTCCATTCTAAAACATTTCCATTTCACATCAACATGTGGAATGTGAATACGCTCCCACTAAATCACAGATCCCTTCTTTATCTTTGACATATTAGTCAAACCCTTTGACTATATCATCAAAGTAAAGATCTAATTTTGAGTTGCTTGTACTCAATCAATCACATTGATTAGTCCAGTGTAACTTATAGACTATATTTGTATTAGTGGATTCATAAACCTTACAGGTTGTGTCACGTACACATCCTTGTTTTATTCCTAATAGGAATGCAATTTTAGTATCCATATGCCAAATGTCTTAGTCATTAAGTTGCAATCAACAAGCATCATCCTTCTCAAAATATTATCCATGTGTCTTAACACTTAACACTTATTTGCACTTATGGATTTTATTCCAATGGGTGCTACCATTAAGGTCATACCTTATGGTTCACATGGATGTCATTTAGGATGTAATGGTCATATACCATAACTCAAAATATGGTTCCTCATATTCATCTAGATAGTTGAATCATCACATGAACAACTCATCAAATAAATAATTGAGGAGTATCTGTCAAGGATATAAGAACTCACAACTCCTTGTGATTCTCAATGTCCTTTATTAGTGTGGGGTATTCTTTTATTAAGAAGAATTCAGTTATTTGATAATCATTCTCTAACTCCTTAGAGTATGATTCCTTCTTGATTTAGACATCACCATGCCTTAATCATGAGTTCAATATGATACACTATCATAATCACTCATAAGGATCTCAAACATTTGGTCCAAGTATTTCATTCATTTATCTCATCAAGAATTAACACTTTACCAAATTTGCACTTTATCTATGATAATCTTGAATACTTCAAGATATTCATATTGGTATTTCTCTAAACACCATTTGAAGTATTAGCATTTGTTCCAATAGGTATGTAAATACATCACATGTATCATACCTAATAGGATAATCATTCTCCCACTACCTTTAGTGAAGATTGATTAATCTTGTACAAGAGATTCATGTCTCTTACTAGTTCTCTAACCAAAAGAGTCTAGATCTATCCATCACATGGAAACTAGAAATGAATTTCTCATGATTGATGCTAATTTCATTGTTTGAGTTATCTATAACTTTTAGGTATCATTTTATCTTATGCATATCAAATACCACAAGATAAACAAGGCATTGCCACAAATATCATATCTTTATAAATTGAAACATTTCTTTATTAATTGCCATCATTGTCATACAATATGCAAAATAAAGTGTTTCTATCTATTGGCAAATATGAAATAGCAGTTCATAACTGTATTACTTGCCTTGTTGGCTGAAAATAAACTAAAGTACTCCTATCTATGGCGGAAACACTTTCCCCAATTATGAGTGATTTACACTTTACATCTTGGTATCATATACCTCAAAAAGTGTTACAAGTTTACTTTCATGACACCTTTAAGTAGATATGTCTTTTGCCTCCTTCTTCTTTTGTTCTTCTAGATAGAGAGGACAATTCCTTTTCTAATGTCCTGGCTTTTGACAATGGTGGCAATTGCCTTTCTTGGTCACGCCTCCCTTGGCCTTGAGAGATGAAGATGACTTGGGCTCCTGGCTAGCATCAGAACCTTTCTTAGCTTTGCCCTTGCCCTTGTGTTTGGACTTGCCTTTCTTGCTCGTGATCACCATCACAGACTTAGGCTTGTCCTTCTTCATCTATTTCTCGACTGTCCTCAACATGCCCAACAACTCTGATAGTGGCCTATCAAAGTTGTTCATGTTGTAGTTCATCACAAACTGACTGTAAGATTCTAGAAATGATTGCAGTATCAGGTCAGTAGCCAACTCTTGGCTCAGTGGAAATCCCAGTCTTTGCAGGTTCTCCACATACCCAATCATCTTGAGTGTGTGAGGACCAACTGGATCTCCTTCTGTCATGACACACTTGAACAGTGCCCTTGAGACATCATATCTCTGTTGTCGTGCCTGATCTTCATACAGGTTCCTGAGATGCTGAATCATCTCAATGACACCCATATTCTCATGTTGTCTCTGCAACTCATGGTTCATGGAGCACAACATCAAGCACTTTGCATCAATGACATCATCAGAATGCTTCTTGTAAGCGTCCCTTTCTACCTTTGGTGCATTAGGAGCCGGTTCCTCTGGAATTGGAGTATCTAGGACATAGAGCTTTCACTCTTGAGTGAGAACAATTCTCAATGTCCTATACCCGTCATGGAAGTTTGTCCCATTTAGTCTGTCCTTTTCAAGGACTGATCACAAAGAAAAGTGATTGTTGTTTGTTGCCATTTGTACTACAAAAGGAAAATATGCAATTTTAGTCCAAAAACTCATTTTTGACTTATTTGATTGATTTGAAAAATTGATGATATAATTAGGCCTTTAATTAATTATTGCTCCCACTATTTTACTTCAAATTGATAGCCCTCACCATCAATTCGAAAGATTGCAGCGTACAACCTTCTAGTGGGCAAGATCCTGAAATCCTCTAAGTCATGGACCATCTTGGGTTGTCACCCACAACTTAGATCTCTCAAGTAGGCAACACTTGCCAATTGCATCATATGCAACTCTTGATAAGATTTCATATGCAACTCCTTTCCATGAGAATCTCCATGCCTCAAGGTTCTAGATCCTATCTAGGTCACCTTGTTAAGTCCAACCCAAAGCCAACACGATGAATATGCACCCTGCTTGGGCAGACCCACACATTCATCCTTCACGCTTCCACGAGATAGATGGTGCACCATGCTTGGGCGTGCCCACACTTGGTCGATCAAGCTTTTCACATGTGTCACATTTAGAAGGCATCTAAAACTTAATATTTAATGAGAGATTTAGTTTTTATATACATATACATATCCAATCACCACAATACATAGTACGTATCATATACATGCTATATCCCACAGAAAACATGCAAAATGATAAAAGTGATGATTATGGCCATCCTAATGTGATTCCTCGAGCCAAGAGGAATCACAATCATCTAGGTCTGCATCACATGCAACCTGTACAAGATGAACTCTGTGCTTTGCCTTCGGAGTAGATCAACTCATCACATGATTGACTTGCTCATTCTGGCCCGGTCGTTTGGGTGCCACCAGCTGATCGGTTGGCTCCTCCAACCGATCGGTTTGCCTGGTCATCGTGCATATCTTCATGGCCACCACCCGCTCGTCTCCCTCCTCGAACCGGTCATCAACTGATCGGTTCACTCCTTGAACCGATCGTTTGGAACGTCAACCGATCGATTCACGCCTTGAACCGATCGTATCAGCTGTCGTCAGGATGTCTGACGTTCTTCGACATAACAAGAAATAAAAAATATCCTAATTTTACATTGCTTAACAGGGAAACCCCGAGTTACATTCGGGGGTAGAAAAGGTAGGAAAGAATCTTGAATTATTTCGAGTTACATCAGGAATAGGAGAGGGAAGATTGGTGCGCATACCGAGATGCAAGCAACCAAATACAACCATACACAGATAGGGTTTATTGGCCATAACTATGCTATACATCCACCACAAAACTCATTTAAGGGTGATGCCTATCGAGTGCATTAATAATACATATCATATATGTAATTTGGGATTTGTGGATTTAGGATTGGACATGCATAAAGCCAATTTTATTCGTATCGTATGCAATAAATAAAGGCGACAAACCAAAATCGATCATATCGATATTCCCAAAATATAGAGTAGTTGACGTGGCTCTGATACCACTATTGGGTTTTAGGGGAGGCAGAGAAGGCAGCAAAAACAAAACTTTTCTCCCCCAAACCCGGAACAAGGAAACACGACAACGTCTATATAATAGGAAAGGATTGTCCCCAGGCTTTCTCAGCGACAATACCTCGCGCCTTGTGCGGTCTTCAAAGCCGATCTTGGACGGTGTCTGTGCTGCTCCTGGTCACACTGGGACTGACGACTCCTCCTCTCACTGGGACTGTCGGGGTTGACAGTTGTCCTCCTGAGCGGCAGAAACCTCCCGCCTCTGAAGTAGTCCACACAGACCACCTGGAACTCCACACTCCTTGTCCCACAAGAAAGTGGAAGGAGTCACACCCTCCTATTGACGTACTAGTCGCCAACACACTCTCCTACCTCCAGTTGCAACTGCAATTGTCTTTCCCTTACTGCACCTCCCTTTGCGGGTAGCACTTGCTCGGGCTCTCTCTTAGTTACCAAAACCAGAGAAAATGACAACTTTGCAGAGCAACTGGTTGCACTGAGTTTTACTTTGAGAATCCCCCAATACCCCTATATATATAGGAGGGTCATGGGACAAGGTTCTCCATCCCGAGCAATATGGGACTAAAGCAGGAGTAGAAGGGTTCGAGATTTTCCACAAAAGCAACCAACTCGCAACCTAAACCGATCATTTAACAACTGAAACAGTCGGTTGGAGACCTGAACCGGTCGGTTGGGACACCTCAACCGGTCGGTTCACAAGTGAACCGGTCGGTTGGTGATCCTGGTCGGTTTTCGATTGACTTTCCTTCTTTTGTTTCTAATTGGTATTGAATACCAATCCTATTTCCCAATCAAATTGGGCAATTGAAAGAAAAGGAAAATTCTCACCAATCCTATTTTCCCAAGTTGCTTGGTTGCACCAGTTGAATCGATCGTTTCAACACTTGAAGCAATCGATTCACCCTAATCTTGAGCCGATCGGCTCAACACTTGAGCCGACCGGTTCACCAAGCTCAGCCGACCGGTTCATCACATGAACCGATCGGTTGGGAGTACAGGTTGTGGAGAATCAGTCAATTGCGATTTCAATCAATCTGATACTCCAATCAATGTATCTAACACCTTGAACACTATGATATTGAGCTATCAATTGATTGAGTGTTTAATTGAACTACTAAGCTCCTTTAGTAATCAATCTAAACATTGCTTGTGGACAAAACTCCTCTTCCAGGTTAAATCCTATGTGTGTGACCCGACAGGTCCATTTCACGTTGGCAGTGAAAGTCCATAACACTTATGACTTCACAAGCAAAGAGCGGTGCCTAGTCACACATCAGTGCTACCCAAGTGAAAGTAGAAAGTTGGAGAACAACTTTCAATCAATCTGATACTCCAATCAATGTATCTAACACCTTGAACACTATGATATTGAGCTATCAATTGATTGAGTGTTTAATTGAACTACTAAGCTCCTTTAGTAATAAATCTAAACATTGCTTGTGGACAAAACTCCTCTTCCAGGTTAAATCCTATGTGTGTGACCCGACAGGTCCATTTCACGTTGGCAGTGAAAGTCCATAACACTTATGACTTCACAAGCAAAGAGTGGTGCCTAGTCACACATCAGTGCTACCCAAGTGAAAGTAGAAAGTTGGAGAACAACTTTCAATCCTACAATCTGTGAATGGTGTTACAGTGAATGTATAATTCCTTTGTCACTGATATCCCGAATGAACTCGAGGCATGGAACAGTCATCCTGTCAATGTTCATTCACTTTCTTGATCTCAGAGCAGATTGAACGAGATATGTATGACATCAATATCATATATAGATTCACACATGTGTTCGCATGCCTATCTCAATCCTACTCATCAAGTGGCCTTGGATATCAAACTCCCTCAGGAGGGACAAATCCCATATCTATCACTCACCCCTCAAAAGCCCCATGTGTCAAAGCCACCCAATCATCACCTTTATAACAACCCATGTTTCAGGATTGCGTTTGATGATGTCAAAGTGTGCCCAACGACATGTGTTGAGTGTAGTGATTTCAGGTCAAAGAATCACACTCACCACATCACTGTGAGTACTGACTGTGACTACCATGTCATGGTTCCATGTGTCAAACTCACGGTGGGTCTATCTGGTACACTTGTTCTCTAACAAGTACCTATGTGTTTGGTTTGATATCTCTATATCATGACTAATGAGATTCTGTCATCAACCAACACCACAATCTAGTCTTGTGTGTCATTGTTGTCTATCTACCTTCCATAATGACATATGACTAGGGACATAACAAGAATGTACAAACTCTTAGCATCTGTATGATCTCATCGTTCAGGTCCTCAACCTGAAGGCATACGTCATTGAGTATTGTCATTCTCTAGACATTCAATTTGTTCTATCACTATCCCATATGACCGAACCAGAAATAATTGGAAGCTTGCCTTTGATGTTTATCAAATCAATCTTAATGTATCCCACCAATCATCCCATGATTGGCTCTCAGGGCATACATACCAATAGTGATCACCTTAGGTTCGAAAAAGTCGTGATGTGGGCACTCCCATTGGTAGCATAGAAACCTCTCCCAAGTCTCGTGCAGATTCTCCAAAAGTTTCTGTGAATAACTCATAATCTTGTTCTGACACTTGATTGTTCTTTTAATGGGGAAGAACTTGGCGATGAAAGCATTAGTGAGATGCTCCCAATCGGAAAGACTCCCATCTTGCAGATTTGTATACCACTCTAATGCCTTGTCTCTCAGAGAGAAAGGGAAGCACTGGATGTAGATGTGTGCTATTGGAACCCTATTTATCTTGAAGGTGTTGCAAGTCCTTTTGAAAGTTGTGAGATGGTTGTACGAGTTTTCTTCAGTAGTATTCTCGCTAAACTGGTTATGTTGTAGCAGTTGGAGGAAAGAAGTCTTCAGCGTGGCTTTTGAACCAATTTAGATGGTACACGGTTTGGTGTAGACATTGCGTTTTATGAAGCTTATACCTAGAAAGAATTCAGAAGATTATCTAGACTTATCAATGATTGTATCAGGGTATGATTCCTTCTTTCTGATATATCATTATGTTTCAGGTAGAATCCATTGTGATACAATATCACTGTCTTGTAAAATGTCCTCTACCTCTTGGTTCAAGTATTCTCCACATTGATCATATCAAAATGTTTTAATGTTAGTAACCACATTTATAATTTTTTTAATAAGGTCTACATATATTAGTATGTATGAGTCCAAGAGATCAATTCTCTCTCATTGTTTCTAATGAAACGAAATTTTATCATCTTTCCCAACAAACAAAGCTCGCATGTCTTTTTTGATTTGAAACCAAAAGAGTCTAGATGGTCGTACTCATGGATTCTAGAAAAGCATTCTTTATTTATGTTCCCTAGACGAGAATGCTATATTTATATATCGTTTGAGTCATTAAGGCATTTAGTATATATGTTATAAGTATTTTTTTCCTAGAATTATCGAGTAGACTATGAGACATTAGAGCATTGACATAGAAGATCTTATCTTTCAAATAAAACATGAATTGTTCATGATACTATTGTACAAATAAGATACATATATGACATAACTATTAATGGTAGGTATATAATACAAATTCACTAATTCTATTACATGTCCATTGGGCTTAGATAAATGATAGGTTCCAACTCTAGTAGCAGCAACTCATGCTCCATAAAGTTCCATCTTATCTAGCTTATTCTCCTCGAATCTTGAAGTGAAGATCTCTACTCTTTTTTCTTCTTCTTGAGTTCCTCTATATAAAGAGAGAAGTTCCTTTTCTAGTGTCAAGGATGTTGACAGTGGTGGCACGTCCCTTCTATGCTCCTCCCTTTGCTTTAAGTACATAAGATTTGGGTTTCTAGCTGATTTTAGAATTCTTCTTGGCCTTGCATTTTTCCTTAGAATTTCCTTTTTCTTTGTTGAGCATCATCACAGATTTAGAATTGTCTTTCTTCATTTGTGCTTTAGGAGTTCTAGTTATGTCAATCAATTCTGGCAATGGCTTATCAAAATTATTCATGTTGCAGTTCATAATAAATTGGCTATATGACTTTGGAAATGAATGTTGAATCACATACATGACCAACTCTTGGCCTACCGGAAATCTCAGTCTTGCTAGGTTCTCCATGTACCCAATGAACTTGAGCACATGGGCCACTAATAGATCTCTCTCTACCATATTACACTTGAACAATGCCTTTGAGATATCATATCTCTCTTGTCTTGTCTGATCCTAAAACATGTTCTTGAGATCTGTTACCATCTTGATGACTTCCCTATTTTCATGTTGTCTCTGTATCTCATAGTTCATTGAGCATAGCATCAGACACTTGACATCTATGACATCTTTTGGATGCTTCTTGTAAGCATCCCTTTCAACCTTAGGCACAGTGGGAGAAGGTCATCTAGCTATGGTGTCTCCAGGACAAAAAGCTTGCACTATTGAGTGAGAACGATTCTCAACAACCTGAACCATTCATAAAAATTACACCCATTTTGTTTTTCCTTCTCAAGGATCGATCGCAATAAAACCATATTAATGTTTAGCATTTGTTCTTACAATAAAATTTACCTTTGTCATACCACTTTTAATTTGATTTGAAAACATTGATGATATTGAGGAAGCCTTTAATTAATTACCACTCCAACTATTTTGTTCAAATTGATAGCCCTCACTTATCAATTCAAAAGATTGCGTGTACAACCTTCTAGTGAGTCAAGATCCAAAAAAATCAAGCTATTACCCAGACAATGCTCATAACTAAGTATTGATGTAGGAAAAATTTACCAACTGCATCTCATATAATTCTTGAATAGATGGTATGCATAAAATCTTGGCATAGTCCATTTGTATGCTTTAGGCACTTAATCTCATTAAGGTCACCATGGTAACCCTAACCCAAACACTTGGTCAATCAATATTTTCACGTGTATGTTTATGGAAAGCATCTTAGACTTAATATTCATAGAGGGATTTTAGTATAAATATATATACATATCCAATCACCACTTATTTACTATATGTATCAGATACATAGTATATCCACAAACCAAAATATACAATCAAAAATATACAAGCGATGGTTATGGAGTTAGTAATACAATTATTTGGAGTCACAAATAATTGCTATCCTCCTAAGGTCAAACATCACATATTATAACCTTTAACGGAAAAAGTGTTGGAAACAAGATGGTTGGTCGATTGGACTGTTCCAGTTGATTGATTTGTATGCTTGTAAGTCAATTGTCCTCTCTTGGTCTTTAGGATGGCTTCTGGCTCAAGCGGATGTCTGGACTCCTCCAATCGGTTGATTGGGCCTCTAGTCGAGCAATCAGTTCCTCTGGGCAGTTGCCTCTTTAGCCTTCCAATCAATTGGCTCGTCTTTCCAGTCGGTCAACTTGTTTGGAGTAGAATGTATTCTCTTTCATTGAAATAGAAATTAAATCTAGGCCTATTTATTTATTACATTATAAGAGGTGAAACCTCAAGTTACATTCAAGGAGAGTATAGGGAGAAAAGAATTAACTTATATTTGGAGAAAGAGAGAGAGAGGATCAAAATGCAAACCAAATTTAAAAGACATGAATTAAACCATTAAACCATGCACACACATCCAAGGGGTATTGGCCATAACCACGCATACATCCACCAAATGATTTTAGGGAGACACGATGAATTGCATATATATCATAATACATACATATCGGTCCACGCGACTTTTCCTAGCTTGTGTGGTTTTAATCAGAAATGCACATTAATAATTTAAATATTCGTATCATATACAAAAATAAATGATACAAAAATTGATAATATCAATTAAATCTCAAACCATAGTAAATTGACGTGGCAGTGATATCACTGTTAGAAAATATAACGATAGTGATAGCAGTGGAAACACAAATTTTCTAGCCATATTCTTCATAATTAGTGGACTGTGGCAAAAACTATGAAGTGGGAAAGAGGGTTGCAAAACATAAACTTGATCATGGAGAAACTCCAGCGACAATTCTTGGAGAGATGTGGTTCTTTCCCAAGCAAAAAAGGAATGGTCGTCGGTGGTAGCCTTCTGGTGTAGCACCATGGATGACAGTTCACAGCGTCCTCCTAGCGTGATGGAAACAACCTCCACGCCCATACGTAGTCCACAAAGACAATTGGGAACTCCACAATTTTCATCTAGAACCGACAGTGAGGAGTTGTCCCTTTGTGTTGTTAACATGGTTAGCGTCAACTTTTCACCCCTCTGGTTATATCTCCCTTTTACAGGTAAGATGACTCTAACTCTCATGTTCCAAAAATGTTGAAATGAGGAGTATTCATATTGAGAGCATTGGCAACCCCCCCTTTATATAGGACTGGATGGGTTAGGGTTTCTACAAAAGTGGGCACTCTAGTCGATTGACTGGACACTCCAACCATCCAACTAACAGCCAGTGTTGTTTAAGTTGATTACCTAAATACTTTCATAACCAAGTTAAACCTTATCTATGAGTAAACTTCTATTCCAAGTGCATTCTATGTGTGTCAACCTATATGTCCCATTTTACGTTGGCAGTGAATGTCCATAACTAGATTATAATATCACAAGCAATGAGTGGTATCTTAAATACATCATTGCTACCCAAGTAATCAAAAAGTTAAAGAACAATTTCAACCTACAATTGTGATCAGTGTTACAATGATTGTATAATTCCTTTGTCTCTGATATCTAGATTCAACTCAAGGCATGGAATCACCATCCTCTTAATATTCAATCCATGTTCCTTGAACCAGAGAAGATTGTAGGAGATTAATGTGAGCTTACATATCACATATTGATTCACATAAGTATGGCTATATGTTTCTCAATCTTACTTATCAAGTAGCTAGGATATCAACTCCTGTAGGAGGGACACGTTTCATATACATCACTCACTGTCAATCCCCATGTGTCATAATGTACATGAACACCACCTTTATGGGAACCTTTATTCAAGATCATGTCACGTTGGATGGTGTCAAAGTTCATTGAATGACATGTGATGAGGGTAGTGACTTCAGTTCTAAAAAGCAAAATCACCACTATCACTTTGAGAGTTGATTGTGACTATCATTCCATGGTCTCCATGTTATACTCTCGAGGTGGTTGTCCAATAGATTGTTCTTTAACAAGTACCTATGTGTTTGACTTGATATGCTATATCATGACTAATGAGACTTTGTCATCAGTTAAAGCACATTCTAGTCTTATGTATTATTGTCCTCTATTGTTCTTCCATACTAATATCTGATTAGGGACATAACAAAAAAATATATATACTCTTATCATACATATGATCTCAATGTCTAGGTCCTTAACATGAAGACATATGTCGTCGAATAACATCATTCTCTACACATATACAATTTTTGTGCCATCATCTCATGACTGAGATAAATATAATAGATAAATTACCTTCATTATTACCAAATCAAGTATATGATGTCCCATTACATCACTGAAATAGAGTTCTTGACTACAAGGTGATCCAATATGAGAGGAAAATGTCCATAAATCACATGCATATGATCTGTGACACTTGTCTTCACAACACTGATCTATAGAAATGATTTCACCAAAGGCTCACACGTTCTAACTCATTATCTTTGTTTTTTATTTTTGATTTGTTAATAACTGTTGCATGCTTGAAATTGATAACATCTAATTATCTTTAAAAAATTATTGTTTGCTAATAAATCCAACACCTGCCTCAGGAAACGGCATTGAGTTGTATAATTTTGGGGTGAATTTTTATAAATAAAATAAACAACATCAAATTTATTTAACATGTTCCAATCCAACAAGCAAGACCGGTGATGTGGATCAATTCAAAATTGTTATTAAAATAACATTCTTTGAGGCAAATTTTACCATAATGGTTTTAATATTACTATATGTCAGAAATGCTTAATTTATTCTTGTGTAAGGCGTACAGACTCCATATATCTTCGGTAGAAAATATATAACCCTGATATTCCATCTCTTAAACATGTGCATAAGACATGAATAAGTATATATGACTAGATTTCTTGATTTGCCTTCGATTAGACTGAAACTGATGGTGATGTGGCAGGGGCAAAGATGTCGGCCTCCGCGGTAGCGTCGGAGCTCCTGATCTCGGCCATCACCCGGTGAGCATCGCTGCTCTTATGCGCCTCGCATATGTTGGGAAGGAATGCCCCTGAAAGGAAACAAATCAAAGGAATAAATACAATTGCAGTTATTTAGTCCTTGGTGTGTGGGCAGTTGGGCCATCTGTGGGATATTGCTCTAAATTTCTTGTCTGTTCTAAAAATTAAAGACGAGGGAGAAGAGGCCCCTTGGGCTCATTATAGAACATATCGGCTCGCTTATCACTAGCCCGGCCCCCAACCAAACATCGTCGATGAGGGCCTCGCCTACCGCCTCCCGGTTGAGTAGCAATTCCATTGAAGATTAAAACCAACACCTTGACATAATGATCTGTTACAATTTTTCTTATACTTATAACGAATGCCATCAACGAGCACTTTTCAGAGTCCTCCTTATTTGATTTATGAAGAGAGAGAAAGTGGGGTTATCAATGGGAGGGTATGGAGATGATAAGGTCTTATTTTTACCGTTGCCCATCAAATGTAGTGGGTAAGGGTATGTGTAATTCCACACTCCATCAATATCCTTATCGTCCCCTTACCCTTATCCTCTTACCCACAGGATAAATGAGGAGGGTAATGATGAAGCGAAAAATTTATATGCCTTCCTTAAATTTATGTTAATATTAACAAATAATAATCTAGCTAATACATTTATATATTTGGGTGATATATCAAGATGCTTTAGAATGACTTTTAAATATCTAAAATGATTCTAATTAATCTTCTACAACATTATAGAAATAGTTTGTGTTGTGTTGAATGCATATACAAATGATAGTACCCTAATATTGGTATGTAAACAAATAAATTATTTCCACAAGATAAAGATTGCTATGATATTAAATCATAATATGTCACAAAGAGTTATTGTTGGAAACATACATATCTTATACCCTATAAAATGTTATTACATCCAAAAAATAAAGTACAAATAAAGTATATAACACCTCCTCACATATGTCTCAAATGGTACATAATGATTAAATCTTATTTTTATATACATATTTGTCTTACACCACACAAGTATTTAATGAAACATAGACTATTTTTATACACGTACCTTACACCTCAAAACTAGTGTTAGATACAAAACGACTTAACTACATAAGTAAATAAAAATATCATGTATTGTACAAAGTGATGACTGCATAATATTAACTATTCCATAGACTCAAATGATACAATGACTATACTTTTAATATATTGTATATATATACACATTGGCAGGTAGCAGGTTAGAGGGTACGGGTAATGACTTTTATCCTTATCCACTAAGGTAGCCGGTTAGAGGGTAGTGATAGGGGGGAAAAGGGTAAGAAAATCCTTTACCCTTATCTTTCCCCTTGGTGATATGGGTAAAGGATAAACAAGTTTACCATTGACAACCCTAAGTGAAAAGAGAGCAATTTTCAGAATCCTTCTTATTTTATGTATGAAGAGTGAGAAAATGGCAATGCACTAGATATGATAGCTAAAACAAATTACCTTCCGCAGCTGCAAGCTCAAAGTAAAGGTCAACGACGTTGTGGCAGTTTTCGTAGCAGTCCCTGGAGCAGAGCTTCACAGTGAACTTTCTGTCCAGCAGTGCATCGGACGAGATGCCGATGGTCTGTCGGTCGAGGCCGCAGCTGGCGACGCAAGCGTCGGTCTCAACCCTTCCCTTGAACACCTCTGCCATGATGCCAGACTCCCGGCAATCGTAGCTCAAGGTCTCTCCCCTACCCATCTTCCTGGAAGCCCCACCTGCTGCACCCTTCTCCAGCACGCACCGCATCCCGGAGGAAGACACTGCGAAGGCGCAGATGGTCTCGTCTAGCTTCTCGCACTCGATTCCGCCACTCCCTGCAGTCGCATTCATGCGCAAAATGATCCACATATTGTTACATACATATCGTAAGATAAATGATACGGATTCTAGACGACATGAGAGGGTAGTGGATAATAAGCACAGTTACCTATTACAAGTTGGGTGCTGCACGACAGAAGTATCATGGCAAAAAACAAGGAGCCCATGCGTCCAGATTCCATAGTTATAGCTTTCTTCTTGTTGGTCTTGCTGACTGATGTAACTATCTATATGGAAGGACCGATGTATCAAGTACTAGAGAAGCAGCCCAATGACAAGTTGCTGCGGCGTGCAATCTATTTATAAGATGATGAGATCGATGGGGATGGGAGATGAGAAACCGAGTCAAGGACTCCAGGATGTACGTAATCGACCTTTAAACGTCTCACGGTTTAGCTAGCTAAGCTCCATTCAGCACTGGCACACCGAATGTGTGTTTGAATTCTATGCATTGTATGGTCAAGATTTGTCGTCGACTAAACGAACGGGCCCCGGTGCTGCTTTAAGGCACTGCTACTGATTTACTATTTCCACGGTCATTGATAAAAAGTTTCCAATTAATATACCGATATATCTTCATAGTTGACAACGTAGTACATAGAGGCATTCATCCGCAGTAGATATGTAATTCATTGCTGCTAGTGTTATTGCACCGGGTCAATGCCGTGATGTGCTCGAGTGCCATGCGATTTCCGGCATACGAAATAGTAGAGCTAACAATACATTTAAGGCTACACCTAAGCCTACGCCTGGCCGTTCATTTTAAGAAGTTTAGTTCATACCTAAGTGCATGAAAGAAGCGTATGCTATCCCACTCGAGAACTTTGACACTGCATGTATACTTTGAGAAAAAACAATAATTGATGAATGAAATGCCCCTTCCATCAGGTTATTGGCCAAACCACCCCGGCCGCCAAGTAAATATGTCGTACTGAATTATGACACCATTGACAAAAGGGTATGTGAACAAAGCACAATCTTGTGGATGCTACTATATGTAGTTTGGAAGTATATCTTGTTGGGATAATGTCTCTTATCTTATTTTTTAGGATATTAGATATTGTCTTAGAAAAGCTTAAAATTGGATAAACATAGAGTCTAAGATAAGTTTAGCGCTACCATCTCCTCCTGTCTATTAATTATTGACTTTATCTCTCCATTATTTTTTTAATAGATTAATTTTATCCTCTCGTACTATCTTGTGCAGGTTGGCAATACTTTTTTAGATTGACTTATCGAGTATTATAAATAAGACATAGTGTCGTATGATACAATGTGCCAATGTATGGATTCTAACATGTGATAACTTTGAGTGTGTTAACGTGGAATAATATTGTGCGCCAACATTGTGAGCCAAAAGGGGAAGCCAAAAAGATAGCCAAAAGGGAAGAGAACGAGAGCGGGTTAAGGGGTTCTATTGTTGGCTAAGGGATTGTGAGAGAGCAACGATCCTTGTAATCTTATGAAGATTTTTGCTTAATAGAATTTGTGATCTTCTTCGCCAAAACTGTTCTCAGTGGTTATTGCTTGGTGTTTGGCCCTTGTCGACAGGGGGGTGTTATTGTTTTTTTTGTGCATGTTTAGGTTGTATCTCGCATAAAATATTTTTTGGGGCTTAAAATTTTTGTATATTTCTTCAGGTGGTATCAAAGCAGGGTTCATGCGAGATGATCAGAAAGCATGGGAGACACATAAAATATGACGACGTCGACAACTACCATTGCAGTCCATCCGGTAGAAAATCTTGATGAAAACATTATCATGGAGTCAAGAGGGTGAGAATCCACAAGTTGTAAAATATCAACACGGGGTGGAGTTATGATATTTACTTACAAGGGGCAAGTGACCATGGGGGCTACATGGTTCTATCGACTGGTTGGATTTTTCTAACCAAAAGATGAGTGGCTGATGAGAGGTCAACCAACATGGAAGGCGTACATGAAACAGTAGTATGGGTGGAGATCATCTTGAACCTGAAGAATGCTACATGTATTCAACTCTCAGGGGTAGTCTGGTGCGAGACTGCAAACTCGGCTACAAATTTTAGTAGGTGCAGAGGCAAAACTATCAACTATTGGAAAGAGGAAGACATGGTAGGACCAATCATGCAGTGCCTTCAAACGACGTGGCTCAAAGAAGGAACAACCCTAAGTCATTGAGACCAAAGGTGCGAAAGATGTGATACTTCCAACCACAGGTGGAGGCAGTATAATTCTCAAACTATAAAACACAAGGAAATTTCTCATGAAGGGTCCAGGAAGCCATGTCTAAACACACACTTCATGGATGCGTGTATGGTGATACGATTATGGAAACAGAAACAACTTCCGAGGGAAAAAGAATAGAAGAAGAACATGAGAAGATTTCTTGGGGGAGCAACTTCTGTAGATAACATACAAGGTGGAGATTGTTAGATTTTGTCTCATGTCCTAATTGGATAAGAAATATATCTAAAAATATTAGGAAAGTATAAACTAATGTTAGACTTGAAGTTTAAGACATTATTTCCTTATCCTTTCTTATTGTCATTTCATAATCTTTGTAGAATAGTCGTATTCTCTCGTACTATCTAATCGGGAGTTGTCCTATCTATATAAATAGGGGTAGACACTGACAAAATATGGTGCAACGATGTGTGGGGGTTCCAACGTGTGGTAAGTTTGGGTGTGCCAACGTGAGATAACATTGTACACCAAAGACAACAAGCCAAAAAATAGCTAAAGAGGGGAGAGAATGAGAATGGGTTATGGGATACTATTGTGGGCACAAGATTCTGTGGGAACGACATTCCTTGTAATCTTCTTGAGATTGCTTAATAGAATTCTACTATCTTCTTCGCCAATCATGTTCTCTACTTGGCTATTTATTTGTTGGTTATTGGCTTTGTAGACGTGGGTCGTTGTAACTTTTGTTGTTCATGCTTGTGATGTATCTCGTTTGGCACTTTTCTTGGGCTTGAAGATTCAGTACATCTCTTTACTCCTAAGTGTCCTCCGACAACATATGGTCAATAACCATACAAGTACGACATATGACTCCACCAGCTACAAATTGTATTTTTGAGTCATTATGAGGAAAGCTAGTTCTAAGAGTTTGTTAGTAAAAGAAAGTTCTATAATAGTGCAGGAGCACCTTCTATGAGTATGCTCCGAAAGGAATAGAATTTGATGAGAGCTCCAAAATGATAAGAAAGTGAGGGGGAGGGAGAAAACTAGGAAATAACAATGCATATAATAGTAAATGAAATTTTACAAAAGTTACTTCAAACTTGCGTATGTATCTTGGTGCCTTCAAGTGATTGGAAGAGGTTCATAGAATTTCCTAGCATCTCTCAAGAAAATGATCACTTAGACCTAGAGACCATGCAATGATCCCCCCCTTTCAAGTAGATATGATTAAACTACAATGGTATGTCTCTAATGGTATCTGATTCCTATCATAGTGTTGATGCCTTCCCACTTCAAGCTAGTGGGTAAACTATAGTACTTAAGGGTCAGTGAACATAGTTATCGAATGGAGCTACCTAAAAGAAGGAAGAAGAAAACAAAACAAAAACCATATGAAACTCATTGAATAAAAAGGAACCATAAAAAATCTAAGTTGATTGCTTTGAGGCCAATACACAACATAAGGGATGGCAATGGTGCAGTTATGGTGCGATTTATAGAAAAACCATAACCACACCACATAGAAAAATCAAACACCATATCCACGCCATATCCAATGAGGTTTTTAACATGAGAAACCATATCTACAATGTCAAGAAATGTGATTAACCGCACCACGGCACACACCATCCTAAACAAAATTCTATTAACATATACATGCATAAATTATGAAATTTTACACAATAAATTGAAATAACAACATAGTCAGGAAATAAAGAGAACATGTATGTGTAAGAATGACAACATATAATGTGTTTAATATAGTATTTTACATATCTTTATATATAATGAACATGATTTATCTATGGTCTGATTTTTAGCCATGGTTTCATCTCTGAGGTTGTACACGGTTCATAATATTTTATAGTGAATCTCAATAACATGATTATTTGACCTATAAATTGTGCAATTGTTTATTCAATACTAGGTGATAAAATGATTGTGGCATGATTTTGATGCTACATATATGCATGCCACAATTTTGATGTTTCATCACTTCATTCTCATTAATACATACACTCTTGTAATTTTCAATGACAAATTACATTCCTTTTTGAGTTGGGAACCCTAGTTCTTAAGAAAATCTATCTAAGAAGTAAGGAGACGAATACACAAAATAAACTAAACCAAATTCATTGAATAAAGATGAGTCAACAAAGAACCTAAGTTGTTTTCTTCATGAGTATCCATATGTAAGTTCCTATAGCATATTATTCGTTAAAAGAAAAGAATTTTCTTTTAAATATACCTTGAAATCAGTTTCCTATGATAAATAGGTTTTTTTATATGGCTGCCGAGAACACATCTATGAGTTGTATATGTTCATAGGGAGACACTACTTATGATATTTTAGGTATGAATGATTTATGCAACCTAATATGCAACATAGCTTATATTTAAATCCATAATTTCACTGAACAAAAGGCTATTCAATATGTATTAACTCATAATTTAGTAATAATGTTATATTATGAAGTTGTATGAAAAGTTTTGTAGTATCTAATGATAATGTAATCATTTTAATCTTAAAGATTATTTCGTTTTGTCATTTATATAATTTAAAATAATTTAGCTCTTGTATTGTATACAAATTTTTTTATTTCATTGATAGTAAATTATTAATTACAAATTCTAATATTTTCTAAAGACATTGTGCACCTTACTAGGTTTTTCCATTCTAAGAAACTCCAAGGTCAAAGCATACTAGGTTTTGATCTTATTGTGGTGACCAAGTGGAGCAATGAAACATCCCACAACATTGGCTTCACCTCTAGTGCAAGTTACAAATCATTGGGAGTCTCATTTGAAATTAGTCTTGTTGGATAGAGTTGGAAAGGGACATAGGAGGTGACTAGACGTGTGATGTCCTACCTTGAGGGAACAATGCCGCCACCTATTTCCCTACGTCTTCTCTCTGCCCTAACCATGGATCAACACTCCGTTGACCATTATCTACCAACCTTCTTCCTCATCCTCTGTAGCACCTCTGTGGTTGTGAGGTTTTGATAGGCTATCATATTGTATTACGAGGTTGATACTTTGGGATAGTTGAATAAGGTAAATCCCGTAACTGCATTACAACCGTCAAAAAAAGGGGCACAAAATCAAACAATGATCCTCTAGAAAGATGAATAAGGTAGGAGTTTGATGTCAATGTCCCTCTCCAAACCACAATGATGATAGGGTCATATGGAGGGGGATGACCTCCTACTTCTAACAGTTCACTGCCACCGTCGAGAAAGTGAAGAGACTGATAACCACTGACATTCATTATCCACGAGGTTTGGCAGACATGAGGTGAGATGCATTAGCATTAATGATTGTATGGGACAAGTTGGTGCAAGATGTTAGAATCCTCTTTCTCAAAGATGGTACAAATGGGCTGGATCAAGTGACTACGAGTGCCTTCATTAACATGTCACCCCAACATTCTCCCGACGTGCAAGATAATAGACTGTCAAGGAAGACACCTTTATATGGTGTCCCCCACAATGACTTATTCCATTGTCCGTGGAATGGGCATTCATTCACAAGAACAATACATGAAGGTCAAAGTTTGTTACATTTGCAAGAAGTTGGGGCACCAGACTTCCTGCTGCTGCACTAAGATGTTGAGATACGCCCCTGATATCACTTTGAAGACGGTCTTCCTGCCTCTAACCTCAACATGGTCGGTAAGGGGGGCACCTAGTATGTCCCCTAGAGGGT
This sequence comes from Alisma plantago-aquatica, assembly GCA_963693085.1. Taxonomy (NCBI): domain Eukaryota; kingdom Viridiplantae; phylum Streptophyta; class Magnoliopsida; order Alismatales; family Alismataceae; genus Alisma; species Alisma plantago-aquatica. The sequence continues at coordinate 887,719,267 of OY856411.1, forward strand.
TAGAGTCAACTTGCCCCCTAATGATGATGACAGACTGAGGAGAATAAACTCCCTCAGGTTTGTCATCGAGGTTTCCTAACCTCCAAATGATGATTACAGTGCCATTAGTTTTTTTCTCTAGCAGGTTTAGCTGTATACGATCGACATTTATAGATTCACTGAGCAGAGAGCATTGGCCTTATTTTCTTTAGTCCATGAAAAAAGGTGTGTGAAGAGAGATCCCTTTGTTTTTTCAACAAACACCTTGTTGTCCCCAAGGCACAAGGAGGTATTGGATCCTGGAAAGTGGCATGTTGGTTTTAGATAATCGGTATTCTCATTGTCTGTCATGATAATAAATCCTCAGAAGAGATTGTCATGTCTTTTTTAGAGCTTTATTGAATATCAAAGTGGTAGAAAAGAAGTGATGATGCATCCAAAATTCTTATCTTGGTGGAAGCCTTCAATGAAGACACACCTAAATTCATTAAAATTACCAATTGTGGACATAGATGCTTAATGAGTCTTTACTTGGTTTCTAGAGAAATGGATGGTGACACCTTGACCAAGGTTGGCTAGGAATTGGGATTTCCTTCATCAGCCTTTCATTTGACGTCCATTACTAGAATGATCCTCTTCCTAATGTCCCTGAGCTGATAGGCATACCTCGTGTATCACATGTCCCTCAACAAACCAAAAAAGTGAGGCCAGAACCAAATGGGGGTGATGATTGTAGCCCTTCCCCCTAATGCATCAGGTCGATCTAGATGGTAAAAGCACTATGCTCCCCCACTGACACCTTGTAGATTTTCTCAATCCGAGAACAGTACCCAAATACCTTACAACTGACATGGTCGTAGAAGGATGAGATTGTCAAGACCTTAGTATTTTAGTGATCATAATAGCCACCTAGATGAAGGTGGCATAGATCACAGCCCCCTCAAGTTTCCTCCTCATATGTTTAGCACTAATCATGAGAAACATTAGAACTAGTATGATGATGATGATGTTACTTGCAACCAACGTAAAGGAATTTATAGAGTTATGAAATTTCCTAGTGTTGTAGCATCCAATTGATTTTCCATGAGTTCAATGACCACTTGTTTTAGAATATATGTGGTGCAGCAAACAACCCTACTTGGGAAGTGTTAGGTAGGGTGTGTAGGAAGCACATGCCTCTCATCTTTAGTCTATTTGAGCCTTTCCTGCTTGCCACTCTTTTTGAAGAACTCCTTGATATTGTCATGATGGATTGGGAAGTAGATAATGAAGATGAAAATGGCAAGATTTGGGTCTATAGTGAATCATACTTGAACCCAATCATTTTCTGAAGCCACCATTAGCATATCACATTCTGGATCGATGGGGGGCCAGGTAATGAGATCTACATGATCGTTGTGTATGTGGAATGTTTGGTGGTGATCTCTATAAGGGATATACAACAATCACTTCTGAAAGTTTCTCTTGCTAATAGTGACAAATGTTGGGAGCTCATGAGGGACTTCAACGTTATCAAAGATGGATGAAAAGAGAGGTGGAACGTCAGCAACCTTCTAGAGCCTACTTGATTTTTATATCTTTTTCTTGGACATGGCCTTGATTGAAATTCCATTTAAAGGTAGTAGATGCATGTCGGTTGACAGGAAACATCACACCCCAACAACATTGGGAGAGGCTAAATAGGGGATTTGTCAATCATGCATGGATGGCCTGATACCAATCCACAAAAATGATTCACCTAACACAGTTATGGGTTTCTGACCACTTCCCTATCCTTAACTCAATTAAGGGTACCCCTGAGAGTAGGAAATCATCTACTTTCTCCTTCATGTTGATATGGATTGAGAATCCTAGGTTCTACAGCACCATTAAAAATTCTTGGAGTACGGATGATGCGATGATTTTGAGTCGCATTTATAGACCTGTTTTATATGTGGTTTATGCTTTAATTAGTCATTTCTATGGTTAATATCGCATAATTCATCCATTTTGGTCTTTGCCATCATTTTATGTCAAATCCCCTTAGTTTTATCATTTTGAGCATTAATTATCACATTATTATTATTTGTGTGGATTTATTAGATCTTGTCTTTGAATTTTAGGAAAAACAAGTATTTACTTCCGTCGATACCATCGACAAGACCGTAGGTTGCTAGCCGAAAGGAGCAGCAAAGAGTCGATACCATCGACGCTGATGTCGATGGTATCGAGACACCTTCAGGTTGCTGGCGAAGAAGCAGTCGATAGTATCGACGGAAGTCGATACCATCGACACATGGAGGCTACAGCGTCGCAAAACGACAGATTCGACGCCAAAAAGGAAGTCGATACCATCGACCCGCATCGATGGTATCGAGATGATGAAGGGTGCGATAAAGGAAGGATTTGCAGCCAGCCGCTACTGTAGCGGGTCGATACCATCGACTCGCGTCGATGGTATCGACGCTGTCAGATATGCGTTGGATTCAGATTGATTTCAAACGGACGGCTGGAGTTAATTAACGACCTAATTAGGGACTTATACCTAATGACGGCTGCCCAGACAGAGGAGGATCAGTATTAGCCATTGCACAAGTGCCGAGGAGCGGGAGAAAGGAGAACGGAGGCCAGAAGTTCATACCTGTCGATCCGGACGTTGCTGAAGACGGATTTCACCACCGAGAGGCGGGAAAGCTCGTGTTCTACGCAAAGGATCCATCGGTTCTTCTCCGTTCAGGGGTTTTCCCATTCAATTCACGTTTTTCATATGATTTCCCCTATTTCTACCATGTACTTGTGTGAGATGAACATGCGGGGCTAATCCCCTCCATCTTTAGGACCGGGAGTAGCCCGGGAATGCATTGTATGACAGTTTTATATTAATAATTCATATTTTCTCTCTTAAATCCGTGGTATAGTTTCATTTTCTCCATATATTGTTATGTTTGATCACCATAATAATAACCTAATGCCCTTAATCACTTCGACAGGAGGATTAACGGTTGAAAAGAGACGAAACATACATTAATCGATAAATCCCTTGACAAAGGAGGTGTAAAATTAATGGTGGAGACTGAGAGATCGTTCGTAATGCACTTAGTTTTGGGGATAGATTACTACGACGGTGGAATCGACCTAAACCTAAGTAGTGAATTACACCACGACAGTGGGTAATTCTGTTTTCAGACCACTACCCGGATAGAGAGAGAAGATTGAGGAATTATATGAAATCTAATACAATGATAACCCGCGGTGAAACCGCAATCCTAAAGATACCTTTTTGAATTGATTAAATTAACCTTTAATCGATTGTTTGCTTTGTTTCATTTTTACTTTCTTTTAATTTTGACAACAAACCCCAATTTGTTATACGGCTTAGCTGATCGCAAATAGTTAGTAGGAGTCTCTGACAATTCCAAGTATCCCTGTGTTCGACTCGGGCCTCACAAGGCCTGTACTACTCGACGCGTATACTTTTGTTTTTAGCGCGTAGTAAAATACACGTCAAGTTTTTGGCGCCGTTGCCGGGGATATGGCGGAATTGTTGGCACTTCGAGTGCTACGAGCGGCCACTCTAGGCCACAAATTTCTTTTTAATTTTCATTCAATTTCAAATATTTTTACATTGCACTATAATTGTTATACTCGTCTAAGCATAGTACTGAACTCGAATTTTCTTATTTCACGTACTGTGTATGGTGCATACGCGTAGTACAGACTACGACAATCGCACACCCGGGGTTCCGTTTCCGGGACCTGAGGACGAGGAGCATTCTGAGCACGAGTACCAAGAAGAGATAGATTCTGAATCTGAACCAGAAGACATGGCCGAGCCACAGACCATATGGGAGAAGATCAAAGCTTCTTCCTCATCAGCTTCAAAGGGGTCTATAAAAAAGCAGGCGATCAACATACCGACATATAAGATTGATCCAGCGTTGATTAATTTGGTGAAATCAAATGCGTTTCATGGGCTGAAGAATGAGGATCCTGTTGCACACGTCAGCCAGTTCATTGAAAACTGTGACATGGTAAAGATAGATAGGTTTCCACAAGATGCTTTGTACCTCAAGCTGTTCCCAAGTTCCTTGGCAGGAGCAGCAAGAGAGTGGCTACATAATCTAGACGATGAGTTCGTTGAGTCTTGGGATCATATGGTGGAGGTCTTCTTTGAGAGGTTCTTCCCTCCTGAGAAGACTAACGACATGATCCGAAAGATTCACAATTTCACCCAACAGGCCGGTGAGACATATTCAAAGACCTGGGAAAGATTTCAGGTCATGCTGAGGAGATGCCCACATCATGGGCTGGATAAGGAAACACAAGTGAAAATCTTCTATTCTGCTCTCTCCGAGCACGATAGGAGTAATTTGGATTCAGCCGGATCAGGATTCTTTTTGAACAACACAGATGATAGGTGCTGGGAGATATTAACGAACATGGCTAGGCAACAGTCATGGGGTGACAGAGGTGCTGTGGAGCATGTTAGAGTCGTAGGTGAATCCAAAGTAGTTAAAGAACTGAACGACAAGTTGGATCTTCTAGCCAAGAAGCTGCTAGCTAAGGATGATGCATTTGAGGAAGAGGAAGCCCAAGTCAAATTCATGAAACAACAGGGCTACAGAAACAATGACTATGCATGGAGAAGAGATAAAAAGTTCTCATGGAAGGATCCGAATAATTTTCTGCAGGATCCAGATGCCAAGCCACAACCTAGAGCGGAGGACAAGAACACTGAACTACTTAGTCAAATGGTTCAGCAGAATTAGGAAATGATGGCTATGTTTGGTAAGCAATTGCAATCTCAAGGTGATATCCTAACCAAGTTTGGGCAGACGCTGCAAAGCCATGGAGCACAAATGTGGGCATTAGAAACCACCGTGGCACATATTTCTAATGAAGTGGCGGCCATCAAGCACGCCAATCAATAGAAACTGGCTGAGAATTCAAACGGGGCCCAAGCACACCATCAAGTCAAGTATATGTCTGTGGTAAGCAATGAGGAGGAATCTCAGGTGCAAGAATCTAAAGAGGAAAGAAAAATGACTTTTAATACGCATGCGATACCGGCGATACCGTACCCACGCACTTACTATGGAATGCCGGGTGGAAACCCTTTCTTCAGAAAATCGCAGCGAGTTATGAATATTGCATCTCCATCTAAGCAAGAAGAACAATTGAAGGCTGTTTGTGCATGTGTGGCAATATCTAATGCGAGAGAGGAACCACAACAAGCTATTACTGTTGATGATGTCTCACCAAAGCCCACGTCAGAGGGAGTGATTGAAGCAAGCTTAGGGGAGTTAACCCCGAAAAGTTCATATGTGCCGCCCCACAGGCGTGTTGATGCAGCAGATGTTTCAAAACTGGACAATCCTAAGTCAAAGAAAGAGCATCGTCATTTTAGGAAATTCTTGGAAATATTCCAAAAACTCCACATCAATATTCCATTAGTGGAGATGATTGAGAAGGTGCCCTCCTATGGGAGGTTCATCAAGGAAATCATCAATAAGAAGAGGCGGATAAAAGACAGTGATATTTGTAGGATGAATGAGACGGTGAGCTCTATGATTCACGGGAGTTCGCCAAAGAAGAGAAAAGGCCCAGGAGGTTTCTACATTCCGTGCTCAATAGGTGGTCGACATTTTCCTAAAGCGCAATGTGATTCCGGCGCTAGCATAAATCTCATGCCTCTGGCGACATTTCAAAAACTTGGGTTAAAAGAAATAAAGAAGTCGGCCGCAACAATTGAATTAGCGGATGGGTCTATCGTGAGACCATTTGGAGTGTGTGAGGATGTTCTCGTCAAAGTGGATAGATTCATATTCCCGGTGGATTTTGTTGTCATTAATATGCCACCGCTCCAAAGCTGTGAAATTCTTCTAGGAAGACCGTTTCAAGAAATGGCGGACGTTGTGACTGCCTTAGGGAGAGGTACTTTGTCCTTGGGAATTGGAGGAGATCGACTTGAATTCAAGTTACCACATGATCCTCTAAGCACAGTCCCCAAAGTGAAAAGATGATGAGCTTCATACCGTCTAGCCTAAGACGTTAAATAAGGGCGCTTGTTGGGAGGCAACCCAACCATCGGTACATTAGGATAGTTTAATTATAATCGTAGGTTGCTTTATTTTTGGTTCAATTTTTAGTATAAAGAAGATACCTTGATCTGTTTGTTCATTGTCCAGGCTGAGGCAGAGTCGATACCATCGACACACCTGTCGATGGTATCGACATAGGTTCAGGTTGACAACTGCAGAGTTCGTTCTGAGTCGATACTATCGACGGTCGCGTCGATGGTATCGACACACCTACAGGCAGGTCGCCCAACAACAGTCGATGGTATCGACACAGTCGTCGATACCATCGAGATCTCTGGAGAAGTTCAGATCGATTTGTCTCAGTCAACTCGATACCATCGATGGCCTCGTCGATGGTATCGACATCGTTACAAGTTGAAGTGCACGTGGCGGTGTCGCAATGAAGCCAAGTCGATACTATCGACACCTGTCGATGGTATCAACCATCCATGTCACCGATCCGTGCAAAGAAATCGACGGCGATCGCGGCGTCCACATCATCGATCCAGGTGCAACGTAGATACCATCGACCAGAGTCGATGGTATCGACTCAAGAGCGATCCGGGTTACAAGATCAAGCAATCGTCAGCCGTCGATACTCGCGAGGGGGGGGGGCGGATAGCATCGAGACGTGTCGATACCATCGACCCGCGTCGATGGTATCGACGGGCCAACAGTGACGGTGGCCAAGTCTATTTAAGGAGAACCAATACGTCAATTGACGTCACACCTTCAGAGTGATCTCCTCCCTTTGCGCCGAGCACTCCCCCGAGTCATCCAAGAGCGAAGACCAGCATCACCGAGCGACGATCGTCACCGAGCGGAGATTCATATCTCCATTCTGCACCGAGCTCTCTCTTTCTAATCTCGTTTCTCTCGAAACAATGGTGCACGTCACCGGAGCAGCATCCTCCCACGCGAATCCTATGGATATCATGGAGTTCGTGCCACCCCCTACGGCGTCAGTATCACGTCCGCGCCTGGTTCACCCATCCACGGAGGTGAAGAAGATCTATGAAGAGATCTTGAAGCGGAAGATAGAGCCTACCCGGTATGTGGACTGGGATATGATCCGCGATCTTGGATTCGATGCCAACTTGGCCTATGTGCTGAAGGGTCAAGCACGCCACGCCAGCAGAAGGCCAGACGAGCTGGAGTACCATGCGGATGGTCAACAATTCTTCGGCGAGTGGCCCACCTATAAAGAGTTGGTGGCGGAATTCATGGCTTCCCTTGATGTCTGCGTCGTGCCCAACGACGTAGTTGCTACTGATCGTGAGTGGATCAAGGGCCGGGTGTCGTTTCGGCTGTTCAACATCAACTACAACATCACTCTTACGTAGTTCAACAACATCTTCAACTGGAACTACTCCCAACACGATCACCGCTGACCGGACGCCCGCACCGATTATGACAAAATTTTCGCCGAGCTAGTGACAGTGCCGGCGGGCAAGACAGTGAGCTACCACAATGCTGCGGTAGTGGATTTCGAGCACCCATTTGTCCGGGTCCTACACCGGATGTTGAGTTTCACATTCTTTGCTCGTAGCGATCTGGCGATGAGCAAATTTCAGGAGACCGATCTCTTCTTTCTCTACATGCTCCTGAAGCGACAACAATGCAACTGGGGTGTGTTTTTCCTGCAGCGAGTTCTGGCAGTTAAGAGGAGTACGAGGAAGGCTCCGATTCATTTCGGCGGGCTCATCACCAGGTTGGCGCACTACCTCGGGCTCAACTTCTCCACCATGACGTCACTTTCCACGAGGAGTAAGGTGAACGTGCAACATCTGCACCGTTCAAACCTTATTCTTCTACCGGATGGTTTGGTGTACGCGCATTGCCACGTCAACCACGCTTACCAGGAGTGTGCTCTGCCGGATCCCGTCTTCCACATCGAGGGCGCACAACATTTCAGATGGCCGATCATAGCCATCAACTCTGATGATGAAGAAGGCGGCGATGACGGACAGGACGATGAGGCTGAGGAGGAAGAAGAGGCCTTTACACCTCTTCGAGCACGAGTAGCACCCCAGAAGCGTCCTCGGATGCATCCGAGTGCGTCTTCATCATCACAGCCTCCGCCACCATCACCACAGCCCTCGCAGCCAAGCGAGGATGCCTACTCCATGCAAGGCATGTACACGATGCTGCAGGACATCCATCAGACACAGCAGCAGCATCTAGCGATGTATACCCGTATTCAGGACACTACGAACCGGATACTTGAAAACCAAAGGGCGATGTTCAAGAATGAACGTCTCCTCCTCGACAACCAACAGCAGATACACAATCGGTTGCAACGGATGGAGATGCAGCAGGAGCCCTTCTACGACCACTACTGGAGTCAGAGTTACTTTGGAGGCTATCCACAGCCTCCGCCGAGGACACATTATGATCCGAGCTTCCAGGGGGAGTATCCGTCTTGGGATCCTACGGCTCCACAGTACCCACCTCCGCCTCCACAAGAGTGATCTGGTATCTCTGTTCCAATCTTTAAGTTTGTTTTTGACTATGAGGCCATAGTTGAATTCAAGCTTAGGGGGGTAGTTGGAACAACTCTATCTTTTATTGTTTTTAGTTTTTAGCATTGTTATTTGTTTCTTGCATCTTTAGCTTTTATAGGACCCACATGCTATCTAGTGTAATTGTGGATGTCATAAATTGTGTCATCTTGCTGTTAGTGCATGGGGAATTCAAAGGAAATTTGAAAAGTTTGTGTCTTTGGATAGCTTGTTTTGTTTTGACCTTGGGAACACATCCTGTGAAAATGATTGATTATGTCAACTTTAAAACAACATTTCATACCTGTACTCCTAATGATTCATGAAAGTGGACGGAAATGGTTGTTGAGCCTAACCTAACCAAATGGTAATGAGACCTTAATTGGATGTAAGAGAGGGAACCCTCTGAACTACTACACAGGTCAGTAAGGAGGGACACATAATATCTTTCTAAGGTTCAGTCATCTAGTCTTGTGATCGTTCCAGTTCATTTTTCCATAATCCACCTCAGAATTGGAAGTAAAGTGCAGTTTTAATTCCTTTTGTGTGCATAGCATTTAGATAGGACTTGCATTGGTATTTTCCATATGTTTGCATAAAAAGAAAAAAAAATTTAGTGATTCATGCACATTACCTTTAGGTGCATGCCATGTAGTCGCATTCATGATTATCATGCATAAAGTATATCATGTATCTCAATTTTTCCCAATGGTCAATTAAATTGTTCCATACCTTCTAAATAGTACAAAAATTTCTGAGTATGAAGAAAATAGCCCAATAAAATTATCTTTAAGCAATTATGGATATGTGGGCTGAAAAAAAAAGCTGAAAATATGCAATATATAAAGAAAGAAAAAAAAAGAATTTAGAAGAACGTGAAATAAGAAGGAGAAAGGAACATGATATCACTTGTATTTCAGAATAATTGAGTACATGATGTAGTTTGACTAGATGTCCATCTCATTTTGAGGCGGATGGTTAGTGCATGCATCATATCACCCAATTTTAGGCATTAGGGCATTTCTAATGTGCATTTGCATCATATAGGACATTTTTGTATTATGCATGTTGAAACTGTACAATACTTCCATTTTCTTCCATGAGCCACCCATTTTCATCCACCCGTTGCTCGGATTGGTAGGCCACCGTGAATTTCTCCTCACTAATGAATATCAGGAGAACTGCTTCCATGTAGATGGTAGTTAGGGCGAGCAACGTAGTATAGGCGATCACAAGATGCACCAATGCTGAATCGGCGAATTTTATTATGTTAACTGCTTTATGTGATAGTGTTCATCGGTTTGGAGGTTAATTTCTTTTATTGATGATTACTGTCGCCTTTAGGGTAATTACCGTTTTGTGGTTAGGAAAGGCCGGTTTGTGAATGTTCAGTGGGAGTCATATGGGATGTTGGGTTGGTGTGTTGTTTTTCAGTTGACATTTGCAATTCTATTCTAAGGATTAGTTGCTCGAGGGCAAGCAACGTTCAATCTTAGGGGAGTTTGATGCGATGATTTTGAGTCGCATTTATAGACCAGTTTTATATGTGGTTTATGCTTTAATTAGTCATTTCTATGGTTAATATCGCATAATTCATCCATTTTGGTCTTTGCCATCATTTTATGTCAAATCCCCTCAGTTTTATCATTTTGAGCATTAATTATCACATTATAATTATTTGTGTGGATTTATTAGATCTTGTCTTTGAATTTTAGGAAAAACAAGTATTTACTTCCGTCGATACCATCGACGGAAGTCGATACCATCGACAAGACCGCAGGTTGCCAGCCGAAAGGAGCAGCAAAGAGTCGATACCATCGACGCTGATGTTGATGGTATCGAGACACCTTCAGGTTGCTGGCGAAGAAGCAATCGATAGTATCGACGGAAGTCGATACCATCGACACATGCAGGCTACAGCGTCGCAAAACGACAGAACCGACGCCAAAAAGGAAGTCGATACCATCGACCCACGTCGATGGTATCGAGATGATGAAGGGCGCGATAAAGGAAGGATTTGCAGCCAACCACTACTGTAGTGGGTTGATACCATCGACTCGCGTCGATGGTATCGACGCCGTCAGATATGCGTTGGATTCAGATTGATTTCAATCGGACGGCTGGAGTTAATTAATGACCTAATTAGGGACTTATACCTAATGACGGCCGCCCAGACAAAGGAGGATCGGTATTAGCCATTGCACAAGTGTCGAGGAGTGGGAGAAAGGAGAACGGAGGCCAGAAGTTCATACCTGTCGATCCGGACGCTGCCGAAGACGGATTTCACCACTGAGAGACGGGAAAGCTCGTGTTCTACGCAAAGTATCCATCAGTTCTTCTCCGTTCAGGGGTTTTCCCATTCAATTCACGTTTTTCATATGATTTCCCCTATTTCTACCATGTACTTGTGTGAGATGAACATGCGGGGCTAATCCCCTCCATCTTTAGGACCGGGAGTAGCCCGGGAATGCATTGTATGACAGTTTTATATTAATAATTCATATTTTCTCTCTTAAATCCGTGGTATAGTTTCGTTTTCTCCATATATTGTTATGCTTGATCACCATAATAATAACCTAATGCCCTTAATCACTTCGACTGGAGGATTAACGGTTGAAAAGAGATGAAACATACATTAATCGATAAATCCCTTGACAAAGGAGGTGTAAAATTAATGGTGGAGACTGAGAGATCGTTCGTAATGCACTTAGTTTAGGGGATAGATTACTACGACGGTGGAATCGACCTAAACCTAAGTAGTGAATTACACCACGACAGTGGGTAATTCTGTTTTCAGGCCACTACCCAGATAGAGAGAGAAGATTGAGGAATTATATGAAATCTAATACAATGATAACCCGCGGTGAAACCGCAATCCTAAAGATACCTTTTTGAATTGATTAAATTAACCTTTAATCGATTGTTTGCTTTGTTTCATTTTTATTTTCTTTTAATTTTGACAACAAACCCCAATTTGTTATACGGCTTAGCTGATCGCAAATAGTTAGTAGGAGTCTCCGACAATTCTGAGTATCCCTGTGTTCGACTCGGGCCTCACAAGGCCTGTACTACTCGACGCGTATACTTGCGTTTTTAGCGCATAGTATAATACACGTCAATGGATATGCAAGGTGACCCATCCTTTACATTCTTATCCATGATGAAAGGAGTTAGAATTGCACTCAAATCTTGAAACCATGATACCTTTTGGTAGCATAGTCAGAAAACAGGGACCTTGAGGACATCATCCACACCCTACAGATTGAATTTGACAAGAATTGATCCCTCACTAATGATGATCATTTTGTGGAAATAGAGAAGGAGATGGAGGAGATACTATGATTTGAAGAAATAATGTGGTCATAGAAGGCTCGAATTGGTTGGTTAGATGATGGAGATTGCAATAGTGATCTTTACCACATGATGATTCAATCCAAAAGCAAGCAGATATCGGTGACCCATATCATTCTACTAGATGGCACATACATACCAGATAGCAAAAGTGGTAGTAATGTTCTATTCCGACTTCTATTCTCTAGGATATGGCCCACCCAGCTATGTTCCTAACAACTTCTTATATCTTACTCCAGAAGTGTTATCCACATATACAACATTACATTAACCATGTCACTATCAGAAATAGAAATTATGGATACCATTAACATGTTGGACTCTTCAACGTCCCATGATTTGAGGCCTCGGATAAAATGATCTTATAAGGAATGATTGGACTACACATATCACCAAGGTGTACCCCCTTTTTCGGGAGCTCGTCACTAAAGAACTCCATAGTTAAGCGTGCTCAGCTTGGAGTAGTACTAGGATGGGTGACAAGTCGGGAAGTTGACCCTGGCTTGCGCATGAGTGTGGATAAAGAGTGCAGTTAAGGCTAGTAGTGCTCTGTGGGGCCAATCATCATTCCTAAAACTCTACTAGAGCCTTGGGCAATGGGCCTGGCCTTTACAAATGGTATCAGAGCCATAAACTCTCCAGTAGGTGGGGCCCACATGGGAATGTGGCATACCAATTTTGAGTTGTGCGGTCTAGGCATGTTGGAGAGGGCAGTCCATGGTTGACGTAGCCATCCTTGTACTGGTATTCTGTGATTGGGAGTTGGGTGTCCATGGGTCATTTGGGTCTACACTAAAATGGGGAAAGTTATGAGGCCATATAGTTGATCCTTGATGAGGACATCAAGAGTCTAAGAGGGGGAGATTGTAACATCCTAGGATTTGACACCTCAGATAAAATGATATTATAAGGAATGATTGGACTGCCCATATCACCAAGGTGCACCTCCTTTTCTGAGAGGCCATCACTAAAGAACGCTATAGTTAAGCATACTCAACTTGGAGTAGTACTAGGATGGGTGACCAGTCAGTAAGTTGACCCAGGCTTGTGCATGAGTGTGGATAAAGCGCACAGTTAAGTCTAGTGGTGGTCTGTGGGGCCATTCATCATTCCTAAAACTCTACTAGAGCCTTGGGTAGTGGGCCCGGGCTTTAAAAAGTTCTGATGGGATCCAGTGGTATGTTTTAACATCCCAGGTCTTGAGGACTCATATGAAATGATCTTAAAAGGAATGATTGGACTACCCATATCACCAAGGTGCACCTCCTTTTTTGGGAACCCATCACTAAATAACTCTATAGTTAAGCGTGCTCAGCTTGAAGTAATACTAGGATGGGTGACTGGTTGGGAAGTTGACCCCGACTTGCACGTTAGTGAGGATAAAGGGCACAGTTAAGGCTTGTGGTGGTCTGTGGGGCCAGTCATCATTCATGAAACTCTACTAGAGAATTGGGCAGTGGACCTAAGTGTTATAAATGATATCAGAGCCAATTCCCCTCTAGTAAGTGGGACCCACATGGGCATGTGGCATGTCACTCTTGAGTCATGTAGTCGAGACAAGTTGGAAAGGGCTATCCATGGCGATGTAGCCACCCTTCCGCTAATATTCCGTGATCAGGAGCTTGGTGTCCATGAGCCATATGGGTTTGCAATGAAATGGGGAAATATTATGAGGCCATATAGTTGAGAATTGATGAGGACATTAAGAGTCTAAGTGGGGGAGGTTGTAACATCCCAGGTCTTGAGGCCTCAGATGATATGATCTTAAAAGGAATGATTGGACTACCCATATCACCAAGGTGCACCTCCTTTTCTGGGAGTCCATCACTAAAGAACTCTATAGTTAAGTGTGCTTAGATTGGAGTAGTACTAGGATGGGTGACCAGTCGGGAAGTTGACCCCGGCTTGTGCGTCAGTGAGGACAAAGGGCACAGTTAAGGCTTGTGGTGGTCTGTGCGGCCAATCATCATTCCTGAAACTCTACTAGAGAATTAGGCAGTTGGCCTAAGTGTTACAGACTCTTGAGTGGGCATGGGTCCAAACAACCTTTAAGTTTCTCATCTTCAAGGCACATCATTGGATCTGACTTCCTAAAGATAGTAGAATTCTTCTTCAAGGGTGAGATCTACCATTGAAGCCTTTTATCCAGCAAAGTCATAGTGATCCCAAAGTCAGACCAAGCTATGTAATTGGGCAAAGACTTTAGATGGTTTCCATTGAGAACTTTGCATTAAGCATCCTGTAAAGGATAGTTATCAATTGGCTTGCGTCCTTCATTCCTTCAATATTTGCAGAACCTTAGGGGGTAGGGTTGTAAATGGGGGTAGGGTATTACCTGTTTACCCATTATCCATACCCTATAGGGTAGGGTAAGGGTAAACATATTTTTTACCCACCACCCATTTACCCTTTACCCATGTTTACCCACATCTTAAGAGGGTAGGGTAAGGGAGAATCTTTACCCTACCTACTTTACCCATGTACCCTTAGTATAAGTCTGTATTTATAATTTTAGATTCTAATATATGTATCAATGCCTACCAAAATACCCAACAAACAAGAACACTAGTTTCTCAATTTGTACTATTATGATTCCCAAAACTTTATATGAAATGGGTAGCATGATACAATCTTTTATAGACGTATATTTGAGAAAAAAAATGGATTCATCAATAAGAAATAATATATTTAAAATGCAATTCCTTGTCTTTAGGAAAAATATTAGGTTGAATATTATTATTTGTTGTTGTATATAAAAAAAGATAATTATTACTATTAAAAATCATCAAAAGTGTCTTTTGTTTGATGTAGGGAATGTAATATGATTTTTTTTTTAAATCATCTTATACTATCTTAATGTTGTTTTACCCATTTCACCCTTACCCTATCTATTTACCATGTGGGGAAAAGAGTGCGGTTAAGGGCAGCGTATATGTTTTTAGGCAAAGGGTAATTATCCTACCCTCTATCCACATCTTTGATGCGGGTAAGGGTATGGGTAAACCATTACCCTACCCATTTACAACCCTATTTAGGGAGCATACATTCACGGTAGAGACATTGTGATTCATATCAGGCTTTGCAAAGAGATATTTTATGACATCAACATAGGTAGGACATAACAAAATATTGTCTCTATGAATGAAATGTCGAGATCATATGAAATAGTGATTTGGTATTGTTTACGATCCATTCAGGAAAAATCCAAATGATGACATACACCATAAACCCATGTCTCAAATTCTTCTGATATACATGGTCAATGACCACTCTATCAGTTTCTTACCCACTAGAAGAGGCCTCAAACAAGGGAATTTTCTTCCCCACTTTATTTTCATCCTATTTGAGGTGATTATCTACCACATGAGTGCTAAGATGAACATGTAACAGATTGATAGGTTCGTCATGTGAGGAGGAGGAAGTGTTTTGTCAATCCTTCTCTATTTGAATGATATCATTATCTTCCTCCATTCTACACCCCATTTTCAGGAAAGGTAAGATCTATATTCAGGGAATATGAGATCACATCTGCGAAGCACATCAACATATCCAAATTTGGGTACTTGATAGGCAAGACCATTCAAGGAATTGTGGATCACATATCTAACTCCTTGGGTGTGGTTGCATTGGCGGACTCAGTTGTCTATTTAGAATATCCATCACTATTGGTAGAACAAAGATAAATTAGTCTAATTATGTGATTGAAAGGGTCAAAGTAAAGAAATCATCATGAAAAATTAGGTTCCTTTTCATCACAACAAGGCAACTCCTCATTTCTCATGTGTTGTTCTCTATTACGCATTATGTGGGTTTCTATTCTGACATGTCTTGAAGTGTCTTATATAGGATAAACACCATGTTATCCACTTTTATATAGACAGATAGAGCAAATCACTCAAGAAGAGCCTAGTTTTCATGGGATCGTATCACCCTTGTAGGGAAATATGTCTACAAAATAGGCAGTGGAAACAAAAATTCTATCTACCATATTTCCCATAAACTAGTAGATTGCCACAATTACTATAAATAGGAAGGACGGGTTTGAGGATATACTATGTCCTGAAGCAAGTTCAGTGACATATCCTCATTGTCAAAGATGTGCAAGTATCTTCTAGTTGCACTGAGACTTGTGTGACTGTTGCGCCTCCTGGTCTGCACCACATACTACAGTCTCGAACGTGTTGTTTGCAACATCTCCTCTCTCAATGGACTGTTGGTTGATGTTGTTCTCCTAACAACAGACAATGGCCTCCCACCACTGTATTAGTCCACACAGACCATCTCATCCTGCTAGAATGGACAGGAAGGAGTCATCCCTTCCGTTGGCATACTAGTCACCAACTTGCTCTCCCACAATAATGATCTCAGTTGTTCTCCCTCTTGTTATCCATCCCTAGTCGAGTAGGAATCTCTAGGGCTCTCTTGGTTACCACAACTATAGAGGAAAACAATTTTCAGAGAAACTGATTCTCAATTATTTGTGTTATGCCCTGGAATGCCCCCAATACCCCTCTATTTGTAAGCAGGGTTTGGTTCAGGGTTCCCAGTCGATGCAGGAGTGGAAGGGACTGGATCTCAAATTATCACAACCTGACTACCCAAACGGCCATTTGGTGACCCATACGATCGTCTCACAGTACGAGATGGTTGTCTGACAGTTTCCCAATTGCATATAAAATTGGCAATTCGTGTCCCATTAATGCTAAACATTAATTCCTTACACCACAAGTAATGTGCAATCGAAACGAATCTGGGAAGTATCTAGAACCTTCCTTATGCCAAACTGGGTGAGACGGCCATCTCGCTCACCCAGATCATCATCTAGTGAGGCAGTCAAACCGAGCTGATCAGTTCAACCCATAGCCAATTTCAACTTGAATCAGCCCCGATCTTGCAAACGCCCATCTCAACCCTTAAGTTGACCGTCTGGCACTCCAAACGACCATCTCACCATGTGAGCTAATTTTCTAGAAGTGTAGCCAGCTAATTTGTTGTGTGAGACAATTATCTTAACACTTTAGTAATTAATTCAATCATAATTCACAATTAAACCCCTCTTCTAGGTCGAAACCTATGTGTGTGACCTTATAAGTCCCATATTACGTTGGTAGTGAATGTTCATAACAACTTATCACATCACTAGCAATGAGTGGTACCTAATCACACATCAATTCTACCCAAGTAAATGGAAAGTTGGGGAACAACTTTAACCTAGAATCTATGCATGGTGTTATAGTGCTTGTATAGTTCCTTTGTCACTAATATCTAGATTCAACTCAAGGCATGGAGTAGTCACCCTCTTGAACATCCAATATTATTTCTTGAACCAGAGCAGACTGTCTGAGATATATGTAAGCTCAAATATCACATATTGACTCACATGTTCTTGGATATGCATTTCTTAGTCTCTCTAATCAAGAGGCCTAGTATATATTACTCATGTCAAAGGGACAAATCCCATCTATATCACTCACAGTCAATCCCCATGTGTCGCAGTCACCCAATCATCACCCTTGTAGCAACCCATGTTTTAGGACTATGTTTGATGATGTTAAAGCTTACCGAATGACATGTGATGAGTGTAGTGATTTTAGTTCTAAGAACAACCACCTCCATTACTATGGGAGATGACTATGACTTCCATTATGATGGCTTCCATGTGTTATTTTCACAGTGTTTGATACATTGTTCTCTAACATATATCTATATGATTGGTTTGATATAGAGATATCGTGGCT
This sequence comes from Alisma plantago-aquatica, assembly GCA_963693085.1. Taxonomy (NCBI): domain Eukaryota; kingdom Viridiplantae; phylum Streptophyta; class Magnoliopsida; order Alismatales; family Alismataceae; genus Alisma; species Alisma plantago-aquatica. The sequence goes on from OY856411.1 coordinate 887,736,895, forward strand.
AGCGAGACTCTTCCATCAACCAACTCAAACTCAAATCGTATGTGTCATTTTTGTCTATCAACCTTCCTAAATAACAATCAATTAGTATGATCTCATTCTTCAAAGTCACGTACTTGAAGACATATGTCATTGAATAATATTATTCTCTAGACATTTATAATGTTACATCAGTATATCATAGCTAAATTAAATAGAATAAATAGGAATCTTGCATTTATATATTAATCAAATCATTCACAAATTATGCCATTACAATCATCACATGATTGGCTCTCTGGGCATACATACCAACAACAATGCCCACCAATATTGATGGCCTTGGCCCTTCCTACCTACAACTTATGGAGAAACCTTTTCGATTTAAGGCATGTTGAAAAGTTCTCAATGGTGACTTCACTTGGGATAAATTATATAGATACAAGTATCGATATGAGTTTAGAAACCACATTGGATTCTCCCTCAAAAGGGGCTCCTTTTCTTCCCCCTATTGGAATAAAATCTAGAACACCTTCCCTAGCCTCAAGCCAACCATTATATGGCTAATTGGAAAAGGTGATATTTACTTTTGGGATATTAGATAATGTTAGGTTCCATTAAAAGAATTTGCGATCAAGGTCTCAGATGTCTCACTTGATTTCAAGGTCAAAAAAATTTTGTTGAATAAAGAAGGGTGGGATTGGCTCTCTCTCGAGTAGATCCTAGTCCCTGAAGGGATTCATATGGTCACATCATGATCAGACTAAACTTACGTGTAAAATGCAATTGTACGTGTCGAAGTAATACAGGCCAATGAGGCCTGGATATTAAACACGGGGAAATATAATTCAAGAAACTACCAACAACTACTTTTGACTAGCTAGGCTGAAGAAAACTTTGATTTGAGAGTTATTAAACTAATGCGAAGAAATTCCCTAGGACTGTGGTTTCACCATAATTGACAATGCAATTTTATCCTAATATTAATATATGTTCTTCCTGATTAATCCACTACCTATCCTAACACCAATCTTACTCTCACTACAACAAAAATGCTCATTAGTGGCATTTGTTCTAGTGACTATTCTAAAAAAAGCCACTATCTATCTAATGTACATGCATTTTTAATTAAAATGCCTCTAAACCACCTATTATAGAGTTTCTAAAAAGGACTTAACATTAAAGACATTTTTATATTTTATTAGTGGCAATCTTAAATTGCAAAAGGAAATAAGGAAGTAGATAATTAATTGGTATTTTTCACTTCCCGCTGCTTTCTGTTCATGCTCCCACACTATAATCGTAAACACCCACTAATGTCTCCTTGATTCCTCACTTTTGTGAGACCAATGCGTCAGAGTGCCACTGGATCGTCGCCCTAACTAGTGTCTCGAAGGATCACTTTGACTGGAAGACTGGTGGTGGCATGTGGAGTGCTACATTGCCACGATGGAGTGCCACTTTGCCAATGGTTGGAGAGCGTTTTGATTGCTTGCGGAGGAGTCCCACATTGCCGACAATTGGAGGAGCCCCAAGTACGGAGACGAGGACCTCATTGCCGCCAGGTGAGTCCCGCCAAGAATATAAATTTCATTGGTGATCATGGTTGTAGGTTTCACATCTACCTTTCTACTAATCTTAGTGACAATACTGAAGGTGAGCCCAATGTTCTCATAAACACCATTGTGATATTTGGAAGAGCCTGATCAATATCTTGCATCATCTTGCACTTCGAGCATGTCCATGTATCTTTATGTATGTGAAGAGTTAGGTCTCCTGCCCCTTTTATTTAGAGTACTCAGTAAAGTTAAAAGTTTATTAGGAAGGTATTCCTCCAAGAAGTAGCATAAGTCACATTATTTCTTTAGTCTTTTTTTTTTCATTCCTGCATCTCCTTCAGCTATTGTTCTTAGGGAATTTTGATTGTTCTTGAATAACATGATAACTTGCATCAGCATATTGCCATGGGGAGCCTATGTGTTGTTCTCATTGTTAAACTATCTTGGGGACAACCCAATTGGTATGACCAAAAAGGTAGGTGTGAGATTAGGTATGGGGTCATTAGTAAGGGAGGAATACCACTAATTGTGGGATTTTTGGGGCCTTTCCCTTTCTTGTTTTTGAATGGTTTGACATTACCTACAGCACCTTTGACTAGATGAACATATGATATATATATTTTCAAAGTTTCCTGGTAGGTTGGGTTGGTGAGAAATCAGTGGGAATTGTAAATAGTTGTTGCATTCTTGGAAAGGCATAAGCTATCGGGGTAAAGGTGAATTTATAATAGACATACCAAGGGGTTACTTTAGGGGTAGGATGGTATCCCTCATTACCACTTATTAAAGGGAGAATGGTTATAAGGAGGGTTCACAATGACAACACTATTTTCTTCTCCATTATTTGTATTATTTTTCTCTTTTAATTTATCTTTAATAGAGTCGGTTAGTGAAGGCACTCCAACTAGGGCCACTAATGATGAAGCTTGATACTTCTGGATTAACTACTCTCATTGAGGCCCATGTTTGACATGATGACGTCAATATTTTTAAATTTGGCACCCAATATAATGATGATTGAGCCCTTACTCACCATGCAACGCGACCAAGGATTATCTCTAGACAATATGTTTTTAGATGATGTTGCATGTGTGTGAGAATAGAGCATATAAGGGCTTCTTTTAAAGGGTGTATTTCTAGTCACAATATCTATGTTAAAAGTATCTATAACTCTTTGTCTGTAAGTCTAGAGTTTACAAGCCTAAGCAAGATGGAAAAAATAAAAATGTCCTCTATAGAAAGGGGCTTTTAAAAAAAATACAGTAATATGTAGAAATTTAAGACTAACCATTGCATGGTAAGGGGAAAATGATATTATAATGTAATAATCAAGAAAGGGTATGCATACATTTTTCATCATTCATGTCAAGGTGGTGTGATTAGCATTCTTGACTTGTTATCACATTGTTGGGGGGACATATAAAAAATAAATTTTCCCCTTGTGAAGATGAAAAGGTTTCATCAAATAGTCATGTTTGACTTTGTGAGTAGCTTGATATGCTTCCTAATGATTTAAACATATAATTTACTTATCAGTTCCTCAAGGGAACTTTAGCATCTGATTGTTTATGTTTGTAGAGAATAGTAGGGTTTATTCATAATGTTATTTTTTTAATATATTTTTTATTTGTAAATTTCTTAAGAAAATCATAATATCTTATTCTTCATAACAAGTCTTATTGTGTATCCTAGCCCTGTAGTCAAATTTTGTTTGAAATTTTGTTATCAGATGCATTGGTATATTGTTGGGATTCTAGGTAGGTATGTGTTCCTCAATGATCGTAGGGATCATGCTAATTCATATTTGGATTTGAAGTTTCAAATTTATTGATGGAATCATCAAGGAGTCAATAGTTTCTTAGCATTTTTATTCTCTTTGTTCTTTGCTTATAAAAGTTTACCAATATCTATGCCTCATATGGGTACAATGTAACTTGGAAAAGGATTATCAAAAGGTCAAATTTGGTAGCATTCGATAGTTTTTGGATTTTGAAAAAAGAGGGTTTTTACCCAAAAAAATAGTTTGACAATATTTTGACTCTAATTGTGTTTTCAAAAGGGTTTACAATAGGTCAAAATTTTAGAAGATTTTTAGCGTTGTCTTGGGTTCCCAAAAGGGGGTATTATTCTTTGTATCTGCCTCATAAAATAAGTGTATCCCTTCATTTTCATAAAAATATCTTCAACGTATCCAAAAATGTACCCCCAGTAGGTGAAATGGATGTTCTTAACTTTAGTATGGTTACAATTTACTTCGTGACTACCTAGGTCTTGGGCTTTGCTAGGCTATGACAATTCCCTCGATATACCACTTGATCATGGTGACCTCCAATGATTTCTAGTATGAGGGGGTTGGGCATGTTCATGGAGAAAGATTATCCTATACTTGCCCCTGTTCCAGTCACTACTGATGTCTTGACATCTTTAGGGTTATGCATCATGTGAGTGATGTGCTTATATACATGTGTATATAGGAAGAGGAGACTATCAAGTCATGTGTTGAACCATCTATATTGATAACTAAATAGATACAACACATTAAAACAAATTATGTCACACTTATTTGAAATTTCCATAGCTATGTAAACAACTCAATTTTCAGCAATAGTTTTGGTGTGTCTTTTGGACAGATTAAAGTTAACAAACATATTGAGAAATATATACTAAACCATAACCAAACAATGAAATCAAAGGACGTCTACATACATCATCGCCAACTAAACTAAGGATATGTGGTCCACCATTATAATACGGGGAATACTAATGTGTTCAAATTTTAACTTTCAAAAAAATGAATGATGAAATATAATCATACCATTTTGATAATTTTTTATGAATTAATACCAGAGATAAATAAAAAACCCAATAAAACCTATATTTTGTTGTATATCTTGTTTTTTATCTAATTAAACTCATATTTGTGCCTTTTGGACCATGTCATGTAATGACCAACATGATAATTCAGTCAACCATTCCCTACACATTTAGGTCTATCTTTTTGATGTCTCAATAGTAGGTTGCTTTTTACTAACAAATTATATTGATATGTGTTTAGTTTTGTGTTTTGTACACCATAGGCTATTTTTCAAATGATGGGAACCTTTTTGACATACATATAACTAAATATTATACCAATTTGTGTCTAGTTTTGTGTCTCGCTTTCCGAATCGTCTGAATTTCATTTTGCCCATGCAATTGCACCTTGATGTTTAATGTTCTAAAATGCATTGTGATGATTTTTCAGATGGATATGAATCATCACTGGGTTTAATGCCACATTCTAGGTTGGGCACAAAATATTTTCCTTAGCCAAATTATACAAGATTTCAATAGAGATTTTAACTTAAGATTTACTGATTTTTTCCCATGCTTAGATTTAGTTGTGTTTTTCTTATATGGATTGGATTGATATGATTTTTTCCATGGATATGAACCACCACTTCGTTTCATGCCACATTTTCCTCAATTTGGGTCATATTATTGTTGTTGTAGTTTCATCTCATAATTCCGATACATTCAGGCCTGACCACATTTTGTATGCTTAGTTCATTTTTAGCTAAGTTGTTTGTCAAATTCTATCCATCAGTAGGATTTAGACCTACTTTACTAGGGCTTGGTTTCCATTTGAGCCAATGTAGTTGAACATGGCTCTTTTTCATGTGTAAATCAAGTTGCATGACATAATTTTCAGTCATTGATACCTGTGTTAGGAGTCCACAACTGGTCTGTAAATAATGATGAGGCTTTACTATGGTTGTTAATGTGTGTTGACCTTGGCTTAACCTATTTTCTAAACAAGTAGATGACAATGGTAATTCAGTTAACCAATCCCTATGATTGATCCTAATTCCATTCAGTATTGTTTAGCATTCATACACAATCATGCTAAAATTTGCAGTGTGCATTTCTGGTTTTAGGTATGACTTTTTTGATGTCACAACTTTACTGTATGGGGCATGAAATTTTCAGTACATCCAATGCAATTAGTTCAGGGCATACCACAATTTGTATGCCTACTTTAGTTTTAGCCAAACTATATCAAAAATAGTGCTTGTGAGTCAGATTTAGACCTATCCCTAATAGGGTTTTCTTTCCACTTGGGCCAATACAACTGAACATGTCTCTCTTTCATGTTCCAAGAAAGATGCATGATAGACTTTGCAGTCTTTGATACGTTCATTAGGAGTCTACAATTGGTCTGGTACATTCATTGTATATAATTTGCTCATTATATGTTTGTTGTAGTTTTTCAAAATTGTGGTCGTGAACGTGTGCTCGCTACCATGGTTTGTTATCAAATTGCCAATGATTTGTTGTCCAAGGATTTTTTGTGCAAATTATTGGCGTTTGGTTTAGGGTTGATGACAATACCTTTGAGGACCTTGGTTTTTCCTATTAAAAAAGTGGATGCTAATGGCATTTAGATAACAATTCCCTATGCATTGATCCTAAAAGCTCTGTTTTATTTAGTTAACGTGAAAGAGTTCAAAATGTTTCATCAAAGATATCAAATAGAGTGTTGTCACCATGGGTTTGGTGATGGGTATCCAATCACCACTTTCTTTAGTGGTTTAACTCTTACTAACATGTTTTTCGTCAATGTAGATTTTAATGGCAACTTCTTAGGTTTAGATGTTGAAAACTTGGTTATGATAACTAACAATATGGAATCCCATCAATTTGGGTGGGACTAAATAAGGGGAGTGGTTGGAAATAGATCTTCATTACCAACTGCTAATCACAAAACAATGATTGAACTTCTTAAAACAAAGATAGATATGATAGCAATAGATGTTAGAACTTTGAAGGATCATAGTACCAAGGTTAAGAACCAAATGTAAACCATCATGAGTTGTGTCACATGTTATGAACACGATCACACATCAAAGCATTGAATATATACTCATGTTACCAAGGAATCTGACGAAGATGGAGTCGAGAATGTTTTTTTTCTAGTTATAAGAGATTGGATCTTCTAGGTTAGCTTCTAAAAATATATATAATCTGCTTGGCAGTTTAAGCTTCTCTGGGCACATAATAAAAGTGTTCATTATGTTCTTAAATGGTTGGAAGCATTATTTTGCCTCTGAAAGTTGTACTCTCTGCTAAACAATAGGTCCAAGTGAAGGTCATTCTTACTAGTCCTTGTACCTACAAATGCTATATCACCATTTCATTCAACCACTAGTTACAATTTTACCATATATGTTCTTACTAATTTCGACACCATACTTCATGAATATTTTGTATAGGATACATGGATAGCAACAACTTCAATACTAATGAGTGCAGTGTGAAAAATAACTCAGGGGGACAGAAACACTCAACACCAATAGCAATAGCCTGACCATATGGTATATAATTAAGTTCCTCATTAGTGCTAGAATGCCATGCATTTTTGATATTATAGTGGTTCCTTTGGCAATAAAGTTTCTCTTAACCACGGCTTTAACAGCTGGGTATATGCCTGGTCTTTTAACTTTGTGACCCTAATTCACCTTTTTTGGAATTAATCCCTCTACCTCTATTGTAGACAAAATAATGTTATCTACATAAAAATAAGTTATCACCATACTCTTGAGTCTGAGGTGACTTTCTTGGCGGACGTCTAGAACAGAACTATAATTCTAGTGATTAATCTAGTGTATGTTGTCCTATTGATACAACATAAGAAATCTAGTGATTGAATGCTTGGTTTCTCTATTGATGGTTTGAAAATGCTTCTAAACATTTTCATGTTTATGGTTTTCCTTATAGATGTCCCTGATTCTGGCCTTCGATACATTCTACAAAGTGGCTAAGCTAATAAGTTGCATATCTGCGTGACTTGAATTTGGCTTGTATCTTGAGTTCGACATACCTGACACTTTGAAGGCTATTCTATCTAATGGATGATATATGCTTCTTCCAAGATTTGTTCTGTTATGCATTTTCTTTGTGTTTCCTTGCTTATATTTGGAGGTCACATGGCTATAAATTTCCTAGGCTCATTGGCAAGTTCATCTTCCTATTTGAAGCCTCGAGTACTAATTGTTTACATTCTTATTGGAATTGGAGGTTGATCTTTACCCCTTTGTGTTACAGTACTATCTTTATGTTGGAAAGGGATGTGTATACATGTACATCTTTGTGAAGATCGAGTTGCATTGAATTTCAAAGACTCCTTTTGTTGAATGCATGTCTGAAGCTTTCCATGGGCATGACAGACATTCTATTAATGCTAAGTGTGCACAAAGCTGGTATGCTACTAAGTTATAATGTTACATATCATACACGTGAACCAGAAGTTACCATCATTATTCCTTCCCATGCTTTAGTGCTTCTATGCCCATCATTTGATTTTTAAAGATACCAAACTTATTTACATATCATTTTAGTTTCCACTGGAGAATCTCAGAGTAGAGAAAAATGTGTTGAGGGCCCAATTAGAAGATAAGGATGAGTTGAAGAGGGGAGGTTATTCAACATGTCACTTTGTAAGTGTAATTGTAATTTTTTATAAATTTCCTTCAAGTGACCACTCGAGCTATTGTGATAGTTGGACAATCACATGTGTTTCTGCATATGCTATATTTTGTTGGAGGTCCATCTATCTATGAGGCTTGCACCATTAGGGGTGACAAGGCTTCCTATGTATATAATTCGAACTTTGCATGCTCTATTTTGCATCCATTTTAAGCCAAATACGACCAAAAACCCTACAGTTCTGCATTCCTATACCTAATCTCTCTCCAATTAACAAACAAAACTCCACAGGTGCACCCAAAGTGGTGGATTGAGGAAAATACAAACTTTCCAGACCTTTTTATGTATAGTTACTTTCATGTTCTTGAACTGGACATGATCAGGTTTAGAGGTGGAGCCAACCAAGACCAAACTAGTTTTTAGCTATAGGGAGGACTATAGTGGCTGAATACAATCCAAGACAACCCAGCTGTAGCCTTGTCAAATATGTGAGATAATGATTGGAATATAGGTCAGATGGTGGAATTTCCTTCTTCATTGAGGGAAACATTGCACTTTGTACAATGAGTTGTGGCAGCCACATCTTTGGCTAATAACTACATGCTTCTGAGGAGTATGCTTGGCTTCCATGTAGGACAAGCCTGTTTGGTACTCATCTTTTCTACATCTCTATTTAATAATAAACTATTCTCTATAAGTTGTTATGCATCATTTCATCGGGCATTTGACTTATATTCTTCTTGTAGATTGGTATTGGATAGAGAGATAGGAAAACCTAAGGGTTATGGAGTACAATGAATCAAAACTAGGGGATGCTAGAAGTAGCTCTAAATTAGAAGATGGTGAGGAAGAAGAAAAGGATACCAGAACCTTTGGGTGCTTAGCCATCATAATATGGTTCATGGTAAAGGATATCGGTTACTTTATTTTCTATAAAATTTGAAGGAGATCTGAAGCAAGCTACCACCAAGTTGATAAACCCATGTTCTGAATATAGGTTCTTTTCTGAAACAAAAAGGTGATAAACCAGTGTTACTTCTACTTAAAATTAGATTTAAATGCTTTGTGTAGTTAACAATGATTTGAATTTATGAAATCATTGCTTTTCAGTAAAAAATGTAGATCTATTTTATTATACTAAACTTCTTATCAATGACTTTATGGGTGAAATATTTGCTAGTTGCTACATCTATAGCCATAGTGTTAATACAAGATAAAAACATCAATCATCTACTACTCTATTGTGCTTATGGAATTCTATATGAAACATTCTAATGTATAATGTTCACTTTTGCTACTCATTTCTGTTATGTAGGAGCAGTGGAAGTTGTTCACTCGGGAAAAGGTCATGAAATTGTCTATGATTTTTTATATTAGAGGTGAACATGGAGTTTGTAAAGAGTTCTTTCTGCAATTAAATTCTGTATTATATTGGTAATTCAATATCCATACCAACATGAACAAGATCTTGAAAATGAGTGATGGGATAACAAATCGAGCTTGCAATGAGGCAACCCATTGAGAAGGTTCCAATTTATATACAAGACTTGTTCTAGTAGAAATATATTCATCCAGTAACTGTAAGAAATTTCTCACATATTCTTTAGTATAGTTATGAGTGGAAATGTATATGGGAGAAAATTAACTAACTACCTTCTTACAAGCTGGAGTTGGTCTTATGGTATTCCAACAATTAGGTGGAAACAATGGCATTGGGTTTTATGCATGAGAAATCATTATAATGGCTGGTAAGTACACTCCCATTTTCATTTTTCCATGTAACTCATAAGAAACATCCTAATTTTCTACACATGGTGTATCAGGACTTCCCTCAGCCAACCTTAGAACCTTCTTACCGTGGATGTTGCTGCTCTAGTTCTCTTGCAGGTGCCTCTGCATTGTACAATAAAATAATGACAGAGCTACTAGGTTCACTATTATGACAATGATAACCAACAATGTCTTCTTTCTTCTTCAAATGTTAATAACACTAAAGTCCTAAGCTAAGGTATGGAAGGATCTATATCTCTTTCTAACCTAGATTGAGCCCAGATTTCCATAGGTACTCATATCAAGCACATTTTATCCAGTCAAGTCACTATCATCATAACATTGAGGATCCACCTCATGACATCATGTGTATAAGCGAACACAAACCATGTCACTAAGGAGAAACCTCTTTGCAACACGAGCATACACCTAAAAAACTATCTATAGTAGAATCACAACATATACAAACAAGCATCAATAATTTTGGAATGATCTAAACATGGTGTCTTAATCTACTTTTTTATGCAAGTACAAAGATCAGTGCTCAAGTTTACCAACAAGGAAATCAAAGGAATTATGAAGACAATGAACATCTCACAAATTGACGTTAGTCTCATACCACTATATTATAACATGAATGATGGTCTACACATTACTCATCACTTCTTACTACCAATGCTAACCTATTATCCTGAATGTCGTGGCTTTTATTGTGTAGAGCATGCAAGATGATATGGTGGATTTGATGGATGAGAGCTTAGAAATTCAATCAATATTTGCTAGAAACTACAAAATACCTCATGGCATCGATGAGGATGACTATATGGGTGATATAATCCCTCTGAACTCACTGGTGTTTCTTAATCTCAGAGAAGGCATGTAAGTAGTTATCTAAGATCTTTCATCTGATGCAGAACTAGAGGCTTTGGAAGCTGACATGGAAATAGAATCTAATGATGTTCATCTTATATTCTTCCTAAGCCTGAGCTAAATCTTCCTGTGGAACCAACATCACAATTAGCACCATCTAGCCATCAGAATGCTCAAGTATGTATTGCTTCTTTATGTTGACAAAATCATAGTTAATATGAAGTACTTGGTTTATTCTATATGTTTCGACTGCTTCTTGACTACATATGCTAGTTTATGCTATATGCTTCAGTAGTATCTTTAATGGCTAGAGCTCTAGAGGGAGCTCAAACTGGCATTCTGCCTGGTAATTAGAGTCGATTCGGCCTAGAAATGATCCCTTGTCCCATTATTTAGCCAAAATGTCAAGAACTTAGTTTAATGAAGTATTATCAGAGATAAAGGTAATTATTTAACCTCACATTTCCTAGTGACATGCTAGTTTTGAATTGGATCAAAAAAATGAAAATAGTAATAGGTTGATCATGTAGAGTCTAACTAAAGAAAATAATGCACTAGCTCGACAACTAAGCTTATCCTCATTTGGAGAACACTCTCTTTTAGGTTTAAATTTGATTTATTGTAACGCATTAACAATATATCTTATAATGTTTCTTAGTCTAGACTGAAAGACAATGTGATTTAACTTTACATATAGAGATAATGTTGGGTTTAGTTCCTCCATAGATGGTTTATCCTCTTTAACTAATGTTGGGACTCGTATCTCTCATAATGGAAACATTGTTGCTTCCTCTTCTACTCAAGCCCAGGGCTTGGTTGCTAGTTTACCATCTTCTGCTCAAGCTGTCACTGTGCAAGAGATGCAACAACCTGAAAATCAAATATCTCAGGTATCCTCAGTTACAAGTGCCCGTTGTATTTCAGTATCACTATTAGCCAGTAGCCATAGATTTTGATACCATCTTAGCTTAAGAATGTTTACCCCAAACCTTGTCTAGAGAAGAACTGAGTTGAGAACCTTTTGTTTAGCTTTTTATCTTTTTGTAGGAACACACAGTCTAACATTAATTACACCCAATGGTCTCATGATGTAATTGCTCCATCCTAACGTTATTTATATTTCTATAGCTACCCTCTTTATCTCATCTATAGAGTTGTATATCTTTATTCTTACATGTCGTGTATAATATGTCATATGCTGAGTACTAGTTACTTCTGCAGATCATTTCAAGATTACATTTCGAATGCTACCCTAGAATCTTTGTCAGCTACAGGTTCTAATGGAATGCCACCAGAGATGGTTAAGACTACCCTGGATGTTATTACCAAGATGAATCCAGATGAGCTGCAGAAAATGATTTAGTTGTCTTCATCTTTGAATGCCAAAAATCTAGGATTCTCAGCAGCTGTGGATGACAATCAAGTCAACAAATCAAGTTAAGAAGCACAATCTGAGAATGTGCTTGCTGAATGGGCTGCTGAAGCTATTTCCAAAATGGTCTCTGAAGTTGGCATGCCTAAAAGTAGATAGTCATATTAGGGAAGAGACAGATCCAATGATGTAGAAGTTATTGTATTGAATAGAAAAATATTATATATATGAGAGTATATCATTGGTGTTGTATTCAATCTAAGGGGCAAGGTAAAATGTCCTCCCCATGTAATTTTCATTTCATTACAAATAAAAAATATTCATATGGAAAACTAAGTTCGGTTGCGATTGGCATTCAATTTAAAAACCTAATAATGAACTGAAAATTTAATGACTAAAAACCATGAAAATGTAGTAATACAGAACTAGGATGTCATTAGTGTCTTTTTTTTATATGCCATTACACTCAATCAGAAATGCTTCATACATCAACATTATACAAAAAAGTGGCATTTATATAAAAGCCAATTGATGGATAGTGGCTTTTTTATAAATGCCAAATGATGGTTTAGTGGCCTTTATTTGGAATTTATTAGAAGCCACAAAAGCCAAACATTTAGTGATGTTTACAACTTACACCACTATCTTTCTAGTGGCATTGGTACTAGAGACATTTTTTTAAGTGTCAACAAATGCCACTAAACATGTTTAGTGGTGTTTATTTTTTTTCAATGGCATTTCTAAAAGGCCACTAATGGGCATTTTTGTTGTAGTGTCTCATATTGATTACTTTATTAGATAGGTTCTTTAACAAACTACTCTGGGTTATTCCCTCTACATTTGTAGGCTTTCTCTTGAAATGTAGTATAAAACATGTGTTACTATGGATTTCCAATCCTTAATCCTCCTCTCGAAGTTATTAAGGATCTAATTAATCACCTATGGTGTACAAAATAGATAATTTCATACGATTTCATAGAAACATGCCAAAAATTAAGGAGGAAACAAAATACTAATGCAAAAGATCCATTTGTAGTGTACAATCAGGCTACTCCTGAGTCCTAGAGAACACGTGGATTAGCCCCTCATGGTTTTCATGGACAAAAGCATGCTAGAAAGAAGGAAAAATGTGGAGACAATATAAAAAATGATGAAACCCCTAGAGAAACATAACTAGGACGCGCCACACTAACGAACGGATCTACAAGCTGCGAATTTTGTGCACTGAACATGTCCAGAACCTCTCAAATGTGTAGTTATCCTCCTCCGTTCTCCTCTCTTATGCCTTGGTCGTCATGAAATGGAATAGAACGTCATCCTTAGGGTTGGGTGCCCTCCCTCTAAGACATAGAAGTGATTTAGGGTGAAATAAATCCTCAACTGTCAGATTAGACTTGATTTTTAGATCTGCCTGATTCCACCCAATTGGTACTACCAACATGATGTCATTACTATCGACTCCCTCAATTAGTTGTGGTCGTTGTGCTTCTGTCGGTACTACTGAGATGAGAGTTGGTACTAGTGAGTTTCCTCAATTAATTTCTTTTCATCTCTGAGCAAGTGTCGGTACCACCGACAGTGAAGTCGATAGTACTGAGTTGTGTATATTCTTGTAAAAGTTCCTAAAATTCATAAAATCCAAGCAAAGCTCTAGAAATTTATTAAACCATTTGGAAAAATTAAATTACATTTATTTAATCTAGTTGAGTAACACATGCTAATATTAATAAATCATGCACAAATTAATATGAAAATGAACAATAAGTGCCAAAAATAAATAATATATAGCTTGCAAAAATTACAAATATAAAGTGCATCAAATTCTCATAAGCTTAAATGTTGCTTGTCCTCGAGCAACACACCCTTGGATCTGTTTGAGACAAGTCAGAAAAATGATATAAACTATAAATTTCATTTATCAACCATCCCCACCTGGCGGTCTCAAACCGGCCTTCATTGACCATTGAGCAATCAACTACTCTCAAGCAACCAAAAATATCTATAAAATATGTCCACCCTTAGATCAATGAACGCTAACAAGAGAGTAGTTAACATCAAAGTCAATTAGGGATTTTATTGATGCATTATGTGATTCTCTATTCTACATTGCTCTTTCCTAACTACCAACTACTTGGAAGCAATTCTTCTTATAAGAATGGATGAGGAGAATAACCATTTAAGTGTCCTACCGATAAGAGCAGTGCATGGTATGAAATAGGTGGTTGTGGAGATTTACATGTAACATCCAAATTATTTATGCTAAAATAAAACATGATGAATCTATATGGTGAAGAGAATGAAAAATGCATGAATCCTAATACCTAAGTTTATTGGGTGATATGATGCATGAACAAAAATCTCATCCAATAAATGAGAATGAAGTAAGAAAGAAAAAGAATGCATCATGTGGTTGTTTCCATCTTTTTGTGAAGAGTCGAGGGAATCCTATCTCCCTCTTCTCTTTAAAACATTAACAAACTTGTTTTTTTATTAGCCCATTATTTTAGCATGATGGAATTTTATCCTTGGGCATTACTAGCATATCACTCTTTTTTCTCTTTCTATTTTTCTCAGGGTATGGATGTATATCCCTACACTCAAAGTTTGAAGGAAAATGATACCCGCATGATATGGAAATGAATGATATGGAATGCATGTTATCTACATGTGATTGTTTATGCAACTAAAATGATATACACAAAAATTTCCTGTGCGCATGAATGTATATATGTATTTATTTATTTATTTTGTAATGAATGCAATAAAAACAAACTAACTATTATGTTACCTACTATTCCATGCAATGCAAACAAGAGGAAATAATTTTGACTATTTGATCATCTTAAGGTGGTGAGTCAAAATGAATGAAATATGAATGGAATCACATAATTAATATACAATGCCTTTTATGAATTTATGATATGTCCCTTTCTAATGACCTGTGTATAGGGTAACCTTAGGGTTTCTTTTTTAAATTTCCAGTTAAGATCTTGTTAACTATTCGATCACGTTTTTCTCAAACCCTATCTTCATCCACATTTCATGAATAATTAAGATGTTCATTTGTATTAAATATCCTTAAGATGACTTTCCCATACACCTACTCTAGGTGAGATTACTCAAGTACTCACAACTAACCCCACAAAATATTTTCAATTTCCATTGTAAACTTGAAAGCATGCATGATAATTTCCAAGAACAAACAAAATTTAAACTCCACGTCACACTAGATAGATTATGGATCCTAAAAGAAAACTAAAAAAAAAACTAAAGAACAAAATAAAGATAAAGTTGTTCCAATACACCCCTAAGCTTGAACTTGACTATGACCTCATAGTCAAAATCCAAACATAGAAGTGCAGTGGGGGTACCACTTGCTCTGAAGGGTGGTGGTGGTGGATGATTGGTGGCTCTTTGGATCAAGTTGTACAAGCATATATCTCTCTTGTTAGTGCCACCAATTTGTGTCTTTTTGGAATCAAGATATGACATTCTCTCTCCTCCTTAGAGATTTGAAAATCAGTGTCGATCGACATGTGTGTCTGTGGTATTGATGGCCCTTTCTTGTATCTCTATTACTTAATGTTGAAAAAGTTGATAGTATCGACTTTGGACTCAGTATTACTGAATTTGGTCTAGGAGTCTGTGATTTTTTCTGAGAAAACTCGGTAGTACTGACTTTTTTGTTGGTAGTACCAACTTTGTGTAGAATTTCTAACTGATATGGAGTCAGTAGTACCGACTTGGGTGTCGGTAGTACTGACTTTGACCCTATCTGCACACTAAACAAGAGCATCAAGGTATCTTTTTACATAAACTAAAATTTAACATGAAAAATATGAAATGTAACTAACAAAAATACCTAAACAAATAGTAAATAACAAAAATAAAATTGGGTTGCCTTCCAATAAGCGCCCTTGTTTAATCTCCTAGGCTCGACATGAATGATTCTCCTCAGCCTGAGTTGTCATGAGATGGTGGTGAAGAATCATCTAGAAGTCTGCACTCCACTCTATCATCGTCTATCTTGAGTGTCAAATAGCCTCTCCCAATGGCAGTGATCACATCGTCCATAGCTTGGAACGACCTCCCAAACAATATCTCAGATCCTTTCATTTCCTTCATATCCATCACCAAAAAGTCAACCAGATAGATGAACTTGTTGACTTTAACCAACACGTCCTTGCATATCATGTTTGGCCTTATAGTAAAACCATCCACCAAATTGATTTCCGCAGTTGTTATTGTTGGTTCCTTCAATCCTAACTTTCTAAAGGTGGTAAGAGGCATAATATTAATGCTTGCTCCCGAATCACATAGTGCCTTCTTGAAATCGTTTCCACCTATAGAACATGGGATGTAGAAACATCCTGGATCCTTCCTCTTCCTTGGAAACTTCCCCTTGATCACTACACTCATCACCAACCTATGCAATATTTGTATCTTTAATCCTCTATTTTTTGTTAATGATATTTTTCAAAAATCTCCCATAAGTAGGAGTTTTCTCTATCTCCTCCACCATTGGCAAATTGATGTGGAGCTTTTGGAATATGTCATGTAATTTTTTGAACTATGCTTCCTTTTTCCTAGGATTCAGAATATCCGGGGATGGCACATCAAACTTCTCTGCTCACTTATGTGGGGGGAACATATGGCACTTTATGAACGTCCTCCCCTAAGCTTGCTTCAACACCCTCACCTGGAGTAAAATTTGTCTTATCTACTATGGGTGGAATGGTCGGTGGCTGCTCTTTCTAGGGTGTAGGTGCTTCTATATTAACTATGATTGTCCTACTGTAGAGTAGAACCTTCACCTTCTCTTATTGCGTGGGCACCTTTTTGGGAATGGGGTCTGCTAAGGTGCATGCACGAGCACAATGCATTAGAAATCTGCACCCCCCTTGCCATCCATATAAACTATTGGGAGATGGAACTTTAGGCACATATGCTTGCTCAGGCTCTGGAGTATGCTACTTTGGTAACTCAATACAATCTTGTTCTTCTTTCTTGACAACAAAGACATATTTCACTTGATGGTGTGACGTCTCTATATTTTATGGGACCCCATGTTGACTGGGCTTCTTCAAGGAAGCCACCTCTTCCACCAGTTGGGGAAGTTGATATTTAATACTGTGGACATGTGCTCCTTGATTTTGCAGCTCCCACTTAGTCAGTCTAATAATGGTATCATTTTTATTGACCATCTTGCCTAGCATGCCTTCTATGAGGTTTATCCTACTACGACCCATGTCCTATTGCTATTGTTGCCGCACGAACACGCAGTCTTCATCTTAACTTCCAGATGGAGTGTGGGATTTTTCTTCAAGATTTCTTGTGAGAATATCCATCTTTTCATTCAACTCTGCAAAAAATCTGAACTCTCCTATCTTATTAATTGATGTTGTGTGCTCTCTCTCTCCACCCATGACTGATTCTTTGCCATGTTTTTTAGGATCTCATGACACTTAGATGACTTATTTTTGAGGAAGAAGCTTGTCCCTACACTGTCCATAGTGGTCCTTTCTTCCTGAAGTAGCCCACAATAGAAGATTTTCACGTGGCCATACAAGTTTATCCCATAATGAGGGACCTTCCTCAGCATGTTTTGAAACATTTCCCAAGCTTCTGAGTATGATGCCTCTGCCTGTTGCTTGAAGTTGATTACCTTCTTGGTCAACTCATTCATCTTCTGGGGCAGAAAGTAACACTCGAAGAAAGTGTCTGTCATTTGTTCCCAGGTTTGTATTGACTCAGACTTGAGGTTCTAGAACCAAGACTTGGCATTGTTTGCCAATGATGATGGGAAAAGCTTTAGGTAAATGGTTGTCGCTAACACTCTATCAATTTTTACCACATAACATCTTTCCAAAAAAATTGATGATGTGAATCATCGGGTCCTTAGTACTGTGACCATGGAAAGCTTGTTGCTTGACTAATGCCACTAGCTCAAGATCGATCTTGTAGTTGCCCACATTTATAGCTTGTCTTTTTATCAGGCCCAACTGAGTTGTTTAGATGATGCATTTATCTTTTCCCATATGGTCTGCTCTTCTATTGCATCACCCATACCTTCTTGATGGGGAAATGCGTAATTAATGGTTTGCATTTGAACCACACACTAGCATCTGCAATTTATGAATTTAATGTGAGAACAATATACTAGTGATTAAATCAAAAGATATTTGCAATTCAGCTTTGGAAAGAACAAAAAAATAAATAAAGAGGGTGCCCTAGAGTGGCTGATTACAACACTTGTAGCCCTTGAATATGTCGTTTCCCCGGCAACAGTGCCAAAAACTTGACACAACTAAACTGCACATGTAAAACGCAAGCGTACACGTCAAAGTAATACCTACCAATGAGGTCTGAATATCGAACAAGGGGAAATGTAATTCAAGAAACTACTACTACCTGCTTTCAATCTGGTAGGCCAAAGAAAACTATTATTTGAAAGTTATTAAACTAATTGGAAGACAAGGAACTAATTTACTAATTTGTAATCACAATGAGAAGAAATTCCCTAGGATTGTTCTTTCACCAAGATTGACACTACAATTTTACCCTAACATTAATATATGTGTCTCCTAATTCTGGACAAAGAGACATGTAGCTAGAATTACCCACTTTCACAGAGTAATCCACTACTTATCCTAATATCAATCCCACTCTCATATCAATTGTTTTATTAGATAGGTGTTAAAATGAACCACTATGGATTATTCCCTCCATACTTGTTGACTTTCTCTTGACATGCGGTATAAAACTTGTGTTACTATGGATTTCCAATCTTTAATCCTCCTCTCAAATTTATTAAGAATCTAATTAATCACCTATGGTGTGTAACATAGATAACTTCATATGATTTCATAGCAACATGCCCAGAAATAAGGAGGAAACAAAATACTAATACAAAAGATCCATACACAGTGTACAATCGGGAAACTCCCTGGTCCTAGAGAACACGGGGATTAGCCCCTCATGGTTTTCATGGAAAAAAACATGCTAAAAAGAAGGGAAAATGTGGAGAACATAGGAAAACTGATGAACAGCCCTAGAGAACGTGTCTAGGATGCTCCATGTCGACGAACGGATCAGCAAGCTGTGAATTCTACCCACTGAATGTGTCTGAAACTTCCTGAACATGCAATTCTCCTCCTCTGTTCTCCTCTCCCGTGCCTTGTCCTTTGTGCAATGGAATAGAACATCATCCTTAGGGTTTATTTCCCTCCGTCTAAGTCATAAAAGTGACTTAGGGAGAAATAACTCCTCCACCGTCGGATTAGACTTGATTTTCGGATCTGCCTGATTTCGCTGAGTTAGTACTACCAATAGGATGTCGGTACTACCGACTCCCTTGATTAATTTCAATCATTGTGCTTCCATCAGTACCACCGAGATGAGAGTCAGTACTACGAAGTTTTCTTGATTAATTTATTTTCATCTTTGAGCAATTGTCGGTACCAGAGATAGTGAAGTCGGTAGTACCGAGTTGTGCATATTCTTGTAAAAATTTCTGAAATTCTTAAAATCCAAACACAAGCTCTAGAAATATATTAAATTATTTAGAAACATTAAAATTACATTTATTTGATACAATTGAGTAACACATGCTAATATTAATAAATCATGCACAAATTAATATGAAATTAAACAATAAATGTGAAAATAAATAATAAATAGCATGTGAAAATGACAAATATACAGTACATCAAACTATTGCTTCTTCCATCTCAGAATCAGAGGACAATATGATCTTGACACCTTCTAATTCTAGTTGATACTCCCTCAAATAAGTAAAGGAGTTCACCAAAGCTCCTTCAACTGACTCTAATGGAACCTGGTTTTAGCACAAGATGGATCTGGAAGTTATATACCCCCTGAGCTACTACTATTATCTGGAAGTTCATTAACAACTCACTATCTATAGATGATAACATAAGAAGATGCCACTTCCCAATCATCTCTAGGTGTTCCTACTGTGACAAACTTGAAGAAGAATCTATCTTGTACCTCTTCTTCTTTAGCCATACAACATCCCCCTTATGGGTTTTCTTTAATGAGGTATTTGACAAAGTGAATACGACACCTAGGATTGAAAACCTTCAAAGAAACTACAACTTTCATCATCTTGTTTCTTTGAAATTATGGATTCATGATGAGTTGGTGTCCTTGATATGTTGGCCGACTTTAAGATCGAGATGCAAAATAAGGTTCCAATGTGGAAGACACAACTGAACAAGGTTCAAGAAGAAATTAGTTTCATCACATAGAGAAATCTCGAAAAAAGTATTCCATCAAAAATGAAGATCTGAGTTTTTTCCTCACACTAAAAATGATGGGTATCCTAGAACCAAGAATGAAGATCAAGATAATTGAGCTCATCAATTGGAGTTCCCCCTGTCTCAAGATCAATATCACTATTGGTGGACACAAACACTTTAGTGACATTGAGCGTAGATGGGTGGCAAACATAGTTAGGAACTGCCAAAGCTATGTTAGACTGACCTTTAGACACTTGTATGAATGCACGAATGCTCATGTGATGTATTGTTTGAATCAAATGATTGATGTTTTTAGCCTTGTCAAGTCTTGTGAGGGAACTTTATTCAAGCATGTATGAGGGGGTAGGATCATTTTCCATTCAGAAATAATTCAATAACCCAACCTCATTCAAATTTATGATAGTTTTCTTCCTCAATCTTGTTCCAAATTATAATAAAGAAAAAAATCAATAACTTATAATGGAAAATAATTTGTGAATATGTTCAGTCATCTTGTGTCAATCCTACAACCTCTCGTTTGAATTATGTTGATATAATTAACTCAAGTGCCACTTCATGTCACAAACAATAATTGCATGGTAGTACATGTCAACTCTAGTTAAGCCACCAGAGGATAAGGATACAAGTGCTTGTAAGAGAAATGCAACTTCATATATTTAGGGGTTAAAAGGAGTCAATTCTAAAAAAATATGAGTACATGTGAGCTTATGATGTGCACTAGTACATATAACTTTAATTAAAATAAATGATATCTTTTTAGTGATGTAGGAAGGATAGATCCAACCCCATTACACAAATAAGAAGAACAACCTTTAGATGTTGCTATAAACCACCCTTTGTGTGCTCCAGTGGGTTTGGAACCACAACATGAATCACAACCTACAATAGGTTTTACCAACAAAGCATGTTAATTGTATCAACTTAATTAATAAAGATTGAATCATTTTTGTTTTCAGGTAAATTGTGAACCATATATATATCCAAAGCATGATAAAAAAATTATTTAAGTTTGGTAATGTGCTAAATAATTTGATGAGGCACACTTACACATAAATCACAAATGTGGAAACTATGGTACATACATGTAGTGCATGTGTGATGGAGCATCCCCCCCTCTGCAAAATATCTAATATATGCCAATAATATTCACACTTTATAATCTAGCTTCCAAATCAAAACCAAACTAAAATCACTAAGACCAATATATGGGCCACCATATTCATAAATTTTGGTCCGGTTAAGACATTGACTTGATTTCCCTTCAATATTTCATACAAGTCCCTTGTAAATAGTTTAATGTTTAACTAAGAAGAATTTCACGGGTATGTAGGTGTTTCTGAATTACTGATTGTGGATGTTGTCATTCTAATATCCCAAACATGTGAAAAGATCAAGCAAAAAAAAATCTATTTTCAATGTGAAATCATGTTTATAAGAAAGGTCTATAAAGTGGCAAATATGATGATTAAGTTGTCCTCAAATGAAGAACTTAGGTATGCATATTACAAATTTCCTAAGGTGCATTACTTAATTAATTTATTCTAGTTTTTGAGTCTAGCCATGTCATTGGTGAGGTATCTTGGTTCTAGCATGATTTAAAATTCATTTAAGAGTCGAATAACTTGATCTCACCTTAAAGTGGAAAACACAAACAATTATTTAACATGAAAACACTCTACAACTATATGTTGATTCGTAGGTGTAAAGATCATAAAATTTCCAATCATTTGGTCTAAATAACTCAAGAACCACTTTATAACCCACAACAATCACATGGGGATTACATGTGAACTATGGTTAAATTCAACTAACAGAAAGGAAGAAAATGCATGATTATAATCCTAGTGTACTTATGTTAATGGCTAAAGTACTATACATCTATCTATCATTTGTACTTTGTAGGATAAGATAACAAAAAAAATATTTTTAACAACTCATCCTACCATCTCAAAGATGAAAATCCCCTAGACCCGATGGCATTAACACCATATTAACATATGTGGGATCACATCAAATGAAAGTATATCAATCTCCTCCTATACATCTCACAACATGATGACATCATCCCACAAATAGGGGTCCTTAATCAAATACACATTTTACTTGTTAGAAAACCTAACATCTATAAATTATTCACCACTTCTACATCATTAGTCTCATCAAGTCATCCTAAAAAATCAAAATCAAAACCTTAAAAACTAGGATGAAAACTCATCTAGATGAAATTACTAGACTTCAACAGTGTGCATTCCTCAAAAGTAGAAACATTCAAGACACTTACATTGTGATCAGTGAAACTATTTACTCATGCCACCATCATTATACCTCTCTGATGAAGTCCTAATTTAAGGTTTCATATTGTCTATTCTTTCACTTCCATCACATCTAGACATGTTAGATTGCAAATTATTTCTCCTAATAATTGGTTTGCTATCAAATACACCTATGTACACTCTTTGCATATTTTTCAGGTACATGGATCACACCTTTGATAGATGGGAGAGAAGGAAAATGTTTTAGGATTCCTCCACCTATGGAGGAGTCCAAAGAAGGTCCTACATCTCTCCTAACCTACCCCTAGTGGACAAGGGTCGAGCTAGAGAAAAGATGTCCTTAGATCATGAAGTTCAAAGCTCAAAGTGCAAGCAAAGCCCCTAACACAATTATGATGACATGGAACAACCGTGCTAAAAATGTAAAAATCATATCAAAATCACAAAGTTGACAATGATACAAAAGCATGCAGATGGCCATTCTAGCCAGTACGAGCATGCCAAGAAGATTCTAGCATGGTTGTGCTAGCCAGAATAGTTATGTTGCTAAGAGTTAGATTGCTAGAGCCAAATAGAATGAACAAGTCCCCAATTCTTCACCACAACCATGCTACCCAGTATGGTCATTCTATCTATCCCCCACCACGGTCGTGCTTCCAAAACAGTTGTGCTACTAGCCTCCAGCTTCCCACTTTGAACATGACATTTTGACCTCCACTAGAACAATCATTCCCTCTCAGCACGACATGCTACACCATACCCACCATGGGCATTTTGTCCAACATGGTCATGCTGCCACCCAAACCCTATTGTCTTTCTACATTGTTCTACCCATTTTGCCCCCACTTAACCTTGTGCTTCCCTACTACCTGCATATACATGTGTGGCCATTGTAGCACAAGGTTAGCCACCCTTATATATCTCTTGGACATTCCTAGATACTTATCACTCACTCCTTGAGCTCCCACCTACCTCCACCTCATTTCCACATTCCTCAACCTCAAAACCCTAGTTTTGTAGGGTTTTGGCCACTTCAAACACCCATTCCATGCTCTCTTACCACCAAGGAGGGAGGAGGTGCTACTCTTGTTGATGGAGGTGAAGGAGAAGAGTGCATACACGAGCTTGTATGGATACTTTCTCTTCTTCATCTTTTGCTATTTGTTGTACCATGAGTAGCTAAGCCCCTTAGGTGGAATGTTTGGAGGCTAAAATGCGACATAACATGTTGGGGGAAATAACTTGTGAACTTTATAAATTCATTTATGATGTTTATGTTTTAATTATATCTTACTTCCCATATGGTTTCTACTTGAAAACATGGATTGCTTGTTGATTTGTGCTTGAAACCACATAGGTCTAGGAGAAAATGACATATAGGAGGCTATTTTGAGATATGCTCACATGCCCAACCAGTGGATCCCTAGCTAGCACCCATCTACCAGCACATATATCCCTTGTCTTACTCCTAGTTGTGATATCCAAGTAGCTCGTTTGGGAGTGCTTAGTTAAATTTCCTAGGGAGTTTCCTAAAAGCTAGATAGTGAGTGATGTGAGGTGAAACACCCTCACCTCCACTCTCCATTATTACATTTGGCTCCCAATTTCCGTAAGAACACCTACTCTAGAAACCTAGACTTGCTAGATACTATTAGAATTTCACCTAAGCCTGATTTAATTGAGCCTTGTAAGGTTGTATACGGTGTTAAAGGGTGTAGTTCCCCTTCACACACCTTATACCATCCATGGCCAACTAGCAGCTTAGGGTAATTCAATAGCATTTGTCTTATTGTTTGGTTTAACAATCTAAAATGAATGAATAAATTGTGCATGTTATGAACCCCCAACTTGGATTCTAGTTGCATTCCCCCAAATCGCCCACACCTCCATGACTTGCTTAAAACCCCAAATTGCTATTGCTAGTTCATGCTTTCTTAGTTATTTTCTTTAATTTCCTATTTAGCTAGTTTATTTACTCTAGATATTTAGGACTTTCTAGTGTAGCTAGTGTCTATCTATGCTAGCTTGTGCTAGTTCTTGTTAGTGTCTAGCTAGTCTTCCTATAGGTTGCTAATTAGGATTGGTTTGCTAAGTGTAAAGCTAGAGTTATTGATAACACTCAAATTTACGTATTTATGCTAAGCATTTATCCATGGTTTTGTCTAACTATAACCTTAATATGCCCTAAATATCCCATGTTTCTTATCTTTTAGTAATTTATATCTTTTCATAGATAAAGTTTCTCAAAATAGCCAATTTTGGGATTTGCAGGCACCGAACCAAAAAAGACATCTATTCTCTATGATTTGTCCCCAACACACAGTTTTTGCAGCAACTAGGCTTCCATCCATCGCAACCGTGACTACAATGGGGAATACCGCAATCGAGGTGAGTAGGACTGTGACTGAGGTATCAAAGTCGACCACGATCCGAACTGATGTCATGATTTAAAATTGACCACGATCGAGGCTTACACCATGACCGCAGGTTGTCTGCGATCATGGAGTCGACCTTGACCACAACATGACCATGACCGCGACCATGGCCAGCCAGATCGTGACTGTAGGGGAACACCCCTTGACCAAGTCAACTGGCATGTGATTGCAGGGTTGACCGCGACCGAGGCTTACACTGCGACCATGGATCTAACCTCGACTGTGGTGTGTCCTCAACCGCAGATCTGCCTTCACCTATAAATACCCACCCCTGGTGATAGGAGAGGGGTCCCCAAATGGAGAGTCCCAGGTTCTGATCTAGGGAGTTTCCACCTCATGGTCCTAACCCCTTTTGGTTACCAGAGCCCAGTGGGAGAGTTTGAAGGACCTAGAAAGGCCTAAAAACTTGATCTGCACCTGTATCTCCAGTGAGCTTCCATCTACCATCACGCTTCCACCTCTGTTCATCCATTTCCCACTATTTCCAGCCATCTTCCACCTCCACACATCCACCGAGTTGTTGTTTGGGGTGGAATCAAGGAGAAAGGAGGTTGAGGAGTCCAGAAGATCAAGGAGGATGACCCAAAGATGAGATCTGGCCCATATGGAGGATAAGGAGCGAGAGTCACCACTCCTGTACAGGATAAATCTCTTCTTCTTCTCCTTTCTTCTACTATTCTCCTTTGTTTCTATGCAAATGATGTTCTTCCATCTTTGTTTGGTGCCAAATATGCTTTACCATGGCTAGTTGAGCTCCTTCTTAGCTATGTAACATGTTTTGGGGCATGTTTATGTACTTTTACCTTAAGCAAGTAGTTTTAATTCAGATCTAGTACGTTTTCTATTCTATCTCCTCTTTGTGGTTATGATTGCTAGTTTCATTGATCACTTTCTTACTTGAACTGCTATTTCTGCCTGTATCGAGAGATTAGTTGTCGAAATAGACAAGAGAAGACAGTTTGGATATGAAGCTGAAAGGAGGACAGTTCAAGGTCGTCTATCCCTAACATCCCAAAATACTCTAGACCTGAGAGGGTATCTAGAATATTCTAGGTTGTTGGTTTGTCATCCTCGAGAAAGGTTTCATACTGTCGATGGGTTTTAGTCATGCTACACGAGAGAGAGTGGAATGACACCATAGGAACAGATACCACGGTGCGTACTATGTTTGGATGTAGATTACTTGCTACGGTGTTTGAGGTTTTTCTACACCTGAGAACGGGTGCATAGACTGCCCAACCTGTGGTTACATAGCTGGGAAATCCTTCTATCTGATTAGTAAAACCCTACAGTCTCTGTTTTGTTTTCTTTTCTTTGTTTTGTTTTATTTTGTGACATTCTACTAGACTAGTTCTAGCCCATATCTTTCCTCAACTATTGTCTTGTCTTATCTGACTTATGAATGAAATCTCGAATGTCCTAAATGTCACCACGTCCCTGTATTCGACCCCGTATATCTACTTCGACCCAGTAATTAAGTTGTGGGGGTCCTTGAAGGTGTTGGAATATAAATTTAAAAGTTTGATTCCTTCTAAGTTTACCTCCCATCCAGGTGTGCGATTCGGGTCGGTCGGTTATTCTTAGTCTCTTGCTTACTCTAATTGCCTAAATTTCTAGTTAATTTAGTGTAGCTCTTGCTTTCCTCTTCATAGTCTTAACAACTCTCTTCTTACTTAGTTTTCATTCTTTGCTCTTGAGAGCTAAAGTGTCTAAGGTTAAATCAGGTTTTGCTTATTTCTCCTTTAATTGCTTGCTTGGACCTTTAGTTTAACAAAAAAAACCCCAATTAAACCCTTGAACTCTATAATCCTCTTTAGGAACATAGTTACTCTAACCTAACTCTAGTGCCCCCTCTCTCCTAGTGGATCAACCCTTATCTTGCCACTTTCCTATAATATAACATGACCCTATTGCCTTGTGGGTTAGTGTGTTAGTCTAAGTAAGTGTGTTAGTGTAGGTCCATATAAATATCAAAATATCATAGTGGTTTGTACCTTAGGGTAGACACACTAAGTTTTTTGGCAATATTGTCAGGGAGTAGAGGCGCTCGACCTAGCTAGTTAGTTTAACTTTTCTTTTCCAATTACAATCATCATTGCTATTCTTTATTCTTTGTTTACCTCTACACATTTGTATTTTGACTTAGCTTCTATTGTTTGTATATGATTTGTGTAGGTAACAGTTGTGCATGCTTGTGTGTCTTTCACTCTCTACTGACTTGGCCCCAGAGGACCCTGAGATAGGTAGAAGGCATTGTGAACACTACCTGATATAGGTAGAAGGTGTTGTTAACATGAGCATAGACAACATTAAGAAGTTGATATGGGAGATAGGAATTCTCATGACCATGAAGAAGAGACACATATCCCTTTATCTCCTCCACTGCTGAAGTTGATTCATGACTACTTTATGCATGTAAATTGCACTTCTCCAATCGCTACTAGGGTGGATCAAATGCCAAGACAGTCTCTATCCCTCTAGATCTACTTGAGATCCTTCCCTCATTTGGGATTGAGAATGAGAATCCCTATCATCACATTGACATCTTCTTGCAGACATGCTCCATCATCCGCAGCCCAACTGCTACTAATGATTCTATAAGGTAGACTTTGTTTCCTTTCTCACTAAAGGAAAAGGTGAAAGAGCGGTACCTATCCAAGTCATATTTAGTGACTTGGAAGTCTATGAAGAACAAATTATTGTATAAGATGTACCCCATAGAGAAGATGACCCAAATGAGAAGGTACATCACCTCATTCAGCTAGAGAGAGAATGAAAAATTTCATGATTCTTGGGAGCAATTCCAAAATTTGTTGTAGGACTGCCCTCATCACAAAGTACTCATATGGAAGTGGGTTCAATCCTTCTATATCGGTCTCTATAAGATGGGTCAAATGATCATTGACTCCTCTTGTGGTGGAGCATTCATTTCCAATCTCTTAGAGGAGTCATGGCCCCTCTTTGTTCACTTAGGTGAGAACTCTCCATCACCATCCATCTAGTGGGGATGTTCGTTGTGATAAAAACTCAAGGGTTGCTCCTTTTCAAGACAAAGATGACTCCAATATGCAAATGATGAAGATATAAGTGGACATGATGAATCTCATTAAAACTCAAGTGGTGGGTTCTTCTAGCCACTCCACCAACTTTATGGAACAACAAACTTCTACATATACATGTACTACTACTAAACTACAGGATCTTAAGACAATAGGTCCACCTATACATCGGCTCGCCATACAACTCTCAACTATCCTGGATCTTCAAGAGCATAACCACAACCTAAAAAAAAGATTACATGCAGTACACGTCAGCACAATATTTCAAGAATATTGTACTGAGTACGCCTACGTGTCTTTTATATACCTCTCATCATATTTTGGCAATAAGATAAAACTAATACTTGGCAGCATTAAACAAGTATAAGAAAAATCATATACTTGCACAAAGATGTTCATTAACAAAAGAGAACACATATTTTAAGTACATTTCCATCATATATCTCGTGTGTCTTCCACCAAGTGGCTTTGACGTCTTTAGGCCTTATGATCTACCACCAAGTGGTTTGTGATCATTATACAAACATCATATGATGTACCACCAAGTGGTTTGTGATCATTATGCATGCGTTCTACCACTGAGTGGTTTATGAGCTATCTTATGATGGAACATCTATATTATGTTTGCATGTGTTCATAGCCATAAGTATGAAAAGCTCAAACAACATAGTATACAAGAGAAAAAATTTCAATCAATACCATATGCCAAGTCTTTACTCCCATATAACACAAGCATAATGTATAATAAGCCAAGCAAGTGGTAATGGCGTACCTTGATCAAGAGCAAACCTATTCATCATATCCTCATATCATCTATATCCTCAGCCAACCCTGATTAAGACAAGACCACATACTATCATCAGGTTCTCATCATCTTAACCCTAATCGTGTTCATTAGAGTTTCTCTTAATTCATTAGGATATGTGTATCATTACTTGTTTTCTTATCTTATGATTATCTCACTGATGTCATATTTGAGATTATAGTTCATCAACTGGATATACTCATGTGTCACATTATTATGTGATCATACTTAACATTATGTTACATTCATTAACCATATTAGGGTTACATCACATGTATTAAGGGTTCTCTTCATATAACATGAATTTTGTGTATAAAATTGATCTCAGATTTACATATTATCTTCCACTTACAGATAAGAGGGTTTTCTGTAAATTTCATTATTTATTGAGCATGTATGCATTTATTGCATCGTCTTTAGTGTTATTAGCCCTAATTATACATATTAATCAAATTACATAATTTAGTACATCAACATGACCATATCTCACATCATATTCATTCTATATATATTTATGGACTTACTGATATTTTTCCATGATTCTATATCATCATTTGCTATTTATTATCCATTAAACAAGCATTACACATCTTACATGATATTGCTAATATACGTGCATAGAAAACCTGATATTATAATTCCATATTGTTCTATGCATTTTTCTGAGAATTTTGGTACCTTATTTGTATTTTTATGATAAGCGTACTAATATTATGAATTTTGTAAGATCTAGTAATTTCTAGATTATTTACCTTGTCGAGCCAATGATGATCCGCCACGTGGCCAGGGGTGCTTTCCTCCTTTGTTTGGCCTACTTGAGGCAGGTCGACCGATTCTCTAGACTAGCCCCAGTTCAGAGTTGGTTCGGCAGACAGTCACTCCTCTATTCGCTTTGTGGTTTGCGTTCACCCAAACGTCACATGATGCTTCTCCTCCCGATGCTGCGTGCATTCAGGATCTCCTGGAATGGCCACCGTTGTGGAGTCCTGAAACAATAGTGCTCATTGGTTGCTCCTCATCAACAGCTTCTAATGCAATGAAGAGCTTCCACTGTGCTCCCTTATATAGGCTGCCACCTCAGGGGATGACTCGGGAAAGGAGTCTCCTATCCTCTGGCCTTCTCCATCCCGTAGACATGGTGGACTATCTCTAGGTCCTCCCCTGGCGGTCCTGGTGAGAGCGCCGCCACTAGCAGCAGCGTGAGCGAGATCCCAGGTGAGAATCACTTGCCTTTTGCTACTCTTGACACCTGATGAAGAAACCTCCATCTTGCCTCCGAGCTTCTTCACAGTGGTACCGCAGAGGCCCTGCTCCGCCCTACAAAACACTGTGTCCTCTTTTCGCGTTCGACGCCACCTGCGAGTCTGTCGTCGTTGGGTTTTCATCCAAGGTCTGTTCTTCTAGGCACGAGCCACTGCCATGAGACTTGATCTCTAGCCTGGGATGATCTACGAGACCCTCCTTCTTGTCATTACCTTCTAACAATGACAGATAGCCAACAGGCCCTCATCTTTCCCTCTCGTGGCTCCTCCTTGAAGTCAGCCTGTGAGATGTTGGCACACACTTGCTCGACAGCTCCTCTGACCTCTCGATATCGCTGCTTGGGCACGGTTGGAAGCTTCCTGCAAGCTTGCCGCCGCTAGAGATGCTCCACCGGTGATGAGAAGGCCTATCCATGGATCGACCGCCAGGCTCTCCTCCTCACGTCTGATCGGTGCCTCCGTCTAGTCTAGCACAAGCTATAGATGTGGTTGTCGTTGTCAATCACCAGGCCTGGGCACCTGTGTGCGTGGGTAGTGTTTGCCTGCACGAAGCCGCCGCAGTGAGGTTCCAGCCTCTGGTAGCTTCTAAAACTGCTCTAAAGAGGGTTGTTTCTCCTCATCGCAAACCAAGAAACCACCCATCAAGGGTCGTTCCTTGTCCTTCATCTTGCTATGTGCTATGACCAAGAATCCCACATTCCTAATGGGTCCATGATACCAAGCAAATTGGCGTACTAGTGTCATTTTACTGTCATCCTGGTGATTGGATCGAACCTCTAACACGCGATCCGTGACTCTAACAACATAACTAAAGGGTATGTGACATCCCAAAGAAGGTTTATACATAGGCTAAATATATCTTACCTTGATCTAATATACCTCAAAAAGTTATGCACTTAGGGATCTTAATCACAACATCGACATCAAAAGACATTCAACTTACTTCAAATCAATTGAAGTGCCTTCATATGATCAAAACACACTTCAAGGACTATTATTATGTCATTATAATATGTTAAACCAAGAACATCAAAATTTCACTCCATCACAAAAAACTTGACACACTAAAACTATGTGTGTAAATGCAAGTGCACATGTTGTTTAGAAAGGCCAATGAGGTTTGAGTGTCGATCTCAGGGAAACATTCACTAAAGACTACTACTAAATGAAACTTTCAACTAGGAATAAAATAATAGTTGGTTGGTTGTTTTACAACTAAGAGAAAGGAATAAAATCTAAATTAAATGAGTGTGATAAAAAATTGATGGATTCCTCAGGACTATGGTTTCACCACGGAAAGCATTGCATTAAAATTCTATTTCATCAATAATTATTAAACTTTAACCCTATACTAAAGACATGTATCAAGTATTGCCCACTCTTGTAGTGTATTACACTACCTAAACTAAAAAACTCCACTACCATAGTGGTTTAGGAATTAGTTAGGTGAATTAACAAAATCTCTAGGTTGTCCTTTCACAACTATAAGCCCTCTCCTGAGCCGCGATATAGGTTGTTTGAATATATGATATGTCCAACCCCTAATCCTTATCCTTTAGAAATTAGTAGTCTCTTACTTATATTATGGTCATAAGCATAAATACATTAATAAAATATCATAAATTGATATCCAGAATGAGGGAAATAAATTATCTATTCATAAATTTTGAATACAAAGCAATACTAGGACACTCTCATGTCCTAAGGAAAATAGGGTTTAGCTTCGCATGATTGATATCATGATACAAAGGGAGGAAGAAGGATAAAATATACTAAATTAACGTAAAAACCCTAAGAGATGTCGTCTCACGAATCCACTCTAGTCAACACCAAGATCTACAACGTTCTGACCACAATAATGCCCTGTACAAGTTCCTGGAGAGCCCGATATGTGTTTGTCTCCTTTGTCTCATCCACTATCAGTTTCATGCTATGTTTCAATGTGACAAAATGTGTTCGTTATTTTTTGACCACAC
This sequence comes from Alisma plantago-aquatica, assembly GCA_963693085.1. Lineage (NCBI taxonomy): Eukaryota > Viridiplantae > Streptophyta > Magnoliopsida > Alismatales > Alismataceae > Alisma > Alisma plantago-aquatica. Next base: position 887,768,999 of record OY856411.1, read on the forward strand.
TCTGTAAGAAAGTATGGCAATAGAGAAGGCAATGAGAAAAAAATATTACCATATACCCCATAACCTGTGGATCATGTCAACAACTATGAAGTGGGAAGGAGGGTGGAAAGGCATATACCTAGTCTTGGAGCAAGTCCAGTGACAATCCTTATAGTGTTCTTCTTCTTTCTCAATCATTACATGAACAATCTTCGTCGATGGCATCTAGGTGTAGAACCACAGATGGAAGTTGATATCATTCTCCTAACATGACGGCAATGGCATCCACGCCTCTACGTAGTCCACATAGAATGTTGAGAATCCCACTTCACAATTCTAAACCCAGTAGAAAGGAGTTATCCCTTTGTGTTGTCAACGTGCTAGTGTTGACTTTTCTCCCCTTTGGCTATGTCTTCCTTTTATGGGTAAGATGCCTCTCACTCTCCTGTTACCACAACGTTGAGATGAGGAGACTTGTCATACAATAGTCTTGAGATCCTTGGCCACCCCCCTTTATATAGGAGTGGATGGGATGGGGTTTTCACAAACCTAAGGACATGATGGGATAGATTTCATGAATTTTCGACTATTGCAAATCACTAGTTTATCGATTACTGTTACAACCCCAAATTTTGGGTTCCTTTGGTGAGAAATGTAATTTCTCATTTTAAAGATATTGGGACAAATGACGATATATTTTGTGTTGAATAAATGAGTTATGTTGAAAATAGCCTTGTTGTTTGATTTGTGGGCTTTATTGGCTATTGGGCCCAATAACAAGGAAATTCAATTAATTAATGAATAATTGAGTTGTGGAGAAAAGAGAGAAAAGGTAGAAACCTCTAGAAGGAAAATCCAAGGAGGTATTTCGTGCCTCTTGGGTTCCTTGGGTACCAAGGAGTCCAATGTTGCTTAAATAGAGCAATAAGAAAAGAAGAGATCTATTAAGTATTTCTTTATTAAGAAAGAAATTAGAAATAATGATAAAATGGGAAAATAAATGAAAAGAGGTATATTTTTGAGTTATCCTTAGTGGATTTTCATATCCCAAGGATTCCTAATACTAAAAGGACTTCCAATGGGAATATAGAGGAGAGATAAAGAGAAATCCTTAAAAAGAAAATTAAAAAGGAAAAGAAATTTATTAATAAAAGGGAAATATGAGAATTGACTATTAAAAGAAGATAATGCTAAACTAATATTCCCCAATATGGGAATTTGTGACTTTGGCTTTCCTTGTGGTCCAAGGGAACCAAATTAAGAAGATAAAGGCAAAGAAATAAGGATATGAATTATTTGGAGAATTTAATAAGAAATCTTGGGAGAGAAGAAATCCCCTTCATACATTGCTTTTTTCTTCCCAATTTTCGTACAAGGATAGAGAATTTTAAAAGGAACTTTCCTTTAAAATTTGAGACCAATCAGAGTTATGGATTGAGAGATATTAATTTTGCAGGATATAGTCAATTTAGGAATTTCCCTGAATTAAACGCGATCAATCCAGCCCGTTGGATCTTGATCCAACGGCAATCGCTCATCGTCTAAGTCCCGCTGGGACTAGGACTCTGAGGTTTACAGGTTGATTTTGCGATCCGTTTTTCTCGTGATCCTTTGATCATGCCAGCTGGGTGTTGGTCCCATTGAGCTCAGGAGAAGAAATCGCAAAGATTCCACCCTTGTTTCTCTGAGTTTCATCGCCAAACAAGGAAACACCCAACTGGGTAGGTCTCTGCCTCGACCCTATAAATAGGGGAGGGCGATAGGGGGCACCGTCATCCCTTTTCCATAGTCCAAACCCTACGGCGGAGCATCAGGAACCTATTCATGGTTTCAATTGCACCAAAGAGCCTGACCTACACCCCTGGCATCTCTGTGACCCTAGCCGGAGTCCGGTGAGTAGGGGACAGCCTCGGCGAAGATCGGGTGCGCAATTGAGGACCTCGACATGTTCGACGGAGCAAGGCAAAGCTCCCTGGCCCATCACTTTGCTTGTAGGAGGACGATAGCCGCGAGTCAACTCCCACGTTGACCCTCGGGTATCCTGTGTGTGGTGCAAGAAGGAAGACGAAGACCCCTGGTCAATTACCAATCTACCCCTCCGCGCTCTACTATCGGGTAAGGACATTCCCGTCCTTTGCATCTTTTGACCGCGTGTTAAGGCGTGCGTGATCATGGCCGCTGGATCCTGTGTGGACCACCGGACCATTGATCGTGCGATCCACGTTTTTCCTAATTAGTTAATAATTTGATAAAAATGAATTATCTTAGAAAATTTATATCTGGAGCTAGGAAGCTTGGATGGAAAAACTCAATACATGAAAAATGACCAGAAAAATATGAAGGATTTAATAAAAATAGTTTGAGACCCTGAATATGACTTTTTTTATAAAAGTATATTTCTAGAATAGAAAAATGGTTAATTTGTGGATAAAAACCCTAATTGTTGATAAAAAAGTGTAATTCGTCTTGCAATTAAGTTAATTTGAGTATGGTTAACTTATTTTCTTTTTTAGATAATTATTAACCTGTTTTGATGATAGAATTACAAGTTTAGGGTTTATGTAGATTTAAAAGGTTGGAAACCCTAATTTAGAAAAAGAAATGATAAGTAATTCGAAATTAGGGTTTAATGGACTAAGTCTGATCTTAGGAATCTTGATGGATGATAAAGCAAGAAAATTAGGGTTTGATGTATAATTTGATAAAAATAAGGTAAAAGCAATAAAAAGGAAATAAAACCCTAATAATGGTCAAAACCCTAAAAAGGGCAAATAACCTAGGAAACCCTTAGAATTATTGAATCATAATGACATGATTATAATAGAGGAATTAAATGCCTTTTTAGGGGCTTGTGTGTGTGCTTGCTTGATTTCCTGGTTGATTAAGTTAATTCTGCATTCAAGCCTACATAACAGGTATGTGGTTACGCTTATGACTACTCGAATTAGTTTTCCGTGATTTTGTCGCAGTTTCCCATCGTGACTTGAATTAAACTATTGGATGTTTTAATTCATGCCAATTCTAAAGTGAATATGACTATCACCTAATGATTATGCCTACTAGCTCAGATCCCAGTCCCCTGTGTAGCTTAATGGGTTGACCTAGTAAAAGGCTACCAATGGGGTAGGCCCATCAAGTTATTAGAAGACTTAGTAAATGGCTACCAATGGGGTAGGTCCATCAAGTCACATTGAGTTAGAGATCAGACTACTTTTGGGTAGTGTCGTGCGACTCAACCCTAGATATTGATCTACCTGTTAGGTAGGATCATGCGGGGTTTAATGAAGATCTACTATGTGAGAGAGGTAGTCTCCATGTCCACTGCAGGGACAGTACAAAGAAAGGGGATAGGAAGGGATTGAGTAGTACTGCTTAAAATATAATTTGAATGTTAAATGATAATTGGCTATTTACATTGTTAATATAGTTGCACGACTTTTTGTAATCCCCCACATACCAGCAATTGCTGATCGATGTTTTGTTTGTCGGCGTTTTAGGTATAACCCTGAAAGCACAAACAGTAAAGTGACACATCTGGAAAGTAAGAAATAAGTACAAGGAGGATTCGATAGAGGAATTCCAGTAAGGGATAGATAGTTTCCCAAAGTTTCAGAAAGGTAAATAAAGTTTTAATTTTCCTACCAAAATTCAGTTTAGTGGTAGAATTTTATAATTATCATCGATTATTTGTTGAACCTTTGATCCTGTAAATTGGTTAATGGTTCTGACCTTTGGGTATCCCTTAATTGGGGGTTACCGGGAGGCGGGGTCGTTACAATTGGTATCAGAGCATAGGTTCACCATCTAATCATTAATAATTATTAAATTTTACAAATTTCGTAGAACCGAGGGAGTTATTAGAGGATTTTCCGAAAGACTGAGGTGACTAGAAAAGGATCACATCTGGGGGCTGGAAAAAATTTCCTCTGCACCGCTAGTCGGAATACAAGGACTCCCGGATCGTGTGACTGCCTGGCCGATGTCTTAGGATAAGACTCAAAATAAGATACCTTTAGGACTCTCTCATCTTGTTCGTCCCTTCTCAACTCAAATTCTTTTAAGGATTTTAAGGATTAGGGTTTTCTCTCTCTTTCTCACCCTCATGTGACATGGGTAAGCAAATTAAGGATTAAGGAATCCTCCACCAATTTTTTTTTTAATAAAAAGCATGTAAATAAGATGTCATGGACATAAGCTTAAGAGAGTAAGCGTAAAGATACATGCTTAGGCCTTATGACATGAGATTTCATTGCCCTCAGGAGAGACCTGAGGATGGACCTCCTTGTCAGGAGGGTGAGTAGAGAGAGTTAGTCTTAGAGGTAGAGACCTCCATTAAAAGTAGAAACCTAGCACATCCTTTGAGGATGATGTTAACCCTAACCCTAAGTGAAGGTCAGAGAGAAAGATGACATGATGAGTTAGATATCATGGTTGACCGAGCGTTTGGTTGGACATGTCTTTGGGATGACATAAGAGGTTAAATGATCAAGTACCATGGCAACCCAACCCTAGAAAGGGTCATGCAGGTTAGAGTGAAGGATAGCTCCTTCATCGATAAGTTTAGAGAAGAACCTATAGTTACCCTATGGGCTGTGGCAAGTAGGATATAGCTCGCACCCCGAGTACGTCAGTAGTTCTGACAGTAGGATGAAACCCTGGCCAGAAGGGCACAACGGATGGCTTATGAGATATACATAAAGAGCTAATGATGATCTTGAGCCAAACAGGAGTTGAGCAAAGGCTTCACCCAGGCAGGGATATGCTCGTGAGCTTGATCCAATTTCATGGAGAGATGACCTCCAGTTGTAGGACTGGAGGTGGAGTTAGCTCTGGAGAGAGAGAGCAGGAGTCGAGCAAAAGAATCCCAAGACATGAGGAACAATGGGCAGTTGAGGATGATGCGACCTAGGTGAATGATAGCGGTTGCCTTATGCTTGACCCCTGAAGGCTGATGATGTCTTGGTTAGCTTGAGAGTAACAAAACCTAGGAGAGAGGGTGATGCTTCTATACCTGTGGTATAAGTGATTACCTACTGGATGAGATAAAGAGTGGCTTAGACACTGAGGAGGTTTAAGTACCCTGTTGTGAGGTTTTATACTTAGTTGAATGTCCTTGAGGAGGACTCAACTCTAAGGTGTTGCTAATATAAAAGGATCATGGGAGTACATGGCATACCTTGGACATGATTGATCCATGGTTAAGAGATTGAGCACGCAGTTGGATATCCAAAGGTGAACCTAGGGTTCCTAGGCCTAAGAGGGGAAGTAGTGTACCTGATGCTTATAATGAGGTTTGGATCTATATAGTTTCGAACATGGTACTCCTCATGTTTAGAGGAAAAAAAAAGGAAACCCCTTAAGTTTAAAGGTAGGTTTGATGAACCCCTCACAACTAAGTTGATCCAGTGTTGAGGAAAGAGAACAAGTGAGACCTAGAATGGTTTAATAGGTGGTCAGCTTGTGCTTTAGTAGCCGTTGGGTTAGACATGCTCATGTGAGGATAAACCCTAGGGACGGTTGTGACCTTGTCGTTAAGAGTTGTAGTTTCCTCCCATCCTGGGAGAGGGGCCCTTTGGTAGGGCATATACCAGTTTTGTTGGTTTTGAGGGAACCTAAAGAGGGTTCAGAGGATCTTGAGAAGCTAAGTGAAAAGTACATGGTATGAGAATAAACTTGTAGACCCATAGATAACCATCTCAAAGTGCATGTGGATGTGTTACCATGGAGGTAACCGGTATGGGGCATGACCAAGGTAGGCAGGTTGCCATGACCCCTACGAAGGGATGAAAGTCAGTCATGAATGCAATGAGAGATGAGGAAGGATTGGGTGAGGTTCTAAGATGAACATGTACTATAATGGAATTCTAAGTCTATCCTAGGGTCAGGTAGGGATAAGACCAAAGGAAGAAGGAGTTGCCCAATTCCCTAATTGCACATGACCATTGGGTCGGGAGGTAACAGCTATCATTGTCTGAGGGCCATGGGTTAGGAGATTGATCACCTTCGGGAACTCATGAGACCCAAAGGGAAGATGAGTAGGGAACTCTATGGATGCATAAGGGAAGAGGGATGACCCCAAAAGTGCCGGCACCCTATAGACCTAGAGGAGATGACAAAGGATTATGTAGTAACCCAAGTAGGTTCGAGACCAGTTTTCCATGGAAGTTATTAGCTTTAATATAATGATGATTGTGAGGTAGAGACATGAGTTGCACGTTTCAATTTAGATTTAAAGGTGTGAGCTCCGATCTCCAAACCATGAATTAATCCCGATTTAATCATGTGCGGAAGCAATCGGTAAACAGCGGAAGACAAAAATCACGGGAAATTAAAACTTTTGGAGACAAGAGCCTGAAACCACAAACCTTTTCCATAGAAAAAGGATTTAACTGTTTACATCACTGACAATTACTTCTTGAGTAATTATATACAACATGATACCAAAATTCTCAAGAATTCATACTCCAAAACACTCCAGGACCTGAGAGTACAGAGGACACATAGGACTTGACTCTAACTACACCATGAAGCAGGCTAGATCTCCACCTGAGATATTTACTGCTCCTGATGCTGCTGTTGCTGGGATTGGTCACCTGTGTTCTTGTTCCTCCGTCTTCGACGACCACCTAAAAAGTAGAAGTCTACGGGGTGAGACAATTATACATAATTGCCCCAGCGAGAGTTATAACTCTCCACTAGGCTTTATAAGAAAAGCAAGGAATAACTAAAGCAATAAGAGCCTTCAAGATATTCACTAGCAGTTCTGATGATGAGCAAGAGTTCAATCAATATTAAAATATGAGAACATCTATGCTATTCAAGATAACATCAATCAAATATCTCATAGATAACTCTAACAGATATACTACGCTGTTGATTATGTTTTTCAAACATTATTGTTATGCTCTGTGGAGATGAGGCTTACCACTCATACTCCAACTGATCGCTAAGAAGTCACATCAGTATCATACATAGGTCATTAAAAGAGCCGGATTCTTATGACCTCATCTTCCTCAGTCAGTTAGAGGATCGAATGTTAGATATCTGGCGGGATATCTTTTGTTATAGCTCTCCAGGGTAAACTGGACCTTCGCTATTTTAGAGTTACAGTGGCGTTCTGTACTCTCTTCGTCATCGGAAGATTTCTTGTTTATCTTTTATCGATGCGGTGTTTTTGTCTTTAAGGGAGTGTAGATATGCATCTCACCTTTAGGACTTTATGGTGGGGTCTGATGGACTACTAGAATCTACATCATCCTCTCACCTTTTCTTTTATAGTGAAGGTATGACGGACTACAAGAATCTACATCAAATACCTACACTAGGATGTAAGGTTCTACACATCCATGTACCCCACATACTCAAAAGTATGTGATCCAGGAGTTCCCTGAGGAAAACCTGTTTCACCACCATTTAGACTCTGACAATGATGGATCTATGATCAGGGCTCTACATTTCACTTGATTAGTTAGGTACATTCAGTATTCTTATCATCATACAATAACACAGCTATATATGAGAATACTAAAATGTAGCAGGCCTAACTCATTTCAATTACCAGTTCTCAATTATCTCATCACAAGTCATCTGTCAAGCATGACCTTGATGGTGTTTATGGCTCTTACAACCCATAAATCACAAAAGATGTCACTTAGCAGTGCATCAAGATGATTCACTATTCATAAAGCTTAAGACATGCTTTCAATGAATATAACATGGTTTTTCATACCTGGGTATGACCATTATCTCATAATAACCTGCACGGTTAGTTCAACAGATAATCATAAACAATTCAATAATTAGGGATGCATTCCCAATTAGGGTTTCACTTGGAATCACCCTCAACTAGGGTTTCACATGGAATCACCCTCAACTAGGGTTTCACATGGAATCACCCTCAACTAGGGTTTAATTCAATAACCCTGTCAATTAGGGTTTACTGTTCATCTTTCATGTTATCACCCTAAAATTAGGGTTTACTATTCACTCCATGGTGAATTGTACTCATTACATCATTATGTAAGAGAAACATCATCATTAAGGCTCTTAATTAGAATTAAGATCCATTAGATATTATAAATAGGGTTTCCATGACCTCACATAGGTGGGTCATTCCCTAATCATGCACATTCATGTGTAAATGAAGTATCTCACTAGAGTTTCCTCCTAAAAAGGGTACTTTCTCTCTCTAAGATACTTTCTCTCTCTAGAAATACTTTCTCTCTCCTCTCACTGGTAGATGGTGACAATACCACTCTAGATCAGGTTGAGATAAGTCTCCATTGACTAACATGATCCAAAACATCAACATCATGTGATTAGGGTTTGATTAGAACAAGGTTTTACCCCTTTAGACCCCTCAAGGGTATTTTGGTAATTTGCCACATGATTACCATCATGGGTTAACTCACTAATCACATAGTCCCTTAATGACCTAGGTTACCATTAGGGTTTAGATTGAATCATCATTGAACTAATTACATCATCAAGTGGTTAAGTACAAACCATCACCAATCTCCAAACGGTTTCAACCTTCAAACGGTTTCAACCACCCAAACGGTCTTGAGACCGTTTGGAGGTGAAGACCGTTTGGAAGGGTTGACTTCCCAACCGTTTGGAGCTTCAATCGGTTTGAGACCGTTTGATCAAACTTACTTGAGATCGATTGGACCAAACGATCCTGAGGTCGTTTGAGCCCAAACGGTCTTGAGACCGTTTGGCCCCAAACGGTCTTGAGACCGTTTGGTGTCAAACGGTCTTGAGACCGTTTGGTCCAAAAAGGGCTCAAACCGTTTGGACCTCCAAAGTGGTTCAAAGGTTACCAATGTTCATGGATATATGTGTTGAAGTCCTCAAATGGTTAAAGCTATGCTAACCACTTATAGTTTGAGTTAGTCAGGGTTAGCCTTAACCACTTAGACATCCAATTGACCCTCAATTGCAAGCCAATTAGGGTTCAATCCTCCTCAATTAGGGTTTCAATTCGATTGGTCATCAATGTTCAACAATGTGAATCAATTCAAGGTTGAACCTATCAATTGACCTCCAATTGGGCTCAAACTTGGACCAAACGGTCTTGAGGTCGTTTGGACTTCATCCAAACGGTCTTGAGACCGTTTGCCCAAAGTTTGACCAAAAATCCAAGTCGTTTTGACTAAGGTTGAAATCCAATTAGGTCAAAATCAGCAATTTTCATCAATTCATCAATTTCCTACAATTGGACCCTCAAACCATTAGATTAACTTAACCCGAGACCTTCAAACGGTCTTGGGTTGTGCCCAAACGGTCTTAGGACCGTTTGGAGAAATCCCCAAACGGTCTTGAGACCGTTTGGGTCCTTCAACCCAAAACTCAACAAGATCTATATGTCAAATCAGCACTCTTTCACCCGATTAGGGTTTCATGTTGAAGTGCCTTCAACTTTCACTTGGTTAAGAATTAGACTTTGATTCTTTGCAGAGATGAAATTCAATATGTTAGGAACAGACCCTCAAACGGTCGTCCTTTGGTCAACCCTTTCAAACGGTCTTGAGACCGTTTCAAACCAAACGGTCTTGCAAGACCGTTTGAGAGCAAACGGTTTGAAACCGTTTGAACCCAAACGGTTTGCAACCGTTTGGACCAAAAGGTCCAAGGTCGTTTGAAAAAGTAACATAGGGAGTCACGCCCCTCATCTTCAACCTCTAGCAAGGTCGGTTTCTCCACTGATTTACTTGCAAACGTGCAAGGAAGAAGGGAGGTAGAAGGAGAATTTACCAAGTAAATTGCAAGAATTGAACATACATATAAAGCATAAGTTTAGAGTTATAAAACCCGCCTCAAAGTTGATCCTAAAGCTCCAAGCCTTCTAGCTCCAAGCTTTAATGGCATCCTTGAGCTTCCACAACTTGGTCAGGGGTGAATTCTCCAAGGAAACGTTGCTTTGGTCGGCTAGAACAAGAAGACTAAGTAAGCTAACCACAAAACCAACCTTAGAAAGTGAATTCCTCCATGAATTCGAGCTAGAAGGTGGGGTTCTCTTACCTAGGACAGGTTGGTCGTCCCCCCCCCTGAGCTCCAGAGCTATCCTTGGCCGTTTGAGCAAGAAAAGAAGAGAAGTGAAGGAAAGAAAGTTCGTTCACTTAATTGCAAGGGAAAAGGGCTTATATACTTTAGCCTCTTTTACACCCTAAGGACCTCGCAAGATTGGAAATCACATCTAGGCCCCTCCTTGCTCAAGGGCACGACCAAACCTATCTATCCTTATGCAAATCTCATGAAATCTCAAGATCTAAGGCCATGTTTGGTTCGTGGGAGGGGATTCAGATGGGATTCACAGAAGGATAGCATGGGCAGGTATTGGTGGGGGATGGGATACAAGGTATCCTATCTTATGTTTGGATGCAACATGGGATAGAATTAGATAAATATATTGTCAGTCATTTCTAGCATTGGTTTTTAGTGTTCGTTACTATTTCTTGTAGTTAATAATGAATATTTTGACACAATTTTATGAAAATATTTTTTTTATTTTTTTGAAATAAAAAATTATAATTCTACACTCGAATTAAAAATGCAAAGATATGTGCAAGTTAATTGATGTAAAAAAAGGTACAACAAAATGAGTTAACATATTTATGTTCATTAATAAAACTAATTTTTTATGATAATTTTTTTGGAAATATAATACAAAATATCACAATTTATTATGCATGATGTGGAAAACTATCATGAATTCTACTCAAACTTTGATTTTAACCTAACTTGTATGTTATAAACAATATAATTTAAAAAACAAATAATTAAGAATATGATCCACCAAGCAATTGTATCTTCAAAACATACTAAAAAATACATAAATATATAAAAATGACTCCAGTTTCATACAAGTGAAGCATACTCAAAAACAAAATTCATGAATGAAATTCCACAAAGAAACTACTAATAAAAAAAATTCTAACCAAAATCAATATTCTAGTTCTTATTCAATTGGCTCTTTAGAAATATTTCTCTTTCATCTTCAGTCAACTGAAAAAATGCCTGGCATAGTGATTCATTTGCAGTCAACAGGACAATGGCTGATATCTTCTCTATCCCTGTAAGATTGCCTAGTTTCCTTACCTCTTCACCAATTGTTTCTTTTTGTTTTTCAAATTTTGTCAGCATAGACTCAGCTAGTCTCTCTGTCGATGTTTTAATGTCTTCTCCAAGACGCTTCGTCACATGTAATAGCACATCTGCCAAATCATTCTCACTTCTTCTCCTTTTCCGCCCCATATTGTGACTCTCCTTTCTTATACCATCTCTACCCATTGGAGAAAAAGCTTGGCCATTGTCACTCTCATCTAAATCTTCAACATGAACATTATCTTCATTTTGTTGTTGGTTATCCATTTCTGCCCTCATATCTTCAGCATCTTGTGCATTACTTCCAGTTGCTCGATCTTTTCCAAAAATCAGGCATAGCTTATTATAGTGTGGAAACTTTTTGTTTCTCCAACTATCTGCTTCAGGGTGACTCTGGAATATACAAATACCAAAATTAGATAGTTAATATATATGATATTAAAAAAATAAGTCAAATGAGTTTACCATAATGTAGCTATTCCAAACATTGTTCTCAGCCTCCACACAATTTGTATTATTGTTAAATCCAAACCCACTTGTGCTACCATTCAACATATCATAAATTACATTGAATTCTCTTTTTAAAACCTTAATCTTTGATTCAATATGTGGTTTTCCTTTTAAACCACAACCTGGTAGCATTTTCTCAAGGTCTTTTTCTAATGCCTGTAGAAAACCCGGCTTGAATCCATTATCTGCTTTATATTTCCCAGAAACAACCATATCTTCAAGTGCCTCAATTAGTTTGTCCTCTTCCACAGGTGTCCAAATCTGCTTGGGCTTTTTCTTTGTTCTCCCTCCATCTTCACATGGAACTTGTACTTGTTGTTGAGCGACTTGTGGCTTATTGCTACTTACCACAATTTGATTTTGAGATTGCCCATTATTATTCATCCCTAAATAATGATGAAGATACTTACAATTCAAAAAGAAATATTACAAATGAAAAGAGTATATTTAGCAAACAAATACTACAATGACATTTTAAAAATAATAATATTCTAATGATTGTCATATTCATATATTTTTTTCCAAAAATTAAATGAGTAAAATAAATAATGTCATCATAATCGAAAATGTTTTTTACAAAAAACAAATAACAAAACTTTAGAAAAATGAAACTATTTGCATGACTAATTCAAATTTGACCATTCTGTATACATTTGTTGTGCTAAATTGTCTCGAAAAAGAGACCACTCATCACTTGGCTCAACTGTTTGTATGTCATCATCTTGATTCTCATCATTTGTAACTATCTCAGGGACTTCTTCCTCAATCGGGTCACTTGACATTTCACGTCTGATAAAGTTGTGTAGCAAACAACATGCTAGAATAATTTTATTTGTAGTTTTGACCGGATAAAATGAAGGACTTCTTAATATCGCCCATCGTTGTTTGAGTAGACCAAATGTTCTTTCAACCACATTACGTGCAGAAGCATGTCTAAGATTAAAAAGCTCTTTTGCATTACAAGGTTGTTGGCTTATTCTCCATTCATTGAGATGATATCTTTGCCCTCTGTATGGTCCTAAAAACCCCTCACCATTGACATAGCCAACATCTACCAAGTAGTAATTTCCTACAATCATATTTGTGGAGAAAAATTAATAACAAATATAGATAAATAATAATTCTAATTATATATGTATGAATTTGTTAATTTTACCATGTGGAACACGAAATCCATTGTGTCTACTCATGGCATCTCTGAGAACTCTCATGTCTGATGCTGAACCCTCCCAGCCCGGCAAGACATACATGAACTGCATCTCTTTGTTGCAAACTCCGAGAACATTAGTTGCAATGAATCCTTTCCTATTTCTATATCTCGCCTTGTCTATCTCAGGGACACGCATTTCAATATATGTGCCATCCAGTGCTCCAAGGCATCCCTAGGTAAGAAATAATATTTAGTATATTGTTTAATTGATAATATATGTATGTAAAATAAATATGCTTACTTTAAACCATTTCCAGCGGTTGTCAGTTGAATTTTCTAGAATTGCCTCAGCCTTTTGATATAATATTTTATGTGACCTGATCACAGAATCTAACACCTCACGAAAGTATCGACTCACAGTTTCACCAGATCTGAAAAAGTCATCCTGAATTATCCTATTTTTTGAGTGGTGAGATAGGATATAAAGGAAAATAGCAACCATCTCATCAATGGTTGCATTCCTACTAGATGTGAGTTGCCCTGTCGATGTAAGTAATGAACACAGACGTCGGAAAGCTCGACGGTCCATCCTAAGCTTGTTGATACACTTTTTGTCACTCTTGTAGACCAACCTATCAATCAGGCTACTCCTATTCTCATTCTGATCAGTTAAACTATATCTTGATCTTAAAACTTTACTCTCATATGCCCATGCAACTATAATGATGATGATTAACCATAGAAGAATCGACTGATGTATAGAATGTAGGAACAATTGTACACTGATTCTCTTATTTCGGATAAGTTTATCCTTTTTTGACAAACGTGTCATTGCTGCACATAAAACTGCAACCCATAAGAAATTTTTCTAATTAAAATTTGTCAAAAATTACATCTATTTGTTGAGGTGTTTAAAACTAATGGTTTATGTTATATATGAAAAAGAGGAGAATATAAGATGGTCATATAATCTGTAAATTATTTTAAGTTGTGGACATATTATTTTAAATGACATATTCACATAAAGCAATAGAGTTACTAGTTACAAAATGACATATTCACATAAAATGCAGCCGCAATAATACATTACTAAACGTGTAAAATTATTTTCTTATGATCCATACATGACAGTAAAGTAGTTTGAAATCAACATGTAAATATATTTGTAAGCACTTTGGTTTAAAGTAGCGTGTACTAGTTCATTGGCAACATGGATCAAATTTTTTGTAAAATTTTCTCCACTCACAAACTTTTTAAGACAATATTACATATCATGATATCCACGTATAAAATGTATTAAAACGCTACGTTTTTGTTACCTTCTTGATAAGATGTAGATCGGTACGTCGAGAAGAAAATTATCTGTTTGGAGTTGCGCACAGAACGTTCTTGACCAGAACAGAACAAGGTCTCGGTAGCTTTCGTGGAACAGCAGGGTGATAGACAGCGTGGAGTGGCAACGAGATGAAGAAGACCGAAGATGAGGAGCTTGTTCCGAAACTAGCGTGGCTTCTACAATTGCTGTGGGGGAACAAACGTTGTTGTAAAGCAGCCGCTGCGTCACAAAGAACCAGCAGTTGTGACCGGCAAGATCAACAACAGCCGCTATGATTTCTTCTATTCTTTTGCGGGCAAGTTCAACAGCCGCTTACCAGCAACCGTTCTGGTAATGCCCACCGTCTAGGAGAGCTACTGCTCCGAGAGAGAACCAGCCGTAGACGGAGACCTCCGACGGAGAACCAGCCCTAGAAGGAGACGGAGAATCGGTAGGTGGAGCGCCAACGAAAAAAGAAGGAGAGTGGCCGCTGTTTGCTTTCGTTGAGCGGCGGCGGCGTCCGAAGAGTCGCACGCAGTGCGTATCGGGAGGGTTTGTTTTGGGTTGGGAACGACTGTTGGTTTATATCCCGTCTCAATACTTGGGGGGGGGGGTCCGGAACTGCGAGTCCTAGTTTGTTAGGACTCCACTACCGCTGGTTGCCTATCCTATCGAGAGTCTTTAAGCAACCAAATGTGGGATTTGATTTTAAATGGGATTCACAGTCCTATCCCTCCGCCTATCCTGCGAAGCAAACACGCCGTAAGGGTAAAGGAATCCAACCTTCAACTAGGGTACATACATGAAAGGGTTTCATACCCATTCTAGGTGATTTCTATCACAAAGGTCATTTTTCTCATCTGATTATTAAATGATGTATCCCTTTCATCATTTCTACTCTAAATGATGATAAGAGTCATAAAAGATATTCTAGATATTAAGAATTACAACTTGGACCCCTCAATTTGGGTAAATTGCACTTTACCCCAAATTAGGGTTTCTAAGCATGGGAATTGCTTCCACAGCTGCACCTTGGTGCTCAAGCTTGGGAAATCCCTCAAACTTTACCATAACCATTCTCATGATGTCTCAACATCAAAGGAACATCTTATCTTGTGAATTTTTCAAGTTCAACCCTTAAACTGGGTAATTTGCACATAGGTCCCTGCATACAACACAATGCTACAACTTTATACAAAAAGGAGCGAGATTGAAAGTAAATGTTCCTGAGGAACTTAGTTACATGCCAGGGAATGTTCACAAGTATATTAATTACATATTTAGGCAAAACTTCCAGGGTTAGGTCATAACCCAGGTCAGGGGTGTTACAAATTCTTTACCCCTTCAAAAGGATTTCGTCCCCGAAATTGATAAAGCATCTTATAAGAAAAGAGCAGGATATTTTCTTCTCATTTCATCTTCTAGTTCCCAAGTGGCTTCTTCAACACCACGATGGTTCCAGAGGACTTTTACAAGGCTTATATCCTTCTTCTTTAACTTTTTAGTTCTGTTATCGAGGATTGACACTGGTCCCTCCTCTTACGTTATATCTTCATTCAATTCTACTTCCATAGGTTGTAGAACTGACTCGGTATCTGGATGACATTTCCTCAGCATGGAAATGTGAAACACAGGGTGCAGCTTCTGCAACTCCTGAGGTAACTCTAGTCTATAGGCCACCTTCCCAACTTTTTCAACAATTGGATAAGGTCCCATAAATCTAGGAGCTAACTTTCCTTTCTTCCCAAAACGAAGGACTCCTTTCCAAGGTGAGACCTTGAGATACACTTTGTCTCCAACTTGAAATTCTAGGGGTCTACGACGTTTATCGGCATACGACTTCTGCCTATCTTGTGCAGTCTTAAGTTGTTGTTGTATAACTTTAATCTTTTCTGTAGTTTGCTGCACAAGATCAGGGCCTAACAACTGGTGCTCACCAGTTTCATACCAACACAAGGGTGATCTACAACGTCTCCCATATAAGGCTTCATATGGTGCCATATCAATGCTATGTTGATAGCTATTGTTATAGGCAAACTCTATCAAGCTTAGATGTAGATCCCAACTCCCGGTAAACTGGAGAACACATGCTCTCAACAGATCTTCTAAGGTTTGTATAATTCTTTCTGACTGTCCATCAGTCTGGGGATGAAAGGCTGTACTAAACCTTAGCTTGGTGCCTAGGGCTCTGTGTAACTGTTCCCAAAAGCGACTTGTAAACTGGGGACCTCTGTCAGAAACTATAGTGACAGGAACTCCGTGCAAACGCACTATCTCTTGGACATATATCTGGGATAACCTTTCAGCAGTATAGGTTGTTTTGACAGGTAAGAAATGCGCTGTCTTTGTCAACCTATCAACAACTACCCAAATGGAATCATGTCCTTTGTTTGTCCTAGGTAGGCCAACAACAAAGTCCATGGTCACATGGTCCCACTTCCACTGTGGTATGGGTAAGGGTTGCATTGTTCCTGCAGGTCTCTGGTGTTCATCCTTGACCTGCTGACACACAGGACACCTCAAAACAAACTCAGCTACATCCTTCTTCATCCCAGGCCACCAATACATATCCTTCAAGTTTCGATACATCTTGGTGCTCCCTGGATGCATAGCATACATCGAAGAATGAGCTTCTTCCAGGACTAATTCCCTCAGGTTGTCCACATCTGGCACTATCATCCTTCCATGATAGCATGCCATCTGGTCATCTGACTCATGAAAACCTTCTCGCTTCTCATCTCCAAACTCAGATCTAATCTGCTGTACAAAAACATCTACTTGTTGTGCCTCCTTTATCTGCTCTCTTAAGGTAGGTTTAATCTGCATCTCAGCTAACAGACCAGCTAACAATGATGCCTTCAACTGCACATTGTCTTGCCTTAAAGAGATAAGCATATCTCTTCTAGAGCATACTAAGGAACTTAGTTGTGCCCTATCCATGGTTGATGTTGCTGATTTCCTACTCAAGGCATCAGCAACCACATTGGCTTTGCCCGGATGGTAATCAATTGTACAATCGTAGTCCTTGATTAACTCCATCCAGCGACGTTGCCTCATATTAAGCTCATGCTGAGTGAAGATGTACTTAAGGTTTTTGTGGTCTGTGAAAATCTGAAAAGTTTCTCCGTAGAGATAATGTCTCCAGATTTTCAAAGCATGGACCACAGCAGCTAACTCTAGATCGTGTGTCGGATAATTCTCCTCGTGTTTCTTAATCTGTCGGGAAGCAAAAGAAATCACTTGTTTATCCTGCATCAACACACATCCAAGTCCATTCTTGGAGGCATCACAAAAGATTATATATTCCTTTCCTTGCTCAGGTAACACAAGCACAGACGCACTTGTTAACCTCTCCTTCAACAGCTGAAAAGACTGTTGACACTTATCACTCCAAGAAAAAGGAACATCCTTTCGGGTTAACTTGGTCAAAGGTAAGGCTATAGAACTGAAATTTTTAATAAACCTTCGATAATAACCTGCTAACCCCAAGAAACTTCTAATCTCCGTCGGTGTCTTCGGTTGTTCCCACTGCAGAACAGACTCTATCTTTGCAGGGTCAACACGAATTCCCGCGGCGGATACCACATGTCCAAGGAAGGATACTTCAGATAACCAAAACTCACACTTGCTAATCTTAGGGTATAGCTTATGTTCCCTTAGCAAGGTCAAAGTCTGGCGAAGGTGCTGCTCATGCTGCTGAGCATCCTTACTATAAATCAGTATGTCATCTATGAAGACGACGACACACTGATCAAGAAAAGGTCGAAAGACTCTATTCATGAGTTCCATAAATGCAGCCGGTGCATTGGTTAGTCCAAACGACATAACTGTGAACTCATAGTGACCATATCTTGTCCTAAAGGCAGACTTGGATATGTCACTGTCCTTAATGCGGATTTGATGATATCCAGACCTTAAGTCTATCTTGGAAAAGACTGTTGCACCACGCAACTGGTCGAAAAGATCATCAATCCTCGGCAAAGGATACTTATTCTTTATTGTTACTTTATTGAGTTGTCTATAATCAACGCATAACCGCATCGATCCATCTTTCTTTTTAACAAACAAAACCGGAGCACCCCAAGGTGAGGTACTCGGTCAGATGAAACCCTTCTCAAGTAACTCTTGAAGCTGTTTCTTGAGTTCTGCCATCTCAGCAGGCGCCATCCTATACGGAGTCTGGGCTATGGGTTTCGTATCTGGGACCAAATTGATCTCAAAATCAATTTCCCGGGGTGGTGGTATACCAGGAAGTTCTTCGGGAAACACATCCTCGAATTCCCTGACTATCGGAATTTCAGCAGGGTTGGAACTCTCCTTGGTAACATCTACCACATGGGCTAAGAATGCGTAGCATCCTTGCCTCATCAACTTATCAGCAACCATAGCTGATACAAGACAGGTGGGAAGAATCTTTCTTTCACCTTGAAAGATCCATGTGTTGCTTTCATCAGCAAACACAGCCAGCTTGGACTCACAATCCAAGACAACTCGATACCTTTCTAAGGTATCCATCCCTAGGATTATATCAAATCCTTGCATATCAAGCAGTATAAGATCCACTTGAATGCGATGCTTAAAAAAGGAAAGTACACAAGGAGAGCATACTTCTTGCAGAACAGCAGACCCACTCAACGGAGTCTCCAACAACAACTTATCTGCCCTATGACTAGTTATCATATTGCAGTTACGAATCACTCTTCGAGTGATGAAAGAGTGCGTAGCACCCGGGTCAATCAAAACAGATACTACACAAGATTTAGACATATCAGAATATAAAAGTTCCATCTGACCTGTCACTACTTGTGGATTGACCACTGCCTCTGGTGGGTTCATAGCATAGAACCTCGCCGTAGCCTGTTGTTGAGGTGGTGCTGATGATCCAGCTTGAGACGCTTGCCCGCGTCCTCGACCGGTTCCTTGAGATTGTCCTCCCTGTGATCCCTGTTGTCCTTGTCTCGGAGGCTGTGTCACACTGACAGGCCTAGATCGGCAGTCCTTCATCAAATGTTCCACCTTACCACAGTTGTAGCATCTTCCTTCTTGCGGTCTTTGTGGTCCGGTAGCAGACATTGATGCAGAACTCTATGTCCCCCGAGGTGGTTGTCCTCTTCCTCTACCTCTACTAGGAGACCACTGAGTCTGAGGATTAGATCTAGATAGTGGGGGGTTAGGTGCAGAGGATCTAGATTTCTTAAAGTCCATAGATGAAGAACCCTGGAACTGTGGATACCTCTTCTGTGTTTGCCTCTTCTCAACCACAGATCTCTCTATCCTTCGGACTGACTCAACGAAGGTAGAGAATCTCTCTCGGTTCTCTAAGGCAGACACTGGGGTAGACATGTCAGCATTCAACCCCTTCTCAAATCTCCTGATTCTCTCTTCATCCGTAGCAGCCATGTGCGGACAGAACCGCAACAACTCCATAAACTTAGCTTCATACTCGCTAATATTCATCATACCCTGTCTCAGTCTCTCAAACTGAGAGATCTTCTCGTCTAGGAAGGTCTTTGGGAAATATCTTTGGACAAACTCCCGCCGAAAATCTTCCCACAAGATCTCTATTCCAGGTCTCTTCTGCTCTTCCATGGTCCACCAGTGACCAGCACTTCCTTTGAGAAGATAGACAGCATGTCTAACCTTCTCAGCTTCAGGGATGTTGAGGATCCTAAAAGCCTTCTCCAGCTCTGTCAACCACAGATCAGCATCTGCGGGGTCAGCAGTCCCATGGTACTCGGTGGCTCCGACACGACGTAGTCGCTCGAACGTCTTCCCGATACCTTGCCCCTCAGGCTGGACAGGTGCCCTAGGTGCAGGCATAGGCAACCTGTCGGTTATATGTGTCATGGCAGTCATGAACTGCCCAAACATTGTCTGGACTGCTGGGTTACCCATGTCAGCTGGGTAAAGCTGGGGTGGCTCTCTAGGTTGTTCTGGTACAAGCTGTTCCACCTCTGGTACTCCTGCACCGCCTTGAGGTGCACTGGCACTACTTTCTTCCACATACTCATCATGTGGCTCTGACATTCTTAAGTATCTTCTTCTCCTGAGGAGCAGAAGACTCTATTAGATGAGGAAGGAGTACTAAAAGTAGACTCGACATCCTAAGTCCTATGCCTCTGTAGACTCGACTGAACCTGGAGCTCTGATACCACTTAATTGTGAGCTCCGATCTCCAAACCACGAATTAATCCCGATTTAATCATGTGCGGAAGCAATCGGTAAACAGCGGAAGACAAAAATCACGGGAAATTAAAACTTTTCGAGACAAGAGCCTGAAACCACAAACCTTTTCCATAGAAAAAGGATTTAACTGTTTACATCACTGACAATTACTTCTTGAGTAATTATATACAACATGATACCAAAATTCTCAAGAATTCATACTCCAAAACACTCCAGGACCTGAGAGTACAGAGGACACATAGGACTTGACTCTAACTACACCATGAAGCAGGCTAGATCTCCACCTGAGATATTTACTGCTCCTGATGCTGCTGTTGCTGGGATTGGTCACCTGTGTTCTTGTTCCTCCGTCTTCGACGACCACCTAAAAAGTAGAAGTCTACGGGGTGAGACAATTATACATAATTGCCCCAGCGAGAGTTATAACTCTCCACTAGGCTTTATAAGCAAAGCAAGGAATAACTAAAGCAATAAGAGCCTTCAAGATATTCACTAGCAGTTCTGATGATGAGCAAGAGTTCAATCAATATTAAAATATGAGAACATCTATGCTATTCAAGATAACATCAATCAAATATCTCGTAGATAACTCTAACAGATATACTACGCTGTTGATTATGTTTTTCAAACATTATTGTTATGCCCTGTGGAGATGAGGCTTACCACTCATACTCCAACTGATCGCTAAGAAGTCACATCAGTATCATACATAGGTCATTAAAAGAGCCGGATTCTTATGACCTCATCTTCCTCAGTCAGTTAGAGGATCGAATGTTAGATATCTGGCGGGATATCTTTTGTTATATCTCTCCACGGTAAACTGGACCTTCGCTATTTTAGAGTTACAGTGGCGTTCTGTACTCTCTTCGTCATCGGAAGATTTCTTGTTTATCTTTTATCGATGTGGTGTTTGTGTCTTTAAGGGAGTGTAGATATACATCTCACCTTTAGGACATTATGGTGGGGTCTGATGGACTACTAGAATCTACATCATCCTCTCACCTTTTCTTTTATAGTGAAGGTATGACAGACTACAAGAATCTACATCAAATACCTACACTAGGATGTAAGGTTCTACACATCCATGTACCCCACATACTCAAAAGTATGTGATCCAGGAGTTCCCTGAGGAAAACCTGTTTCACCATCATTTAGACTCTGACAATGATGGATCTATGATCAAGGCTCTACATTTCACTTGATTAGTTAGGTACATTCAGTATTCTTATCATCATACAATAACACAGCTATATATGACAATACTAAAATGTTGCAGGCCTAACTCATTTCAATTACCAGTTCTCAATTATCTCATCACAAGTCATCTGTCAAGCATGACCTTGATGGTGTTTATGGCTCTTACAACCCATAAATCACAAAAGATGTCACTTAGCAGTGCATCAAGATGATTCACTATTCATAAAGCTTAAGACATGCTTTCAATGAATATAACATGGTATTTCATACCTGGGTATGACCATTATCTCATAATAACCTGCACGGTTAGTTCAACAGATAATCATAAACAATTCAATAATTAGGGATGCATTCCCAATTAGGGTTTCACTTGGAATCACCCTCAACTAGGGTTTCACATGGAATCACCCTCAACTAGGGTTTCACATGGAATCACCCTCAACTAGGGTTTCACATGGAATCACCCTCAACTAGGGTTTAATTCAATAACCCTGTCAATTAGGGTTTACTGTTCATCTTTCATGTTATCACCCTAAAATTAGGGT
Organism: Alisma plantago-aquatica; assembly: GCA_963693085.1. Lineage (NCBI taxonomy): Eukaryota > Viridiplantae > Streptophyta > Magnoliopsida > Alismatales > Alismataceae > Alisma > Alisma plantago-aquatica. The sequence goes on from OY856411.1 coordinate 887,790,987, forward strand.
TTACTATTCACTCCATGGTGAATTGTACTCATTACATCATTATGTAAGAGAAACATCATCATTAAGGCTCTTAATTAGAATTAAGATCCATTAGATATTATAAATAGGGTTTCCATGACCTCACATAGGTGGGTCATTCCCTAATCATGCACATTCATGTGTAAATGAAGTATCTCACTAGAGTTTCCTCCTAAAAAGGGTACTTTCTCTCTCTAAGATACTTTCTCTCTCTAGAAATACTTTCTCTCTCCTATCACTGGTAGATGGTGACAATACCACTCTAGATCAGGTTGAGATAAGTCTCCATTGACTAACATGATCCAAAACATCAACATCATGTGATTAGGGTTTGATTAGAACAAGGTTTTACCCCTTTAGACCCCTCAAGGGTATTTTGGTAATTTGCCACATGATTACCATCATGGGTTAACTCACTAATCACATAGTCCCTTAATGACCTAGGTTACCATTAGGGTTTAGATTGAATCATCATTGAACTAATTACATCATCAAGTGGTTAAGTACAAACCATCACCAATCTCCAAACGGTTTCAACCTTCAAACGGTTTCAACCACACAAACGGTCTTGAGACCGTTTGGAGGTGAAGACCGTTTGGAAGGGTTGACTTCCCAACCGTTTGGAGCTTCAATCGGTTTGAGACCGTTTGATCAAACTTACTTGAGATCGATTGGACCAAACGATCCTGAGGTCGTTTGAGCCCAAACGGTCTTGAGACCGTTTGGCCCCAAACAGTCTTGAGACCGTTTGGTCTCAAATGGTCTTGAGACCGTTTGGATCCAAACGGTCTTGAGACCGTTTGGTCCAAAAAGGGCTCAAACCGTTTGGACCTCCAAAGTGGTTCAAAGGTTACCAATGTTCATGGATATGTGTGTTGAAGTCCTCAAATGGTTAAAGCTATGCTAACCACTTATAGTTTCAGTTAGTCAGGGTTAGCCTTAACCACTTAGACATCCAATTGACCCTCAATTGCAAGCCAATTAGGGTTCAATCCTCCTCAATTAGGGTTTCAATTCGATTGGTCATCAATGTTCAACAATGTGAATCAATTCAAGGTTGAACCTATCAATTGACCTCCAATTGGGCTCAAACTTGGACCAAACGGTCTTGAGGTCGTTTGGACTTCATCCAAACGGTCTTGAGACCGTTTGCCCAAAGTTTGACCAAAAATCCAAGTCGTTTTGACTAAGGTTGAAATCCAATTAGGTCAAAATCAGCAATTTTCATCAATTCATCAATTTCCTACAATTGGACCCTCAAACCATTAGATTAACTTAACCCTAGACCTTCAAACGGTCTTGGGTTGTGCCCAAACGGTCTTAGGACCGTTTGGAGAAATCCCCAAACGGTCTTGAGACCGTTTGGGTCCTTCAACCCAAAACTCAACAAGATCTATATGTCAAATCAGCACTCTTTCACCCGATTAGGGTTTCATGTTGAAGTGCCTTCAACTTTCACTTGGTTAAGAATTAGACTTTGATTCTTTGCAGAGATGAAATTCAATATGTTAGGAACAGACCCTCAAATGGTCGTCCTTTGGTCAACCCTTTCAAATGGTCTTGAGACCGTTTCAAACCAAACGGTCTTGCAAGACCGTTTGAGAGCAAACGGTTTGAAACCGTTTGAACCCAAACGGTTTGCAACCGTTTGGACCAAAAGGTCCAAGGTCGTTTGAAAAAGTAACATAGGGAGTCACGCCCCTCATCTTCAACCTCTAGCAAGGTCGGTTTCTCCACTGATTTACTTGCAAACGTGCAAGGAAGAAGGGAGGTAGAAGGAGAATTTACCAAGTAAATTGCAAGAATTGAACATACATATAAAGCATAAGTTTAGAGTTATAAAACCCGCCTCAAAGTTGATCCTAAAGCTCCAAGCCTTCAAGCTCCAAGCTTTAATGGCGTCCTTGAGCTTCCACAACTTGGTCAGGGGTGAATTCTCCAAGGAAACGTTGCTTTGGTCGGCTAGAACAAGAAGACTAAGTAAGCTAACCACAAAACCAACCTTAGAAAGTGAATTCCTCCATGAATTCGAGCTAGAAGGTGGGGTTCTCTTACCTAGGACAGGTTGGTCGTCCCCCCCCTGAGCTCCAGAGCTATCCTTGGCCGTTTGAGCAAGAAAAGAAGAGAAGTGAAGGAAAGAAAGTTCGTTCACTTAATTGCAAGGGAAAAGGGCTTATATACTTTAGCCTCTTTTACACCCTAAGGACCTCGCAAGATTGGAAATCACATCTAGGCCCCTCCTTGCTCAAGGGCACGACCAAACCTATCTATCCTTATGCAAATCTCATGAAATCTCAAGATCTAAGGGTAAAGGAATCCAACCTTCAACTAGGGTACATACATGAAAGGGTTTCATACCCATTCTAGGTGATTTCTATCACAAAGGTCATTTTTCTCATCTGATTATTAAATGATGTATCCCTTTCATCATTTCTACTCTAAATGATGATAAGAGTCATAAAAGATATTCTAGATATTAAGAATTACAACTTGGACCCCTCAATTTGGGTAAATTGCACTTTACCCCAAATTAGGGTTTCTAAGCATGGGAATTGCTTCCACAGCTGCACCTTGGTGCTCAAGCTTGGGAAACCCCTCAAACTTTACCATAACCATTCTCATGATGTCTCAACATCAAAGGAACATCTTATCTTGTGAATTTTGCAAGTTCAACCCTTAAACTGGGTAATTTGCACATAGGTCCCTGCATACAACACAATGCTACAACTTTATACAAAAAGGAGCGAGATTGAAAGTAAATGTTCCTGAGGAACTTAGTTACATGCCAGGGAATGTTCACAAGTATATTAATTACATATTTAGGCAAAACTTCCAGGGTTAGGTCATAACCCAGGTCAGGGGTGTTACAAAAGGTGTACTGGCAAGGTGGATTGTACCATCTCTACTCTTGGAATGGGAAGAACTCTGTATTTGGACGGCCGCCAAATGCTTATTTATTCTTGTTATGGGAGTGAGAGATAGGACAATACGCATGCCATACACCAAGGATAAAAGATGATGCGAGTTGGAACGTTGCTACGAGGTATGATGAAAGAGAGGATAACATACCCTTGTGAAGTGAATGGTACATGGATGTTATACTAACACTAAGAGTATTAAGGAGATCATCTTGTGAGGATGTGATACTGTGAGCTATCTGGAATTTGCAAGATATGCAAGGTTGAGTTTGATCACCATGAGGATGAGCTCAGAGTTTCTTAATGAAGACAAACTTAGAGTCTGAGAGGAGATGATAAGTATAACACATGGAGGTGCATGTCTTCGACATACCTAACACCTAAGGATAAGAAGTGGTAAATAATGCTCTGGTTGAGATCTAACTGCCTAGTTTAGTTAGAGGCTAGAAGAAGTTGAGGTTGTTCGACTAACCCTATGTTCAGAAAGAAGATGTGTTTTGGCTAACACTCAGATGTAATGAGATAGGTTGAACAAGTTAATGATTGTTTGGTTAGCTAGTCTAGTCCTTGACGTAATGAAAGGATGGTTTATAGCCTCAGATGCACTTCTCTGGAAGGGAATGTGATGAAACCCTGATTATAATGGTTTAGGGTTTCTGAGGTATCAAGCTTGAGGAATCATAACAATGCAGGAGATCATGATACACCTTGGTATTACAAAGATAGTAAGTGACAGTAGTATTTTGGATATCTAAGGTGAAGTTGCATGTGGTATGTTTCCATGCATGACAAGAGGTGAAGGACGAACACTAGTAACCCAATGAGTTGATATAGAAGATAAAAGAGTCCCTGAGAGGGAATTGGGAGTTCATCACTATGGATAATGTGGAAAATCTGCCCTTAACCAAGGAAGATCAATGTGGGTTATGGTATATCACCTTACCTTGAGGACAGGAAAAAGAAGAGTACTGTGAAGTGACAGATCGGGTTTAACTACTTATAATAGAGAGAGAAATGGTTCAACTACACCATGATGCGAGTTCAAAATTTCTTGAGCATGATTAGAAGGTTTACTTCCATGCGGTGGAAGTAGGTGCATGAAGAACTCATTTTTAGTACTGCTTATCACCCCTAACTAATGGTTAGTATGATTCAGACTAGAGGGTCTGATGAGAGAAAGTGTGCTTGTTCAGGGTGATACAAAGAGACTGTTATTAAGATGTGATGTTTACCGCCATAGCCTTTATCAGGATGTAAGAAGTTCCATAAGGAGGTAGTGTCGGTCACCACTTCATTAAGATGATGTTGGTGAAGGAGGCCTCGTGAATGTCATAAAAGAACCACAGTGTGTGCAGATGAAGTCACTTGATCGTACAATGGCTGAGAGAGAGCCCAAGGGTGACATGAGTCACGAGTTGATGCAAAGAAGACTAACATGCAGTTCATTGTGGGGGAATATAATGTGAAAATCCGACCCCTCTAAGCTACAGCTGAGAAAGCTGAGTCCCCGATATATGGGTCCATTTGAAATGCATTGGTGGAAATGGTTGTTTTTAGCCTTACCCCTCAGGATAACATGATGTATAATGTGTTACATGAGTCCAATCTAGAGCACTATGTGAGGTACCCAAGCCATGTGTTGAGCCCTGAACTTATTCAGCTTTTGAGAGGCTGAAATGTCCTGAGTCACCTATGAGGGTACGAGATACCAAGGTAAGAAAGAACTCAGATGGCAGAATATGAGATAGTGAAGGTTCTTGGGAAGCACCATGGAAAGGGTGAAGACACATGGGAGCCATGATGGACATATGAAAGGCTTATCCTATTTGTTTGCTTGCTTGATGGAATTTTGAGGGCAAAATTCTCATAAGAGGGGAAGGATGTTACAACCCCAAATTTTGGGTTCCTTTGGTGAGAAATGTAATTTCTCATTTTAAAGATATTGGGACAAATGACGATATATTTTGTGTTGAATAAATGAGTTATGTTGAAAATAGCCTTGTTGTTTGATTTGTGGGCTTTATTGGCTATTGGGCCCAATAACAAGGAAATTCAATTAATTAATGAATACTTGAGTTGTGGAGAAAAGAGAGAAAAAGTAGAAACCTCTAGAAGGCAAATCCAAGGAGGTATTTCGTGCCTCTTGGGTTCCTTGGGTACCAAGGAGTCCAAAGTTGCCTAAATAGAGCAATAAGAAAAGAAGAGATCTATTAAGTATTTCTTTATTAAGAAAGAAATTAGAAATAATGATAAAATGGGAAAATAAATGAAAAGAGGTATATTTTTGAGTTATCCTTAGTGGATTTTCATATCCCAAGGATTCCTAATACTAAAAGGACTTCCAATGGGAATATAGAGGAGAGATAAAGAGAAATCCTTAAAAAGAAAACTAAAAAGGAAAAGAAATTGATTAATAAAAGGGAAATATGAGAATTGACTATTAAAAGAAGATAATGCTAAACTAATATTCCCCAATATGGGAATTTGTGCCTTTGGGTTTCCTTGAGGTCCAAGGGACCCAAATTAAGAAGATAAAGGCAAAGAAATAAGGATATGAATTAATTGGGAGTATTTAATAAGAAATCTTGGGAGAGAAGAAATCCCGTTCATGCATTTCTTTTTGCTTCCTAATTTTTGTACAAAGATAGAGAATTTTAAAAGGAACTTTCCTTTAAAATTTGAGACCAATCAGAGTTATGGATTGAGAGATATTAATTTTGCAAGATATAGTCAATTTAGGAATTTCCCTGAATTAAACGCGAGCAATCCGGCCCGTCATCGTCTAAGTCCTGCTGGGACTAGGACTCTGAGGCTTACAGGTTGATTTTGCGATCCTTTTTTCTCGTGATCCTTTGATCATGCCAGCTGGGTGTTGGTCCCATTGAGCTCAGGAGAAGGAATCGCGAAGATTCCACCCTGGTTTCTCTGAGTTTCATCGCCAAACAAGGAAATGCCCAACTGGGCAGGTCTCTCCCTCACCCTATAAATAGGGGAGGGCAATAGGGGGCACCGTCATCCCTTTTCCCTAGTCCACACACTGCGGCGGAGCATCATGAACCTATTTGTGGTTTCAATTGCACCAAAGAGCCTGACCTACACCCCCGACATCTCTGTGACCCTAGCCGGAGTCCGGCGAGTAGGGGACAGCCTCGGCGAAGCTCGGGTGAGCAATTGACGACCTCGACGTGTTCGACGGAGCAAGGCGAAGCTCCATGGCCCATCACTTTGCTCATAGGAGGATGACAGCCCCGAGTCAACTCCCACGTTGACCCTCGGGTATCCTGTGCGTGGCGCAAGAAGGAAGACGAAGACCCCTGGTCAATTACCAATCTACCCCTCCACGCTCTGCTATCGGGAAAGGACATTCCCGTCCTTTGCATCTTTTGACCGCGTGTTAAGGCGTGCGTGATCATGGCCGCTGGATCCTGTGTGGACCACCGGACCATTGATCGTGCGATCCACGTTTTTCCTAATTAGTTAATAATTTGATAAAAATGAATTATCTTAGAAAATTTATATCTGGAGCTAGGAAGCTCGGATGGAAAAACTCAATACATGAAAACTGACCAGAAAAATATGAAGGATTTAATAAAAATAGTTTGAGACCCTGAATCTGACTCGTTTTGTAAAATTATATTTCTAGAATAGAAAAAGGGTTAATTTGTGGATAAAAACCCTAATTGTTGATAAAAAGTGTAATTCTTCTTGCAATTAAATTAATTCGAGTATGGTTAACTTATTTTATTTTTTAGATAATTATTAACCTATTTTGATGATAGAATTACAAGTTTAGGGTTTATGTGGATTTAAAAGGTTGGAAACCCTAATTTAGAAAAAGAAATGATAAGTAATTCAAAATTAGGGTTTAATGGACTAAGTCTGATCTTAGGAATCTTGATGGATGATAAAGCAAGAAAATTAGGGTTTGATGTATAATTTGATAAAAATAAGGTAAAAGCAATAAAAAGGAAATAAAACCCTAATAATGGTCAAAACCCTAAAAAGGGCAAATAACCTAGGAAACCCTTAGAATTATTGAATCATAATGACATGATTATAATAGAGGATTTAAATGCCTTTTTCAGGGGCTTGTGTGTGTGCTTGCTTGATTTCCTGGTTGATTAAGTTAATTCTGCATTCAAGCCTACATAACAGGTATGTGGTTACGCTTATGACTACTCGAATTAGTTTTCCGTGATTTTGTCGCAGTTTCCCATCGTGACTTGAATTAAACTGTTGGATGTTTTAATTCATGCAAATTCTAAAGTGAATATGACTATCACCTAATGATTATGCCTACTAGCTCAGATCCCAGTCCCCTCTGTAGCTTAATGGGTTGACCTAGTAAAAGGCTACCAATGGGGTAGGCCCATCAGGTCATTAGATGACTTAGTAAATGGCTACCAATGGGGTAGGTCCATCAAGTCACATTAAGTTAGAGATCAGACTACTTATGGGTAGTGTCGTGTGACTCAAACCTAGATATTGATCTACCTGTTAGGTAGGTCCATCAAGTCACATTAAGTTAGAGATCAGACTACTTATGGGTAGTGTCGTGTGACTCAAACCTAGATATTGATCTACCTGTTAGGTAGGATCATGTGGGGTTGAATGAAGATCTACCATGTGAGAGAGGTAGTCTCCATGTCCACTGCAGGGAAAGTACAGAGAAAGGGGATAGGAAGGGATTGAGTAGTACTGCTTAAAATGTAATTTGAATGTTAAATGATAATTGGCTGTTTACATTGTTAATATAGGTGCACGACTTTTTGTAATCCCCCACATACCAGCAATTGCTGGTCGATGTTTTGTTTGTCGGCGTTTTAGGTATAACCCTGAAAGCACAAACAGTAAAGTGACACATCTGGAAAGTAAGAAATAAGTACAAGGAGGATTAGATAGAGGAATTCCAGTAAGGGATAGATAGTTTCCCAAAGTTTTAGAAAGGTAAATAAAGTTTTAATTTTCCTGCCAAAATTCAGTTTAATGGTAGAATTTTATAATTATCATTGATTATTTGCTGAACCTTTGATCCTGTAAATTGGTTAATGGCTCTGACCTTCAGGTCTCCCTTAATTGGGGGTTACTAGGAGGCGGGCTTGTTACAATTACACACTCCAATCATTTGATTGGCTATTTTTCCAATTTCAAAACATGTTGGGTTTTAATGTGATGATCAATGCACATGAAACGTCAACATGAATACCTTAATCCAGTTCCAATGGTCATCCAATCGATCAACTGGTCTATTTAGTTAGTCGACTGAACACTCCATTAAGCCAACTAACAACCCATGTTTTTTAAGATGATTACCTAAACACTTAAGTAACCAAGTTAAATCTTACTCATGAGTTATATCCTATTATAGGTGCATCTTTATGTGTGTGATCCTATAGGCCCCAAATTATGATGGAAGTGAATGTCCATAACCATATTATTACATCACAAATAATGAGTTATATCTAGAAACACATCTTTGCTACCCAAGTTACTGAAAAATTGGAGAACAACTTCAACCTACAATTCATGATCAATGTTATTTTGATTGTGTAGTTCCTTTGTCTCTAATTTTCAGATTGGAAATAAGGCATGGAATTATCATCCTCTTATTATTCAATCTCTATTCCTTGAAATAGAGTAGACTGTATGAGATGCATGCGAGCCCACATATCAGATATTGAATATCTCTAGATGTTCCACATTCCCAATAATATTGAGGACATGGGGATCTATTGGAACTCCTTTCACCATCTTTCACTCATAGATCACCTTGGAGACATTGCACCTTTCTTTCTTTGTTGATTCTTAAGATGTGTTACTATCTTGAGAATGACCATTTTTAGATATTATTTATGCAACTCATAGTTCGTAAAACACATCATAAGGTCTTTGATGTTTGCGACATCATTTGCATGCTTCGAGTAAGCTTCCATTTCAGCCTTAGGGACATTGGAAGCGAGTTCCTTTGGCATTGGTGTTTCTAGGATATAGAGCTTTCACTCTTATGTGAGAATGATTCTCAACATATGAAGCTAGTCCTATTCAGTTTGTCCGTCTCAAGGACTGATTGCCAAAAAAATGTGTTGGTGCTTGCCATTTGTTTCTACAAAATAAATTTTGCATTTTATCAAAACACTTTTGACATGATTTGATTTGAAAATTTTGATAATATTAGTTAGGCCTTTAATTTCTTATCGCTCCTACTATTTTGTTCAAATTTATAGCCCACACTTATCAATTAATAAGATTGCAATGTACAATCTTTTATTGAGCCAAGATACAAAATAATTAATTTATCACCCAACCAATCTTGCAATGTGAATGGTGGAGCCAAATGGATTGATGATTAGTAGGCGAAAACTGAGTATACACATTGGAATTTTAGCCAATCTCATAGAGTGAATGGTGGAGCCAATTAGGATGGAGTAGACATACCCAAATGTAATAAATTTCGTTACTTGGGTTCTATTATTCAAATAGACGGGGATTTCTAAAATGATGTTTATCACAGGATCACTATAGGATGGTTGAATTGGAGGAGTGCAACTAGAGTATTATGTGGTTGGAAGAATACAACCAACAATGCTCTATCGGAGTGAATGTTGGGCTGTAGAGAAATAAGGTCTCAACAAGATGAACATGGCTGAAATGTGTATGCTGAAATGGATGTGTGGGAAGACAAGAAAAGATCGCTTGAGAAATGACTATATTAGGAATAAAGTGATTGAAGCGAGAATTGAGGACAAGTTGCACGAGGGCCGACTCAGATGGTATGGACTTGTGCAATTCAGACTGACTAATGCACATATACAAAGTAATGCTATTGAGTCAAGCACAATTAATAGAAGAATAGGAAGGCCTAAACTAACATGGGAAGAGCTTATAAAGAGAGATTTTGAATCTCTACACCTCAACAGAATATGAACCGTGATAGAGTGGAATGGGAACGAGGGATTCATGTTGTTGACCCCAACATAGTTGGGACTGAGGCTTTAATGATGATGATGATGGTGATTACCCAGCCAATGATGGCACTCACAACCAATTATGAATGTAAGAAACATTTGTCAATTGCATCTTATGCAATTCTTGGATAGATGGTATGCATAGAAGACCTTACCATAGTCCATTTTTATGCTTCTATACACTTAATCTTATTAAGGTATCCTAGTTAAGCATTTCTGAAAAGCCAACATGATAGAAATGCACCCTACTAAGGTAGACCCACATAACTACCATCACACTTCCACTAGATATTCAGCGTACCAGGCTAGGGTGTGCCCACACTTGGTCTATGAAGTTTTTTCACATGAATCACTTATGGAAAGCATCCTAGTCTTAATATTTATTTAGGGATTTTATATATAAATACATATACATATCCAATCACAACATCTTACAATGTGTATCATATACAACTATATCTACAAATGAATCATGCAATCACAAACATATGAGTGATGGTTATGGCCATACTAAAGCAATTATTTTGAGTCACAAAGAATTTCTATACATCAAAAGTCAAACATTACATGCTACAACATGTAAAGGAAAACATGTTGTGTTGGAAACAAGTGAGTCGATCGGTTGGACTACTCTAGTCAATCAATTTGTTTGCCTACTCTTCATTGGTCTCCGATAGTTGGTTGATTTGGTTCTGGATCAAGAGGTTATACGAACACCTCCAGTGTCAATTGATCCTCCATTCGATCGATTGGCTCCTCTTTTCTACTACCACTTTAGTCCTCCAATAGATCGACTTGACTTTCTAGTCGGCTGACTTACTTAGTGAATAATGTCTTCTCTTTTATAGATATAGAAATTAAAGTGAATCCTATTTATTTATTACATTGTAAAAGGTGAAACCTCAAGTTACATTCTAGGGGAGTATAAGGAGGAAAGCATAACTTGTATATGGAGGAAAAAAAAGGCTTCGTATGCAAATTGAATTTAAGAGACATAAATTAAACCATTCAACCAAGCAAACACATCTAAAGGGGATTGTCCATAACCACACATAAATTCACCATGAAAATGATTTTAGGGTGACATATGAATTGCATATATATGTGTATATATATATATGTATATATACATATATAGGACCTATGGGATATTCCTAATGTATGTAGTATTTAATCAGATATGCAAATTTATCGTTTAAATATATAGATCTCATGCAAAAAATAAATAATGGAATAATAAACCGATCATATTGATTAAATCCTAAAACATTGTAAACTATCGTGGCTCTAATACAACTATAGGGAAATATTGAGACAAAGAATGGTAGCGAAAAAAATCCTTTCCATATTTCTCATAACCAACAGATTGCGTCAACGACTATGATGTGGGAAGGGGTATGACAATGGATATACATAGTATTGGAGTAAGTACAACGATAACCCTTCCAATGTTGTGCTTCTTCCTCAAGCAATACATGAACGGCCGTCGGCGTCGGCCTCCTAGTGTAGCACTATAGATGGAGGTTGACGGTGTTCTCCTAGAATGATGGAAACAACCTCCACACCTCTATGTAGACTACACGAACCACTAAGAACTTCACACCCTTATTCTAGAACCAATTGGAAGGAGTTTTCCCTTCGTGTTGTCAACGTGCTAGTGTCGACTTTTCTCTCCTTTGGCTATCTCTCCCTTTTACAAGTAAGATGCCTTTGGTTCTCCCATTACCACAATGTTGAGATGAGGAGTCTTGTTATACAAGAGTGCTCTTTAGAGCCTTGGCCACCCCTCCTACATAGGAATGTATGGGCTAGGGTTTCCGTAAACATTGGGACACGATTGGATGGATTTCATGAATTTTTTTCTACTTTGAATCACCAATCGATCGACTGGAATCATAATTGGTTGTATGGACACTCTAGTTGGTCGTATGGACACTCCATCCAGTCAATTGGCTATTTTCCTATTTGCAAGCATATTAGATATTAATGTGATGATCAAAACACATCATGACGTCAACATCAATTCCTTGATCAATTCCTATTGATCGTAAAGTCGGTCGACTAAAATTTTTAGTTGGTCGAATGGACACTCCAATCAATTGACTGGCATTCCCAGTACATCGACTAGACATTCCAGTCAGCCAACTAACAACCAGTCTAGTTTAATTTGATTACTAAACACTTTGGTGACCAAGTTAAACCTTATCAATGAGTAAACTTTTATTTTAGGTGCATTATATGTGTGTGAACCCATAGGTCCCAAATTATGTTTGTACTGAATGTCTATAACCAAATAATGACATAAAAAATGATGAGTGATATCTAACAATACATCATTGCTATCTAAGTAATTAGAAAGTTGTAGAACAACTACAACCCATAATCCATCATCAATCTTATCATGATTTTATAGTCCTTTGTCTCTTATATCTAGATTGAACTCGAGGTGTGGAAACATCATCCTCTTAATATTCAATCCATGCTCCTTGAATCAGATCAAACTGTATGAGATGCATGTGAGCTCACATATCATAAATTGAGTCACATGAGTATGGCCATACATTTCTCAATCTCTCTTATCAATTGGCCATGATATCAACTCTTAAAGGAGGGAGAAATCCCATCTATATCACTCAAAATCAATCCATGTGTGTAACAATGTACCCCAACATCACCTTTATAGAAACCCTTATTCAAGGTCGCATAGGATAGAGTGAAAGTTCACCGAATGACATGTGAAGAGTGTAGTGACTTCAGATCTAAGAACGACAATCACTACTATCACTTTGAGAGTTGGTTGCAACTATCATTCCATGGTTTCCATGTATCACTCTCAAGGTGGATTTTTTTGGTACAATGTTATCTAACAAGCATCTATGAGTTTGACTTAATATCCTATATCATGACTATTGAGACTTTATCAATGGTCAACACACATTCTGGAATTATGTATTATTTTCGTCTATTTTACTTCCATAGTAAAATCTGACTAGGGATCTAACAAAAATGTATGCACTCTTATTTTACATATGATCTCAATGTTCAAGTCCTCAACATGAAGACATATGTCATTGATTAACATTATTCTTTAGACATCTACTATGTTTGTATCCTCATCTCATGACTGAGACAAACATAATAGAGAAAATTACCTTTATTACTATTAAATCAAGTATATGATGCCCCATTGCAATCATCATATGATTGGTTCTCTGGGCATAAATACCAAAACACTACCCTTAGGTCATAAGTGAGGTTTTGTCCATCACTACGTCATATCCGTTGGAAGTGACTTAATCTTAGATCTGCATTTATTGCAATGTGTTCTCACCACTGGTCGGGTGTCAATGGAACCTCGTTTCTAACTAACTTGAAACCCTCACACTATGTCGGTGCTTCAACATGAGTGATGATAGTACCAAGTTGCTTTCTACGAGTTCTTATGTAAATCGACTACTGAAGTCAGTACCACTAACAACATGGTCGTGGCAGCGAGCCAATTAAACCTGATTCGATGTTCACTAAATGTGTCAGTAGTACCAACTAAAAGCTTTGATAACATGGACTACTTGATCTCTAGCAATGAGATTTTTGGATTTCCCTATTGAAACTTTGTGTCGTATTGGTACCACAGACATAGGTGTCGATAGCACCGAGCTATCATATAAGTGCTTGATTTACCTAAAATAAGAAAAAAAACATAAATCCAGATTATGAGTGATATTTTAGCATGTTTCTGGAGAAGTACTCAATATTGATGCAATAGTGAGTCACAGACTAATAATGAGAAACACTACATAGATATATCTCTGAATGAACAAATATGCAATAAACACACGGAAAATAACTTGTGAGAAGTGACTGAAAATTAATGCATCGTTGTTACACTATGATTTGATGTAAATTCATTTGAAAGGAATACATTCTTGACAAATACACCCTTAAAAAAATCATTGGTGGAACATAGTAAGGAAAATAATTTTTCCACTACGGAAACACATCAATAGACACATTTTCTATGTTTTACAAATCATTTAAATTCCACCACATGCTGTCAATAATGTTAAGTTTTGGATAGAGATCTAGTTTCATGGACAAATAATTACTCAATAAACCATTCGACTTTGCATTTCCCAATCTATATCCAACATATCTACTAGTAAAGCTTTGACACTTCTAGGAAGTCAATGGGATAAAATTTAGAAGAACCCTCACCACTTCTTTTTCCGGGAGAATTATACTAAACTCTATAGTCACCTCAAAACAATTACCACAATTTGTATTTCATGGGTTTGGGGACCCACTTACACTCATCATTTAGCATATCACTTCTTCATTTACCTTGGGCACCTTTTTCCTTCCAAATACATTTGGAACAATACTGGACCATGCAAAATAAAACTTATCATGTGGCTTATCTTGTTCGATAAGATCCTCACCAATAACAACATGACAAATAGATGCATGGACCCTCCATTGGCACACTGTATACACGATATGAGGCAACTACTACTCACCTCTTTGTCCACTATCTAGTTGCTACCCACCTCAGAGAACACCATTTCACACCGCACACCATGAACACTTCTACTTTTACCAACATCCAACACATGGTGCATTTTTCAAAACCCATACATCATAATTACAAATATAAAACCATCTTGATGGCATCATTGATATAGATGATATTGATTGAGAGAAACAATATAAGATTTAGAAGACAACAACACAACAACTATAATACTCTCATCCAATAGGTTACAAATTTATATGAATATTTTCATCAATGCAGATCAACAGGTCACCATAAAGCTGAGTAAACAAACTGACTAGCTATGTACAAAATTTGGAGGCAAGAAGGCCACATAGAGAACATACACCATTGAAGGAGATCCTCACCGAGTCCAATGATTTCTATTGTTTTATATTTTCATATCAAAGGACTACTATCAAGGTGCCTCCTAAATATAAACTCTTATACATTATTTTTCCTTTAGGCTCATCATCAGGGCCCGTTCTCATAGCTCATATGTCACTCCTAGTGCTATCTACACTGTGAAACGAACCCACAAGATCATCTTACTTTGTACCTAACAATAAGAATGTAGCTTGTGTGTTCATTTTTATTTATTAAATGAACCTTTTATCAAAACAACAAAGGGTAAGGAAAACAAAAAAGTTTGTCGTACTCGATTCTACTATTAACCATTAATATAGGGTTGAGTTATTAAAATGAGTCTCTACTACATTTACTAATTCATATTAAATGTGCTTTATAGATTTATAATATTAATTGATTAAGAACCCAACTAAAAAGATATGATCATGTTAAAAAAATTATGATCGTATATTAGATAGAAAAAAAAAGAACCCCTAAAAGATATGTTAAAAAGTTATAGACTTCGTCACTAAAAATAAATTAATAAATACTGGTATTTTGTGTGTATGTCACCTATTCACGATTAACATTGGGGGTGTATTATGCTTGATGTAGGGAATAACATATAAAATGATTATTGAAAATATGAATATCTTTTTATATGTTGCTTTACATGTTTACTTGTTATTCTACTCATTTTCCTCTGGGTGTGAGTAATGATAGGATAAAAGTTTTATAACAAAGTATAATTATGTTACCCATTACTTGTTAGCCAATACTTTGATGTAGGCAACTGTATGAATAAGCCATTACCCTACTCAACTTTGCTTATTTACAGACATAAGTGTAGCTTCATATGTTACATAATTAAATATAACCCTAATCTTGATATGTATAAATGTGCTAGTAGGCTAGTAGATACCAATAGATCATCAAGTACTAAAAAATGTATGCATGCATATTTCAATGCAATATATTTTGCTAGTTGGAGGTGCAAAGGAGAATAAAGGAAGTGAGAGAGATAGCATTTGAAGGGTACGTGGACAAATTTGAGGAGTTAAATATCATCAACCAACCAAACATGGTCATCAATGATCGTGTTTATCTTCTCCCAAATCGTCTATTCCCCAGGCCCATCCTCTAAATGTTCTTCACAATTTTTATCCATGTCTATCACCTGTTCTTGCTTGTTAGGTTGTGGGGTAGTCTGAATTAGCTTCTCAGCTAAAGTTCTAAACTCATGTGCCTTGTTCAATATCTCTTCTTGAAATGTACTTGGTGGAGTGGACTCTCCATATTCCATAGTCTAATTATCCACCATTCTCTGGTACATGAAAATTCAAATAGCAATGTGACATACTGAATACTAGTTAACTGCCAATAGAAAATTATGCTCTTGTTAGAAAAAAGATTGAAAATAAATACAAGAAAAGAAATGGCCTAAATTGGTAGGTCACAACACTTGTATTGTTGATGTTTCCATTTCCTCGACAACGACACCAAAAACTTGACACACTAAAACTATGTGTGTAAATGCAAGTGCACATGTTGTTTAGAAAGGCCTATGAGGTTTGAGTATCAATCTCAGGGAAACATTCACTAAAGACTACTACTAAATGAAACTTTCAACTAGGCATAAAAGAATAGTTGGTTGGTTGTTTTAAAACTAAGTGAAAAGAATTAAATCTAAATTAAATGAGTGTGATAAAAAATTGATGGAGTCCTTAGGACTATGGTTTCACCACCGAATGCATTGCATTCAAATTCTATTTCATCAATAATGATTAAACCTTAACCCTATACTGAAGACATGTAGCAAGTATTACCCACTCTTGTAGTGTATTACACTACCTAAACTAAAAAAAACTTCACTACCATAGCGGTTTAGGAATTAGTTAGGTGAATTAACAAAATCTCTAGGTTGTGCTTTCACAACTATAAGCCCTCTCCTGAGCCGTGATATAGGTTGTTTGAATCTATGATATGTCCAACCCCTAATCCTTCTCCTTTAGCAATTAATAGTCTCTTACTTAGATTATGGTCATAAGCATAAATGCATTAATAAAAGATCATAAATTGATATATACAATGAGGGAAATAAATTACCTATTCATAAAATTTAAATACAAAGCAATACTAGAATACTCTCAAGTCCTAAGGAATATAGGGTTTAGCTTCACATGATTGATATCATGATAGAAAGAGAGGAAGAAGGATACAATAGACTAAACTAATGTAAAAACCCTAAGAGATGTCGTCTCACTAATCCACTCTAGTCAACACCAAGAACCACAACGTTGTGACCACAATAATGCCCTGTAAAAGTTCCTAGAGAGTCCAATATGTGTTTGTCTCCTTTGTCTCATCCACTATTAGCTTCATGTAATGTTGCAATGTGACAAAATGTGTTCATTATTTTTTGACCACACTCTTTAAGAAAATATGGAAATAGAGAATGCAATGAGAAAAAATATTACCATATACCCCATAGCCAGTGGATCATGTCAACAATTATGAAGTGGGAAGGAGGATGGAAAGGCATATACCTAGTCTTGGAGCAAGTCTAGTGACAATCCTTGCAGTGTTCTTCTTCTTTCTCAATAATAACATGAACGGTCTTTGTCGATGGCCTCTAGGTGTAGAACCACAGATGGAATTTGACATCATTCTGCTAGCATGACGGCAATGGCCTCCACGCCCCTACATAGTCCACATCGAATGATGAGAATCCCTTTTCATTATTCTAAAACCAATAGAAAGGAGTTCTCCATTTGTGTTGTCAATGTGTTAGTGTTGCCTTTTCTCCCCTTTGTCTATCTCTTCCTTTTATGGGTAAGATGCCTCTGACTCTCCTATTAGCACAACATTGAGATGAGGAGTCTTGTCATACAATAGTCTTGAGATCCTTGGCCACCCCCTTTATATAGGAGTGGATGGGATGGGGTTTTCACAAACCTGAGGACATGATGGGGTAGATTTCATGAATTTTCAACTGTTACAAATCACTAGTTGATCGATTACACACTCCAATCATTTGATTGGCTATTTTTCCTATTTGCAAACATTTTGTCTTTTAATGTGATTATCAATGCACATGAAACGTCAACATGAATACCTTGATCCAGTTCTAATGGTCGTCCAATCAGTCAAATGGGCTTTTTAGTTAGTGGACTGGACACTCCATTAAACCAAATAGCAACCCATGTTGTTTAAGATGATTACCTAAACACTTAAGTAACCAAGTTAAATCTTACTCATGAGTTATATCCTATAATAGGTGCACCCTTATGTGTGTGATCCTATAGGCCCCAAATTATGTTGGAAGTGAATATTCATACCAGATTATTACATCAAAAATAATGAGTGATATCTAGAAACACATCATTGATACCCAAGCTACTGAAATATTGGAGAACAACATCAACCTACAATTCATGATCAGTGTTATCGTGATTGTGTAGTTCTTTTGTCGCTAATATTCATATTGGAAACAAGGCATGGAATTATCATCCTCTTATTATTCAATCCTTATTCCTTGAACTACAGCAAACTGTATGAGATGCATGTGAGCCCACATATCACATATTGAGTCTCCCTAGATGTTCCACATGCCCAATAATATTAAGGACATGGGGATCTATTGAAACTCCTTTCGTCATCTTTCACTCATAGATCACCTTGGAGACATTGCACCATTCTTTCTTTGTTGATTCTTACGATGTGTTACTATCTTAAAATTTTCCATTTTTAGATATTGTTTATGCAACTAATAGTTTGTACAACCCATCATAAGGCCTTTGATGTTTGCGGCATCATTTGCATGCTTCGAGTAAGCATCCATTTCAGCCTTAGGGACATTGGAAGCAAGATCTTTTGGCATTGGTGTTTCTAGGACATAGAGCTTTCACTCTTATGTGAGAATGATTCTCAACATCTGAAACTAGTCCTATTCAGTTTGTCCTTCTCAAGGACTGATTGCGAAAAAAATGTGTTGGTACTTGCCATTTGTTTCTACAAAATAAATTTTGCATTTTGTCAAAACACTTTTGACTTGATTTGATTTGAAAATTTTTATGATATTATTTAGGCCTTTAATTGCTTATCGCTCCTACTATTTTGTTCAAATTGATAGCCCACACTTATCAATTCATAAGATTGCAATATACAATATTTTATTGAGCCAAGATACAAAATAATTAATTTATCACCCAACCAATCTCACAAGGTGAATGGTGGAGCCAAATGGATTGATGATTAGTAGGAGAAAACTGAGTATACACATTGCAATTTCAACCAATCTCGTAGAGTGAATGGTGGAGCCAAGTTGGATGAGTAGACATACCAAAATGTAATAAATTTCGTTACTTGGGTTCTATTATTCAAAAAGATGGGGATTTCCAAAATGATGTTTATCGCAGGATCACTACAGGATGGTTGAATTGGGGGAGTGCAATAAGAGTATTATGTGGTCAGAAGATTATAACCAACCATTCTCTATGGAAGTGAATGTTGGGATGTGGAGAAACAAGGTCTCAAAAAGATGAACATGGCTGAAATGTGTATGCTGAGATGGATGTGTGGGAAGATAAGAAAAGATCGCTTCAGAAATGACTATATCAGGAATAAAGTGGTAGAAGCAAGCATTGGGGACAAGTTGCATGAGGGCCAAATCAGATGGTATGGACTTGTGCAATTCAGACCGACTAATGCACATATAAAAAGTAATGCTATTGAGTCAATCACAATTAATAGAAGAATAGGAAGGCCTAAACTAACATGGGAAGAGCTTATAAAGAGAGATTTTGAATCTCTACATCTCAACAGAATTTGACCCGTGATAGAGTGGAATGGAAATGAGGGATCCATCTTGTCGACCCCAACATAGTTTGGACTAAGGCTTGAATGATGATGACCATGATGGTTATTACCTAGCCAATGATGGCACTCACAACCAATTATTAATGTAAGCAACATTTGTCAATTGCATTTTATTCAATTCTTGGATAGATGGTATGCATAGAAGACATTGCCATAGTCCATTTGTATGCTTCTATGCACTTAATCTTATTAAGGTCTCCTAGTTAAGCATGTACGAAAAGCCAACATGATATAAATGCACCCTACTAAGGTAGGCCCACATAACTACAATCACACTTCCACTAGATATTCAGAGTACCAGACTAGGGCATTCCCACACTTGGTCGATCAAGTTTTTCATGTGTGTCACTTATGGAAAGCATCTTAGACTTAATATTTATTGTCAGATTTTATATATAAATATATATACATATCTAATCACAAAATCTTACAATGTGTATCATATACAAATATATCTACAAATGAATCATGCAATCACAAACATATGAGTGATGGTCATGGCCATACTAATGCAATTATTTTGAGTCACAAATAATTTCTATACACCTAAAGTAAAACATTACATGTTACAACATGTAAAGGAAAACATTGTGATGACCCCAATTTTTCTTTAGAGTTTGTGCACAATATAGTGATTGAAAATTTTTGAATGTTTCATACATGGTTGAACTCAAATTGAGTAATTAGTTACCCAATTTCATTTCATCTAAGGGTGTGATTAAAGATATTTTTCTTTGTTGATAATGACACATGTATGAGCACAATAATGTTGATTAGCTTTTATTGGCCCACTTGGATCCTTATGAGAACAAGAAGCCAATGTAGTGGCCGCAATGAGATAAAGTTGTCATTTGATGACCCTTGATGTAGTTTAGTATCATAACAAGTGTTTTATAAACTGGTCGGATCAAGATGTGATAATTATTTGCATTGAATTTAAGTTTTACCGCTTATTTATAAGGTTATTTGAGGAATGCACTTACATGATCATAGCATAGAATTTTTTTGGCCTCAAACATTGCTAGATGAGAAATTATACGACAAGGGATCCATGTGTACAATTGGTAATAATTCAAGGTCCCTATTGATGGTTATTAAGATATAATGAGGTGAACTATTGATTTAATTAAGTTAGAAATTAGTTCAATTTCCACATAACATCACAAGACAACCCAATCAATAGAGGGGCACGAATATGTTAGTTGTGACAGGCTGGGTGGTGTGGCACACTAATGGCCCTTAGATACATCTGAAAGACCACAACCTACCAACGTTTTCGGTAGAGTAGTTGGTCTATAGGAGACCAAGTCGTGAGGAAGACATATCAAGTAGTTAAGAGTGTTGGGGGATAAGTATTCGGATCTGCCACAACTCCGAGAGCAACCCAACTAACCAGGCATCGTGGACTATAGGGTGAGATCCTCCCTTCTCACTCGCATCCCTCTTCATCCACAACGTAGTGACAGCATTGAGTAGCAACACCAGGTCGAAGGAAGAGATCTTGGTGAGTGTTGGGCAAGAGAGATAACCAATAGACTTGACCTCCTCCTCCTTCCTCCATTGCTGCTACAACAGCCAAGCGCCAACCCTGTGGATGAAGGGACTCGATAGATGCCTCCTGATCTAAGCCTTGGTCAAAAAACAGATGCAATGAACTAGCCTTTATGCCCAACCCCTACATTCGGCGTCAGAAGGATTTACATGAAGCTACCAAAGGAGAGGAAAAGTGTTGGCCATGGACAAGCCTGGAGTGGCTACACCTGTGTAGTGTCTCAGCCGTTGGCAGAAGAAGACCCACAACCATACAAAGGAGCACCGGCGGCCATCAATCTAAGTTTCGTGGACTCAACTAGATCGTGGACCCACGCGGACAGAACGCGTCGTACCGTTTCGACGAGAAGGGAAGGACGAGAGCAAGAAGTGGCAGCACTACATTTGAGAACCCAGCCCTCACGCATGAGTAGGTGCGGGCGGAGTCCATCTTGAGATGAGGCATGTGGCGGTGTTGCGTCGTGCGGAGAAGAGAGGGTCCTTGTGTGGGACCTTTCTTGCCAGGGAATGCCTCTTGCGGCGACGTCCATGAGAATGAGTCTCGTGGACTCGTATGCCTGTTAGAGAATGTGAGAGAGAAGACAAGTTTCGTGAAGTGATGTGAAGATTTCTAGAGCTTCATATGGGCATGAGGAGGATAAGAGGCACTTTGCCTCTTCTCTCCGCCGCAACCAAACCCAGACGACGGCGATCTCGCAGAGAATGGGATCCACAACCGAAACCCAAGGGTCGTGTTTCTGTAGAGGTCAGGGGCGAGACTCCGAATGTGATGGTGGCTTTAGGTGTGGATGAGGAGCATCATTGGGCCATCAATTGCATGCTGGAGTCAATCTTCACGATGGCGGCACTCGTACAGATCTCGGGCGGGCTCGAGTTAGCGTGAAATAGAGAAAGCAAAAGGGTGATGTCAGAGACGGGTCCTGAGGTAGTGAACCAGCAAGAAAACCCCTGAACCCACTAGTGAACCAGACCAGATCAACCAAATAACCGGCCACAACAAGCAGAGGAGATGCATCAACCTTAGTGGCCACGTGGCGCGATCCAATTGGTCGCTTAAGGTAAATATCCCAGAAATGCTTAATTCTTGTATAATTCATAGAAATTGGCTCGATGATCATAAAAATACATATAATATACCAAAATTCTCAGAAAAATGTGTAGAACACAGAAGAATGATAATATCAGGCTTTTAATGCATTAATAATAGTGATATCATATAAGATGTGTAATGCTTGTTTGATGGATAATAATATCAAGTGAAGTTCTAAAATTATGATAACATGTCAGTAAGTTTTTTTTTGAAAATATCTCAATATCATTAAAAGTAAGCCATACAACATCTACAAGATAGACATCTCACAACAAGTAACCAAGCAGCAACTCCTTTTGCGGAAAGACATAGCACAAGGCTCAGATTGGGATGTGATAGGTACACTTCTGAGTCGTCCACCTCTAATAGTGGTTGTCTCAAACAGCTATCTGGGATGGAATTCGTCAATCTACCAGAACCTATGAGTACATCTTGAGAGGAGTATGCAAAGCCACTGACAGAGATCACCATCCTGAAGACAACGAAAGATTACCCAACAAAGATCTTGACCCCAAAGTAATGACACAAAACTAACAACACAGACACCACGCCCCACCAAACAGGACGAGAAAACAACAACTAGCGACACACTAAGGTTTCCAACCAGCAGACCCGGGAAGGAGGCCAAACCCCAGTGGTGCAGATACAAAGGAAGGATGGCTCATGTAGATACAAAGGTGGGGAGTAGAGGGTGTCGGGAACTCCACCACCACTCCTGACCACCACTGCGAATAGGGGGTGGAAGATCCGCACGAAGCCCAAAATCCAGCTTCCTCCTCCTCTGCCTAGAGAACCAAGGGATGCCCGAGCTCACCGTCTGCCAAAGAAGGAACCCGCGACACGACTCGACCAACAAAACGACACAAGCACTCGCACTGGAGGAACAAAACCAAACTACACAACTAGGAAACACCTACAGACGGTGGCAAACAGGACAGAAGAAACCTACCACAGACAGACAAACCTTCACAGAAAAACCTAAGCAGAAAAAAACAAAACTAAAGCAACCATCCGCCGCCCAGCCCCACACCAGCCAAGAACCGCCGTCTCCTCCTCATCGTCCCCAGCCCGCGTCGCCCCCAAAACCGCCACAGTCGAAGAGGGCGCTTGATCAGGATCTCTGGCGGCCAGCAAGGACCCGCCGCCCAAGAACCAGATCGCGCACACAAAGGAAGGGAGGAAGGAGATGGTGCAGAAGCTCCGCCAGGCGCCACGACCAGCACGCATGAGACGTCCATGCCCTCACGTCACCGGAGAGAGAACGGGCTCCCAAGGGACCACCAGCCGGAGAACAGGACCTCACGAGCTGTCGCCCACGCCCACACGCCTCCGGAGCGAGCCAGACCCCCGCCCGGCCCCCAAAACGTCGCTGCCTCTAGCCGAAACGCAGCGTCGCTTAGAAGGGCGGGCGAAGGAGGGGGGAAAGGAGAGACCCCGGTCAAAGAACCACACAGATGAAGATGAATTCGAGGAAGGAGAGAAGCCCAGGGGGAAAAGTGGAAGCGTTGCGCTCCGACAGCCAACCTCCTTCCCCCCCGAGCAGGGTCGGCGGTGAGCGAACCCTAAAACGTCCTGGAGATCGCGAGAGAAGAACCCGCAGCCATGCTTTGGCATGTCAGTAAGTTTATAATCATGTATACAATGCATAAGCTGTTAGATATTCTCATGATGATGCACGAAATTATGTAATTTTCTTCATATGGCTAATTAGGGCTAATAACCCTAAGTTAAATGCAATAAATATATACATGCTCAATAAATGATGAAATTCACATAACATTCTCATATCTGTAACTGAAAGATAATATGTAAATATGAGACCAGTTTAATACATGAAATTCATGTTGTAAGAAGATGAACCTTGATACATGGGTTGTAACCCTAACTTGAATAATGTATATAAACTAGGGTTAATATGTGCACCAAAAAGGATATGGAACCTAATATTCAGATAATGAATCATAATCTGGAAATTGACATCAGTAAGATCAATTAAGACAATAATGCAAGTAAACGTGGGAATATCCTAATGAGATAATATAAACCCTAATGAACACGACTAGGGTTAAGATGATGAGAATTTGATGATAGTATGTGGTCTTGTCTTAACCAGGTGATGATTAAATTATCTAGATGACCATGGATGTATAAGAAATCTCTGAACTCAGGTACGTGGGTTTTATTAAGTATAAGACTAGTTTTCATGAATGCATAATGATATGATGTACTTTGGATGCTTGTGTTTTCATATAAATTCTTGGATGTGTATTAGTAGTATATGCTCCGCAAAACATTAAAGAACATAAAAGAATATAGATGGTTTGTAGCTACTGAGTGGATATATGCTCTATGTCTCTCTCCCTCAATCCTCTCTCTCTTCCTGTAAATATAAGGTCGGCACTCGGTCCCCATAGTCCAAGGGGTGGGGAAAAATGAAGTATGACATCTCTCTCTCCCCTCTAAATATAAGGTCGGCACTCGGTCCTCATAGCCCAAGGGGTGGGGAAAAATGAAGTGCGACACCACTTAGTAGTAAAAACGCATCAAAAGATATGTAAAATATGTGTTTACATGATTATCACTTTAAAAATGTTTTCTTGTACTCTTTCTTTCTCAAGTTACTTTAATTATGCAAGCATATTAGTATGTATCTTTCTACCCACGTGCACAACACCTTGTGTGTTGCTTTGCTATTTCACGTATGTTTTAGGTTCAGAGCTAGCGTGGAATAAAAGACGGGAAGTGAGCAATTGTCCAGGTTGTACCTATTGTGTAGATCCTATTAGCATACATGTTTAGACTTGTGTAAATTCTCTTTTCAATATGCAATTGTAATTCATGTTGTAATTTACATGTTGAATGCTGAGAAATGTTATGGTGTTGTTATATTGAATGTTCATGTATGTGTATTATGCTTCCGCATTGCTCTCTGAAAAAATTGCCTAACGTGTTCAAATTTTGTCTTCTCATCTCCATGGGGTTTTGAGAAGGTGAAAATCTGGGGACGTCACAAACATGTTGTGTTGGAAACAAATGAGTCGATCAGTTGGACTACTCTAGTCAATCGATTTGTTTGCCTACTGTTCATTGGTCTCTGATAGTTGGTTGATTGGGTTCTGGATCAAGAGGCTATACAGACTCCTCAAGTGTCAATTGATCCTCTAGTTGATTGATTGGCTCCCCTTTTCTACTACCACTTTGGTCCTCCGATTGATCGACTTGATTTCTAGTCGGATGACTTACTTAGTGCATAATGTCTTTTCTTTCGTAGATATAGAAATTAAAGCTAATCCTATTTATTTATTACATTGTAAAAGGTGAAACCTCAATTTACATTCTAGAGGAGTATAAGGTAGAAAGCATAACTTGTATATGGAGAAAAAAAGAGAGGCTCGGTATGCAAATTTAATTTAAGAGACATAAATTAAACCTTTCAACCAAACAAACACATCCAAAGGGAATTGTCCATAACCACACATAAATCCACCATCAAAATGATTTTATGGTGACATATGAATTGCATATATATATGTATATATATGTATATATATACATATATAGGACCTACAGGATATTCCTAATGTATGTGGTATTTAATCAGATATGAAAATTTATCATTTAAATATATACATCTCATGCAAAAAATAAATAATAAAATAATAAATCGATCATATTGATTAAATCCTAAAACATTGTAAAGTGACGTGACTCTAATACAACTATAGGGAAATATGGAGACAAAGGATGGAAGAAAAAAAATCCTTTCCATATTTCTCATAACCAGTAGATCATGTCAATGACTATGAAGTGGGAAGGAGGGTGACAATGGATATACATGTTACTGGAGTAAGTCCAACGATAATCCTTGCAATGTTTTTCTTCTTCCTCAAGCAACACATGAACGGTCTTCGGCGTCGACCTCCTAGTGTAGAACTGTAGATGGAGGTTGACGGTGTTCTCTGAGAATGATGGAAACAACCTCCACACCTCTATGTAGTCTACACGGACCCCCAAGAACTTCACACCATTATTCTAGAACCAATTGGAAGGAGTTGTCCCACTGTGTTGTCAACGTGCTAGCATTGACTTTTCTCCCCATTGGCTATCTCTCCCTTTTACAAGTAAGATGCCTTTGGCTCTCCCATTACCACAATGTTGAGATGAGGAGTCTTGTCATACAAGAGTGTTCTTTAGAGCCTTAGGCACCACCCCCCCCGATATAGGAATGGATGGGTTAGGGTTTCCTTAAACATGAGGACACGGTTGGATGAATTTCATGAATCTTTTTATGTTGTGAATCATGAATCGGTCAACTGGACTCATAATTGGTTGTTTGGACACTCTAGTTGGTCGTCTAGACACTCCATCCAGTCAATTGGCTATTTTCCTATTTGCAAACATATTTGATTTTAATGTGATGATCAAAACATGTCATGACATCAACATCAATTCCTTGATTAATTCCTATTGATCATCTAGTTGGTTGACTGAACTTTTTAGTTGGTCGAATGGACACTCCAATCAATCGATTAGCATTCCCAGTAGGTCAACTAGACATTCCAGTCAGCCAACTGACAACCAGTCTAGTTTTATTTGATTACCTAAACACTTTGGTGACCAACTTAAACCTTATCAATGAATACACTTTCATTTTAGGTGCATCATATGTATGTGAACCCATAGGTCCCAAATTATGTTTGCATTGAATGTCTATAACCAGATTATGACATCAAAAATGATGAGCGATATCTAAGAATACATCATTTCTATCTAAGTAACTAGAAAGTTGGAGAACAACTAAAACCCAAAATCCATCATTAATCGTATCATGATTGTATAGTCCTTTGTCTCTTAAATCAAGACTGAACTCGAGGTGTGGAAACGTCATCCTCTTAATATTCAATTCATACTCCTTGAATTAGACCAGACTGTATGAGATGCATGTGAGCTCACATATCATAAATTGAGTCACATGAGTATGGCCATACATTTCTTAATCTCTCTTATCAATTAGCCAAGACATCAACTCTTAAAGGAGGGAAAAATCCCTTCTATATCAGTCAAAATCACTCCTTGTGTGTTACAATATACCCCAACATCACCTTTATAGAAACCCTTATTCAAGGTCACATAGGATAGAGTGAAAGTTCACCGAATGACATGTGAAGAGTGTAGTGACTTCATATCTAAGAACCACAATCACCACTATCACTTTGAGAGTTGGTTGCAACTATCATTCCATGGTTACCATGTATCACTCTCAAGGTGGATTTGTTTGGTACTATGTTATCTAACAAGCATCTATGAGTTTGACTTAATATTATATATAATTACTATTGAGACTTTATCAACAGTCAACATGCATTCTGGAATTATGTATTATTTTTTTCTATTTTACTTCCACAATAATATCTGACTAGGGACCTAACGAGAATGTATGCACTCTTATCTTACATATGATCTCAATGTTCAAGTCCTCAACATGAAGACATATGTCACTGAGTAACATCATTCTTTAGACATCTACTATGTTTGTATCCTCATCTCATGATCGAGACAAACATAATAGACAAAATTACCTTTATTACTATTAAATGTAGTATATTATGCCCCATTAAAATCATCATATGATTGGTTCTTTGGGCATAAATACCAACACACTCACCTTAGGTCATAAGTGAGGCTTTGGCCATCATTAGGCCATAGTTGTTGGATATGACTTAATCTTAGATATGCATTTATTACAATGTTTTCATACCACTGGTTGGGTGTCAATGTCACCTAGTTTCTAACTAACTTGAAACACTCACAGTATGTTGGTGCTTTGACATGAGTGTTGATAGTACCAAGTTGCTTTGTATGAGTTCTTATGTTTATTGAGTACTGAATTCGGTACCACCGATAACATGGTCGTGGCACTGAGACAATTAAACCTGATTCCTGATGTTCACTAAATGTGATTCACTAGTACCAACTAAAAGCTTTGATAGCATCGACTCCTTGATCGGTAGCAATGGGATTTCTAGATTTCTATAACGCCCGGGCCCACTGCCCAAGGCTCTAGTAGAGTTTCAGGAATGACGACTATCCCCACAGACCACCACTAGCCTTAACTATGCACTTTGTCCTCACTCACGCGCATGCCAGGATCAACTTCCCGGTAGGTCACCCATCCCAGTACTACTCCCAGCTGAGCATGCTTAACTATGGAGTTCTTTAGTAATGGGATCCCGAAAAAGGAGGTGCACCTTGTTGATATGGGTAGTCCAATCATTCCTTTTAAGATTGTTTTATCTGAGGCCTCAAATCCTAGGATGTTACAATCTCCCCCACTTATACTCTTGACGTCCTCGTCAAGGCTCAACTACAAGGCCTCATAATCTCTTCCCCATTTCAGTGCAAACCCACAATGGCCCATGGACACCCAGCTCCCGATCACGAAATATCAGCGCAAGGGTGGCTACGTCAAACAATAGACAGCCCTTTCCTACATGCCTGGAACGTACGGCTCAAGACAGGCATGCCATGCCCATGTGGGCCCCACCTACTGGAGAGGAATTGGCTCTGATACCATTTGTAACGCCCGGGCCCACAACCCAAGGCTCTAGTAGAGTTTCTGGAATGATGACTGTCCCCATAGACCACCACTAGCCTTAACTGCGCACTTTGTCCTCACTCACGCACATGCCAGGATCATCTTCCCGACAGGTCACCCATCCCAGTAC
The DNA here is from genome assembly GCA_963693085.1 of Alisma plantago-aquatica. Lineage (NCBI taxonomy): Eukaryota > Viridiplantae > Streptophyta > Magnoliopsida > Alismatales > Alismataceae > Alisma > Alisma plantago-aquatica. The sequence goes on from OY856411.1 coordinate 887,820,011, forward strand.
TACTCCAAGTTGAGCACGCTTAACTATGAAGTTCTTTAGTAATGTGCTCCCGGAAAAGGAGGTGCACCTTGGTGATATGGGTAGTCCAATCATTCCTTTTAACAGTGTTTTATCCGAGGCCTCAAATCCTAGGAAGTTACAATTTCCCTATTGAAACTTCATGTCATATTGGTACCATGGACATAGGTGTCGATACCATCGATCTATCATACAAGTGCTCGATTAACCTAAAATAAAAAAAAAACATAATTCCAGATTATGAGTGATATTTTAGCATGTTTCTAGAGAAGTACTCAATATTGATGCAATAGTGAGTCACAAACTAATAATGAGAAACACTACATAAATATATCTCTAAATGAACAAATATGCAATAAATGCATGAACAATAACTTGTGAGACGTGAGCGAAATTTAATGCATCATTGCTACACTATGATTTGATAGAAAATACATTTGAAAGGAATACATTCTTGACAAATACACCATGGAATAAATCATTGGTGGAACATAGTAAGGAAAATAAATTTGCCACTACATAAACACATTAACTAACATGTTTTCTATGTTTAAAAAAGCATTTAAACTCCACCACATGTTGTCAATAATGTTAAGTTTTGGATAGAGACTTGGTTTCATGGACAAATCATTACTCAACAAACCATTCGACTTTGCATTTCCCAATCTATATCCAACATATCTACTAGGAAAGCTTTGACATTTCTAGGAAGTCAATGTGATAAAATTTAAAAGAACCCTCACCACCTCTTTTTCAGGGAGCATTATACTAAACTCTATAGTCACCTCAAAACAATTACCACAATTTGTATTCCATGGGTTTGGGGACCCACTTACACTCATCATTTAGCATATCACTTCTTCATTTACCTTGGGCACCTTTTTCCTTCCACATACATTTGGACCATGCAAGATAAAACTCATCATGTGGCTTATCTTGTACGATAAGATCCTCACCAATAAAAACATGACAAATAGATGCATGGACCCTCCATTGGCACACTATATGAGGAAACTACTACTCACGTCTTTGTCCACTATCTAGTTGCTACCCACCTTAGGGAACACTATTTCACACCGCACACCATGAACACATCAACTTTTACCAACATCCAACACATGGTGCATTTTTAAAAACCCATACATCACAATTTCAAATATAAAACCACCTTGATGGCATCATTGATATAGATGATATTAATTGAGAGAAACAATAGAATATTTAGAATAAAACAACACAAAAATTATAATATTCTCACCCAACACGTTACACATTTATATGAAAATTTTCTTCAATGCAGATCAATAGGTCACCATAAAGCAGAGTAACCAAACAGGCCATCTATGTACAAAATTTGGAGGCAAGGTGGCCACATAGAGAACATACACCATTGAAGGAGATCCACACTGAGTCCAATGATTTATGTTGTTTTTTATTTTCATATCAAAGGGCTACTATCGAGGTGCCTCCTCCATATAAACTCTTATACATTACCTTTCCTTTAGGCTCATCATCAGGGCATGTTCTCATAGCTCATATGTCACTCCTGGTGCAATCTACACTATGAAACGAACCCAAAAGATAATCGTACTTTGTACCTTACGATAAGCATGTAGCTTGTGTGTTAATTGTTATTTATGAAATGAACCTTTTATCAAAAAAAAAGGGTATGGAAAATAAAAAAGTTTGTCCTACTCGCTTCTACTATTAACCATTAATATAGGGTTGAGTTATTAAAAAGAGTCTCTACTACAATTACTAATTCATATTAAATGTTCTTTATTGATTTATAATATTAATTGATTAAGAACCTGAATAAAAAGATATGATCATGTTAAAAATTTATGATCGTATATTAGATAGAAAAAAAAGAATCACTAAAACATATGTTAAAAAGATATAGACTTCGTCACTAAAAATAAATTAATAAATACTAGTATTTTGTGTGTATGTCACCTATTTATGATTAACTTTGGGGGTGTATTATGCTTGATGTAGGGAATAACATCAAAAATGATTGTTGAAAATATGAATATCTTTTTATATGTTGCTTTACATGTTTTACCCATTATTATACTCATTTTCCTCTGGGTGTGAGTAATAATAGGATAAAAGTTTTATAACAAAGTATAATTATGTTACGCATTACCCGTTAGCCACAACTTTGATGTAGGGAACTATATGAATAAGCCATTACGCTACTCAAATTTTGCTTATTTAGAGACGTAAGTGTAACTTCATATGTTACAGTATTAAAGATAACCCTAATCTTGATACGTATAAATGTGCTAGTAGGATAGTAGATACCAATAGATCATCAAGTACTAATAAATGTATGCATGCATATTTCAATGCAATATATTTTTCCAGTTGGTGGTGCAAAGGAGAATTAAGGCAGTGAGAGAGACAACATTTGAAGGGTGTGTGGATAAATATAAGGAGTTAAATATCATAAACCAACCAACCATGGTCACCAATCATTGCATTTATCTTCTCCCAAATCATTTGTTCCCCAGGCCCGTCTTCTAAATGTTCTTCACCGTTCCTATCCATGTCTATCACATGTGCTTGCTTGTCAGGTTGTGGGGTAGTCTGAATTAGCTTCTCAGCTAAAGTTCTGAACTCGTTTTCCTTGTTCAATAGCTCTTCTTGAAATGTACTTGGTGGAGTGGACTCTCCATATTCCATTGTCTAATTATGCACTATTCTCTGGTACATGAAAATTCAAATAGCAATGTGACATACTGAATACTAGTGAACAACAAATAAAAAATTATGCTCTTGTTAGAAAAAATATTGAAAAGAAATAGAAGAAAAGAAATGGCCTAAATTGGCAGGTCACAACACTTGTAGTGTTGATGTTTCCATTTCCTCGACAACGACACCAAAAACTTGACACACTAAAACTATGTGTGACATCCCCCAATTTCTATATACTTTCCATAGTGACATTCATAGATATGCGTGCACTCATATCTATAGATGTCAAAAGGGAAAATATAAGAGATTAAGGTAGTCAACTAAAACAGAGATTGAGCCAAGATCTAGTCCACATCATCATATAATGCCACACAAACATTCATTCATAAAGATAATAAAAGTCATTACTTATGGAGAGAAAATATTGTTCTAGAGAAAGTTAACTTTATTACATAGGATTTCAATCATCCTCAATATCAACTAAGAAAAGAAATAAACTAACATCTAGCACGAAATGAGATAAGAGGAAAATGATCTATCTAATGTATCCTCCAAGTTTATTATTTTATGCCTTCAGGTACTTTGAGCATGCATTTCACTTTGTTGTCAATTGTTCCTTGTACCTAGAAAATATGAGAAACAAAACATCAGTAGAGCTGGTACGTGGTAAAAGTTACATTAATAAGGTTGCATAAAGGAAAATATTTGAAAAAGAAGGAAAGAGAGATAAAACCATTTCTTAAGGCGAAAATCAAGTAAACACCCTTTCAATACATTCAATTTGATGTGGTTGTACTACACCTATTGCACTTTACTTACATCTAGTGTGGGCAATAGAATATCATCATACATCTAACATGGGCCAAGGAATCATACATCCATGTTAGGCAACATACATCCACACCAGGCTATGTGCTCTAGTAGCTACAACCCATCATAGTCATTTACGTTTCTCTTAAATTTGGCGAAGTATAACTCATACTAGTTCAACCAACAATCATATCCAAATATGAACATTCAAGATATTATATAGCATAGGCAACCAGAAAACTAGTCTTATACTTATAAGACCACATACCTGCTTGTTCAAATCAGATGTCCACAGATTTAGAATCAATCAGGAATTTAGTCACCCTGCATAGAAAGCAAGGGTACAACATTACTATTGGTCCATGTGACCAAGACTAAGATATGTTTTTCATTATTATTCCTTTTATGTTATCTAATTTAGATCAGGGATTTTCCATATTTTAATTGGATTAGAGATAGCATCAGGTCTGATCCATCATAAACTATTTTGATTAAAAGATAATATTTAATTGATCAATTAGAAGATTTCCAAAAATTAGGGTTTCGAATATGGTTGGAGCAAAAAGGGAGAGTAACCCTCAACATATTAACCATTCATAACATCAGGGTTCGTTTTAAAGATTCAGACAAATCATAATCACTAATTATCATTTAGTGATATCAATTTTTGTTATAAATATATGTCTTTAATTCCATGTAGAAAGAGAAACTAGATCTAGGGTTTCTCCTAATCCTTTGATCATTTATCATCTTAGAATATTATTTCAAGTTATTTAGAAAATAGGGTTTCGTCTAGGGTTAATTATAGTGTAGACAGTCAGATATTATCAAGGAAAATTATTATCAACAATTAATTATAATTAAGGAAGTCGTTCAGGCTTTAGGCAACTATTTTTTAAAAAAGGCAACGGATCTAGGTCCTGGTAACATTTTATTTGGATATAGAATAATTTTCTGATCAAAATGGTATATAGGTTCGACATTTTCTAATAATCCTAGCATTTTCTAGGATTTTACTAAGAAAATTAGTTTCTATGGATAAAGCAAAATAAAATAAAATATATTTACCTTGATCTACGGCCGGATCCGACTGGATCGACGGCTCAGGTAGATCCAAGGCCTCGCGAGTTCAAACCCGGATCGCCGACGTGGCGTTCACTGATTGGGGTGTCTGTGCAAGTTGGCTCCCCTTTGGTCTTTGCTGGCCCGCGACCTGGCTGATGTGGCGATCGGCTAGCGGTCCACCTGGCACCCTGGGTCCCAATCTGGTCAGTGCTCCCTCACGCGAGCAAGCTCCAGATCGTGAAAAACGCAGCGGAGGAGCTCACCGGAGATGAGTAGGAAAAGGGGCAGCAGGCTCCCACGAGGGAAGAAAAGATACCGCCCATGGTCCCTGTGACCTCGTGGTACCAGGTGAGGTAAGGATGTGGAGGAAAAGGGCGAGACGTTGGAGATCGTCCCAAAGGCAGTGTGGCGGCGCTGCTGAGAATTGAATGTCAGGTAGTGGTCTTCGGTGTCAAAGAGCGTCGGGAAGTAGAGGGTTGTGGTAAAAGAGGGTGGCGGCGACGTCGAGGGGGGGTCTTTTATAGGCCTTTGGGTAGGTTTAGGGTTGGTTGGAGGGTCTCGGGCTTTACAACCGCCATCGGAGTGAGAGCAACAAGAAAAGGGGAGGTCGTTCTCCCTGCTCTAAGGGTTAGGGGAGTCAAGGTAAGGCTGGTTGACCTTGTCTTGGCGAGGCGGAGATATTTGTTGGCTTTAAATTTCGAAAGGAGGCGTGAGGTGGCGCGGTAGGACGAGCCTCGTTTCTTGTTACCTCCCCGCCCTTTGCGGGATGTAGGAGACGAGGTCTTCGCTGTTGGATTAGGGCAGATCCGTGGATCGCCCAATCTGACGGCTAGGAGAGGGGCCGGGTTAATCAAAGGCAAACGTGACATTTATTCACCATTGATTAAAATGAAAACTTAGGTCTAGGACATATATCTAAGATGATTTATTAAATTGGCCATAACTCTTGATTGGTAAACCCAATTCTAATGAAATTTGAGATCCAAATTCGAATATTTGAGATCCAAATTCGAATATTTGATGTGTTCAAATATGAGATCCAAATTTGATACTATGATACTATGATATAAATTTGATACTATGATACTATGATATAGCTTCGAAAGGTCATTATGATACTATGATATAAATTTGAGATCCAAATTCGAATATTTGATGTGTTCATTTACTAAATACATTAACATATGTATTTTATCATAATAACATATTAGGGTTTGCATTTTTTTTTGATATTTGTGACACATATTTGACCAATTAAGTAAGGGAAGTATATGAGGGTAATTTGGTCAACAAATTTGATAATAAACTTTTAAGAGAGAGAAAGAAATATTATAAAAACTCACTTTGTCACACTATGTGTGTAAATGCAAGTGCACATGTTGTTTAGAAAGGCCTGTGAGGTTTGAGTGTCAATCTCAGGGAAAGATTCACTAAAGACTACTACTTAATGAAACTTTCAACTAGGCATAATAGAATAGTTTTTTGGTTGTTTTACAACTAAGAGAAAAGAATACAATCTAAATGAAATGAGTGTGATAAAAAATTGATGGATTCCTCAAGACTATGGTTTCACCACGGAATGCATTGCATTCAAATTCTATTTCATCAATATTTATTAAACCTTAACCCTATACTAAAGATATGTAGCAAGTATTCCCCACTCTTGTAGTGTATTACACTACCTAAACTAAAAAAAACTCCACTACCATAGTGGTTTGGGAATTAGTTAGGTGAATTAAAAAAATTTCTAGGTTGTGCTTTCACAACTGTAAGCCCTATCCTGAGCCGCGATATAGGTTGTTTGAATCTATGATATGTACAACCCCTAATCCTTCTCCTTTAGAAATTATTAGTGTCTTACTTAGATTATGGTCATAAGCATACATACATTAATAAAGGATCATTAATTTATATCTAGAATGAGGTAAATAAATTATATATTCATAAAATTTGAATACAAAGCAATACTAGGATATTGTTAGGTCCTAAGGAATATAGGGCTTAGCTTCGCATGATTGATTGATATCATGATACAAAGAGACGAAGAAGGATAAAATAGACAAAACCAACATAAAAACCCTAAGAGATGTCATCTCGCCAATCCACTGTAGTCAACACCAAGATCTACAACATTCTAACTGCAATAATGCCTTGCAAAAGTTCTTGGAGAGTCTGATATATGTTTGTATCCTTTGTCTCATCCACTATCAGCTTCATGCTATGTTGCAATGTGACAAAATGTGTTCGTTATTTTTTCACTACACTCTTTAAGAAAACATGGCAACAGAGAAGGCAAAGAGAAAAAAAATTACCATATACCCCATAACTTGTGGATCATGTCAACAACTATGAAGTGGGTAGGAGGGTGGAAAGGCATATACCTAGTCTTGGAGCAAGTCTAGTGACAATCCTTGCAGTGTTCTTCTTCTTTCTCAATCAGTACATGAACGGTCGTCGTCGGTGGCCTCTAGGTGTAGAACTACAGATGGAAGTTGACATCATTCTCCTAGCATGATAGCAATGGCCTCTACATAGTTCACGTAGAATGCTGAGAATCCCACTTCATTATTCTAAACCCAGTAGAAAGGAGTTCTCCCTTTGTGTTGTCAACGTGCTAGTGTTGACTTTTCTCCGCTTTGGCTATCTCTTCCTTTTATGAGTAAGATGCCTCTGACTCTCCTATTACCACAACGTTGAGATTAGGAGCCTTGTCAGACAATAGTCTTGAGATCTTTAGCCACCCCCCCTTTATATAGGAGTGGACCGGATGGGGTTTTCACAAACTTGAGGACATGATGGGATAGATTTCATGAATTTTCAACATTTGCAAATCACCAGTTGATCGATTACACTCTCCAATCATTTGATTGGATAATTATCCTATTTGTAAACATGATGGATTTTAATGTGATGATCAATGCACATGAAACGTCAACATGAATACCTTAATCCAGTTCTAATGGTCGTCTAATCGGTCAACATGGCTTTTTAGTCAGTCGACTGGACACTCCATTAAGCCAACTAACAACCCATGTTGTTTAAGATAATTACCCATGTTTTTTAAGATGATTACCTAAACACTTAAGTAACCAAGTTAAATCTTACTCTTGAGTTATATCCTATTATAGGTGCATCTTTATGTGTGTGATCCTATAGGCCCCAAATTATGTTGGAAGTGAATGTCCATAACCAGATTATTACATCTCAAATAATGAGTGATATCTAGAAACACATCATTGCTACCCATGTAACTAAAAAATTCGAGAACAACTTCAACCTACAATTCATGATCAGTGTTATCGTGATTGTGTAGTTCCTTTATCTCTAAAATTTAGATTGGAAACAAGGCATGGAATTATCATCCTCTTATTATTCAAGCCCTGTTCCTTGAGCTAGAGCAAACTGCATGAGATGCATGTGAGCCCACATATCACATATTGAGTCTCTATAGATGTTCCACATGCCCAATAATATTGAGGACATGGGGATCTATTGGAACTCCTTTCGCCATCTTTCACTCATAGATGACCTTAGAGACTGAAACTTTCTTTCTTTGTTGATTCTTAAGATGAGTTACTATCTTGAGTATGTCCATTTTTTCATATTGTTTATGCAACTCATAGTTCGTACAATCCATCATAAGGTCTTTGATGTTTGTGGCATCATTTGCATGCTTCGAGTAAGCTTCCATTTCATCCTTAGGGAAATTGGAAGCGAGTTCCTTTAGCATTGGTGTTTCTAGGACATAGAGATTTCACTCTTATGTGAGAATGATTCTCAACATCTGAAACTAGTCCTATTCAGTTTGTCCTTCTCAAGGACTGATTGCAAAAAAAACGTGTTGGTGCTTGCCATTTGTTTATACAAAATAAATTTTGCATTTTGTCAAAACACTTTTGACTTGATTTGATTTGAATTTTTTTATGATATTAGTTAGGCCTTTAATTACTTATCACTCCTACTATTTTGTTTAAATTGATAGCCCACACTTATCAATTCATAAGATTGCAATGTACAATCTTTTATTGAGCCAAGATACAAAATAATTAATTTATCACCCAACCAATCTCGCAATGTGAATGGTGGAGCCAAATGGATTGATGATTAGTAGGAGAAAACTGAGTATACACATTGCAATTTTAGCCAATCTCGTAGAGTGAATGGTGGAGCCAAGTTGGATGGCACAGACATACCAAAATGTAATAAATATTGTTACTTGGGTTCTACTATTCAAATAGATGGGGATTTCTAAAATGATGTTTATCGCAGGATCACTACAGGATGGTTGAATTGGAGGAGTGCAACTAGAGTATTATGTGGTCAGAAGATTACAACCAACCATGCTCTATGGGAGTGAATGTTGGGCTATAGAGAAACAAGGTCTCAATAAGATGAACATGGCTAAAATGTGTATGCTGAGATGGATGTGTGGGAAGACAAGAAAAGATCGCTTGAGAAATGACTATATCAGGAATAAAGTGGCATAAACAAGAATTGAGGACAAGTTGCATGAGGGCCGACTTAGATGGTATGGACTTGTGCAATTCGACTGACCAATGCACATATACAAAGTAATGCTATTGAGTCAAGCACAATTAATAGAAGAATAGGAAGCCCTAAACTAACATGGGAAGAGCTTATATGGAGAGATTTTGAATCTCTACATCTCAATAGAAATATGACACATGATAGAGTGGAATGGAAATGGGGGATCCATTTTGCCGACCCCAACATAGTTGGGACTGAGGCTTGAATGATGATGATGATGATGATTGTGATTACCCAGCCAATGATGGCGCTCCCAACCAATTATTAATGTAAGAAACATTTGTCAATTGCATCTTACGTAGTTCTTGGATAGATGGTATGCATAGAAGACCTTGTCATAGTCCATATGTATGCTTCTATGCACTTAATCTTATTAAGGTCTCTTATTTAAGCATGTCTGAAAAGCCAACATGATAGAAATGCACCCTACTAAGGTAGACCTACATAACTACCATCACACTACCACTAGATATTCAGCGTACCGGGCTAGGGCGTGCCCAAACTTGGTCAATCGAGTTTTTCACGTGTGTCGCTTATGGAAAGCATCTTAAACTTAATATTTATTGAGGGATTTTATATATAAATACATATACATATCTAATCACAACATCTAACAATGTGTATCATATAAACCTATATCTATAAATGACTCATGCAATCACAAACATAAGTGTGATGGTTATGGACATACTAATACAATTATTTTGAGTCATAAAGAATTTCTATACACCTAAAGTCAAACATTACATGTTACAACATGTAAACAAAAAGATGTTGTGTTGGAAATAAGTGAGTCGATCGATTGGACTACTCCAGTCAATCGATTTGTTTGCCTACTATTCATTGGTCTCCGATAGTTGATTGATTGGGTTCTGGATCAAGAGGTTATACAGAGTCCTTCAGTGTCAATTGATCCTCCGGTCAATCAATTGACTCCTTTTTTCTGCTGCCACTTTGGTGCTCCGATCGATCGATTTGAATTTCTAATCTACCGACTTACTTAGTGCATAATGTCTTCTCTTTCGTAGATATAGAAATTAAAGCTAATCCTATTTATTTATTACAATGTAAAAGGTGAAAACTCAAATTATATTCTAGGAGAGTATAAGGAGGAAAGCATAACTTGTATATGGAGAAAAAAAAAGAGAGGCTCGGTATGCAAATCGAATTTAAGAGAAATAAATTAAACCATTCAATCAAGAAAAACACATCCAGAGGGAATTGTCCATAACCTCACATAAATCCACCATCAAAATGATTTTAGGGTGACATATGAATTGCATATATATGTATATATATACATATATATAGGACCTACGGGATATTCCTAATGTATGTGGTATTTAATCAGATATGCAAATTTATCATTTAAATATATATATATCTCATGCAACAAAATAAATAATAGAATAATAAACCGATCATATTGATTAAATCCTAAAACATTGTAAAGTGATGTGACTCTAATACAATTGTAGGGAAATATGGAGACAAAGGATGGCAGTGAAAAAAATATCATTTCCATATTTCTCTAATACAACACTTTGGTGACCAAGTTAAACCTTATCAATGAGTAAACTTTTATTTTAGGTGCATTGTATGTGTGTGAACCCATAGGTCCCAAATTATGTTTGCACTAAGTGTCTATAACCAAATTATGACATAAAAAATGATTAGCGATATCTAACAATACATCATTTCTATCTAAGTAATTAGAAAGCTGGAGAACAACTACAACCCATATTGCATCATCAATCTTATCATGATTGTATAGTCCTTTGTCTCTTATATCTAGATTGAACTCGAGGTGTGGAAACTTCATCCTCTTAATATTCAATCCATTCTCCCTGAATTAGATCAAACTGTATTAGAAGCATGTGAGCTCACATATCATAAATTGAGTCACATGAGTATGGTCATACATTTCTCAGTCTCTCTTATCAATTGGCCAGGATATCAACTCTTAAAGGAGGGAAAAATCCCATATATATCATGCAAAATCAATCCCTGTGTGTTATAATGTACCCCAACATCACCTTTATTGAAACCCTTATTCAAGGTCACGTAGGATAGAGTGAAAGTTCACTGAATGATATGTGAAGAATGTAGTGACTTCAGATCTAAGAACCACAATAACCACTATCACTTTAAGATCTGGTTGCAACTATCATTCCATGGTTACCATGTATCACTCTTAAGGTGGATTTGTTTGGTACTATGTTATCTAACAAGAATCTATGAGTTTGACTTAATATCCTATAGCATGACTATTGAGACTTTATCAACAACTAACACACATTCTGAAATTATGTATTATTTTCATCTATTTTACTTCCACTGTAATATCTGACTAAGGACCTAACAATATTGTATGCACTCTTATCTTACATATGATCTTAATGTTCAAGTCCTCAACATGAAGACATATGTCATTGAGTAACATCATTATTTAGACATCTACTATGTTTGTATCCTCATCTCATGACCGAGATAAACATAATAGATGAAATTACCTTTATTACTATTAAATCAAGTATATGATGCCCCATTACAATCATCATATGATTGGTTCTCTGGGCATAAATACCAACACACTCTCCTTAGGTCATAAGTGAGGCTTTGGCCATCATGAGGTCATAGCCATTGGATCTGACTTAATCTTAGATCTGCATTTATTGCAATGTGTTAGTACCACTGGTCGGGTGTCAATGGCAACTAGTTTCTAACTAACTTGAAACACTCACACTATGTTAGTGCTTCGACATGACTGTTGATAGTACCATGTTGCTTTCTATAAGTTCTTATGTAAATCGACTACTGAAGTTGGTACCACTGACAAGACGGTCGTCGCACCTAGAAAATTGAACATGATTCTTGATGTTCACTAATTCTGAGTCACTAGTACCGAATAAAAGCTTTGATAACATCTACTACTTGATTGGTAGAAATGGGATTTCTAGAATTCCCTATTGAAACTTTGTGACATATCGGTACCATAGACACAGGTGTCGGTAGCACCGAGCTATCATATAAGTGCTTGATTTACTTAAAATAAGAAAAAAAACATAAATACAGATTGTGAGTGATATTTTAGCATGTTTCTGGAGAAGTACTCAATATTGATGCAATAGTGAGTCACATATTAATAATGAGAAACACTACATAAATATATCTTTGAATGAACAAATATGCAATAAACACACAAAAAATAACTTGTGAGAAGTGACCAAAAATTAATGAATCATTTCTACACTATGATTTGACAGAAAATACATTTGAAAGGAATACATTCTTGACAAATAAACCATGGAATAAATCATTGGTGGAACATAGTAAAGAAAAATAAATTTTCCACTACAAAAACACATCAATAGACACATTTTCTATGTTTAAAAAAGAATTTAAACTCCACCACATGTTGTCAATAATGTTAGAGACCTGATTTCATGGACAAATCATTACTCAACAAACCATTCGACTTTGTATTCCCCAATCTATATCCAACATATCTACTAGGAAAGTTTTGACACTTCTAGGAAGTCAATGTGATAAAATTTAAAAGAACCCTCACTGCCTCTTTTTCAGGGAGCATTATACTAAACTCTATAGTCACCTCAAAACAATTACCATAATTTGTATTTCATGGGTTTGGGGACCCACTTCACTCATCATTTAGCATATCACTTCTTCATTTACCTTGGGCACCTTTTTCCTTCCAAATACATTTGGAACAATACTGGACCATGCAAAATAAAACTCATCATGTGGCTTATCTTGTACGATAAGATCCTGACCAATAACAACATGACAAATAGATGCACAGACCCTCCATTGGCACACTGTATAAACTATATGAGGAAACTACTACTCACATCTTTGTCCACTATCTAGTTGCTACCCACCTTAGGGAACACAATTTCACACCGCACACCATGAACACTTCTACTTTTATCAACATCCAACACATGGTGCATTTTTCAAAACCCATACATCACAATTACAAATATAAAACTACCTTGATGGCATCATTGATAAGATGATATTGATTAAAAGAAACAATAGAAGATTTAGAAGACAACAACACAACAACTATAATTCTCTCATCCAACGGGTTACAAATTTATATGAATATTTTCTTCAATGCAGATCAACATGTCACCATAAAACAGAGTAAACAAACCAACCATCTATGTGCAAAATGTGGAGGCAAGACGGCCACATAGAGAACATACACCATTGAAGGAGATCCTCACCGAGTCCAATGATTTCTGTTGTTTTTTATTTTCATATCAGAGATGCCTCCTCCATATAAACTCTTATACATTACCTTTCCTTTAGGCTCATCGTCAGGGCCCGTTCTCATAGCTCATATGTCACTCCTGGTGCTATCTATACTATGAAACGAACCCGCAAGATCATCGTACTTCGTACGTTACAATAAGCATGTAGTTTGTGTGTTAATTGTTATTTATGAAATGAACCTTTTATCAAAAAAACAAAGGGTAAGGAAAACAAAAAAGTTTGTCCTACTCGCTTCTACTATTAACAATTAATATAGGGTTGAGTTATTAAAAAGAGTCTCTACTACATTTACTAATTCATATTAAATGTGCTTTATTGATTTATAATATTAATTGATTAAGAACCCAACTAAAAAGATATGATCATGTTAAAAAATTTATGATCGTATATTAGATGGAAGAAAAAGAATCCCTAAAAGATATGTTAAAAAGATATAGACTTCGTCACTAAAAATATATTAATAAATACTGGTATTTTTGTGTGTATGTCACCTATTTACGATTAACTTTAGGGGTGTATTATGCTTGATGTAGGGAATAACATCTAAAATGATTGTTGAAAATATGAATATCTTTTTATATGTTGCTTTACATGTTTTACCCGTTATTCTACTCATTTTCCTCGGGGTGTGGGTAATGATAGGATAAAAGTTTTATAACAAAGTATAATTACGTTACCCATTACCCTTTAGCCACGACTTTGATGTAGGCAACTGTATGAATAAGCCATTACCCTACTCAACTTTGCTTATTTACAGACGTAAGTGTAACTTCATATGTTACAGAATTAAAGATAACCCTAATCTTGATATGTATAAATGTGCGAGTAGGCTAGTAGATACCAATATATCATCAAGTACTAATAAATGTATGCATTCATATTTCAATGCAATATATTTCTCCAGCTGGAGGTGCAAAGGAGAATAAAGGCAGTGAGAGAGACAGCATTTGAAGGGTACGTGGACAAATTTGAGGAGTTAAATATCATCAACCAACCAACCATGGTCACCAATGATCTAGCCAACACTCACGAAAGAGAAGACCAGTGACGCCGGGAAACCTTAGGCTGGTCCCCCTTCCGATTGATGCAAAGAGTTGGTATTGGAGAGGGAGGAGAGGAAGAGAAGGAATGGCATCCAGCCGGCATTTAACTCTGACTTGCATGTGGCGATGTTCCTCGGTAGGGTGGCACAAGACAAACAGTACGAGCAGCCTGAGGTCCGTGTGTAGGGATGGATGAGAGCTTCAAGGTTGGCGTTAGTGGTGGGAGCACCAGGGTAAGGCACATTCAGGCAGTGTACTCTCTCCAGGGCGCTCGTGGAAGGTAATAGCCAGCCATTGGGATGCGCACGGCAGGTAGCCAGCAATGGTGGCGCCGTGTTTGTCCCCCTAATGATCTGCAAGAAGATGAGCAACTGGTAGCGACCCAGGCCTGAAAGACACTGCATCTGCCCTCCATTGTTCCACCGAATTGCCCATGTTGATCGAGTTTGGCCGAGTTCTTGCGGGTTGGTGGCTGGGGACTGGGAGAGAACGGACAGGAATTGCAAGTGGTTGGGTGGTAGTATAGTAGTGGCTAGAGTGGGCATATGAGATATCGATCGACTGTCCTCCTCAGTCCTCTTCCTCCTTTTGTTCTGTAGTGCAAAGGTACACATCGGACAGTTACACGCAGTGAATGTATATCGGCGTGAATCATGGTAAGATCAGAATTTCACACTCATGACACGTCTGCCTTAATTTGGAATCATGTGGTAAGCTGTGCCCAAACACACAACAGTACTATCTAGGGTTCCAAAGATATACAAAGAAGAAGAAGAAAGAAAAAGAAGAGGAAGAAGATGCACTTTCCTGATCTGTGGTCATTGCTTTCCATTATGCTTACCGGCAACTGGCCTTGGAATGGTTGTTTGCTTGTGGCTGGCTCATATTTACATCTACATACTCCAGGAACACATATATGCACATAATCTGATACAAGCCACACTGTTCTTGGAATCTAGAGCAATTACCACAATAGAGACATGAAAATGATCGGAAATTGGTTTTAGAGCTGCATTCACCTCACATAACTACCAAAAAATAAAACAGTGGCTTGAGCTGAAAACCAAGCAGTTAGCTCTAAAGATATACACGATTGTTCACTGACTAGATTACAGATACAAGTACGGATTAATCTGAATCTAGGTGTCGGATCGTTTCAGCTGTTATAGGTGTGGTGGTGGGAGGGAGGAGGAGAAGCAGGAGGAGGATGTCAGAAGTGAAAGAAGAAAACAAAATGCAAAAAAAAAAAACTATCAATGTACTAGAGGAAAATTAAAATATTATCCTGCAATGATTAGAACACTGAAACAGCTACACAAGTTCCAAGAACAACCGTTCTGATCCGTGTAAAGGCCGAGCTATTAGGAGACAGCAGGAAAGTCAGTGTTGTTGTACTGCCTAACATATGTGATGGATAGCTGCTTGCTAGCTCACTTTTATTATGTAATAAAGAAAAAAAAGGAAGAAAAGAAAGAACAAAGCTGAATGAAAAGCAGTAAAGGGGTATACCGTAAAAAAAAGGGGCAAATTTAAGGAGGAAGAACCACTTGCCTGGGGATCAGAAGAGCAAACAGCAATCGACGGGTGGATGGATATAGATGGGAGCTAGGCCGCCACCGGGAAATTCCAAAGGGATAGCATGATCCAAAGAAGCAGCAGCAACTGTCTACGCATAAATATTTCTCGGATCAATGCGATCCCTTTGGAATTCTCCAGCAGCTGCCCATCATCAGCAGTAGCACCAGCAGCAGAGATGACAACACACAATACTGCATAGAGACGTTCCTTGTGTCCAAGGATGAAGAGCCACTTGGCTTGGAACCCGAAGAGAAACGGACGAGTATTGTACTGAATAATCAGCAAACAGCAGTTGGCTGTCGAGCGAGCACCATCCCTTCACATGCCACATCGAAACCCCAGATCTGGGATTTCGTTTACTCGTCTGCATATCTATTCTGAGCTAGCTGGGTCGTGTCAAGGCTACGGATACATGTATATATAGATACTGCAAGATTATGGATCGAGCGATCATTGATGTTATATGCGGCCTACAGCTATAGCTTGTGGAAGCGCACGCGCATGCTAACTTCAGCGTGTGAAGAAGAGAGACTGAGATGGCTTGGATGTTAGTGAAACAGAGGAGGAGAATGAGCGAATAATAAGAAGATGACCATGACAACGATGATGATGATGACGATGATGGGCCGGGGGCAGGGAAAGAGAGGCTGTGCTGGGGCATGGATAGACAGGGTCAATTAAGGCGAAGGGGACAAAGGCCTATTATATGGATCGAGGTGGTATATTGATGGCAGGGAGAAGTGGGAGAGGATGACTGCTAGCCTACTGCTGTGGTGGATGGAGGAGTCGGAAAGCAGGTAAATGATGGAGGGAGAGGTGAGGTGAGGACCAAGCTAGGCTATAGGTCGCTGAAAATCGGGCCAAGGCAGCAGACCCGCCATAGCTTCGCCTCCTCAACGATCAACAAGTGGAGCTCTTTACCGTTACGTCGCGCTCTCTCAAGCTACACGAAATCGGTGGCCATGGCCGATGGCCGCCGTGATGGGAGTGGAAGTGGGAAGCTGGGGCTCAGGCTGGGAACTATGGAGTGGGCGCAGCCGATCGATCGGCTAAGATAGCAGAGAGAGAGCGAGAGTTGGTCATTTGTAACTTCGTGCAGTGTGGCTAGTTGCAACACCACAGTCGGTGGTGGTGTGTACTACTCTGCAGTTGCTCGGTGTGCGTCTGTTCCGTATGTTTGTGTTTTGTGCGTGGATCGTCTAAGAGCCAACCAAAGCTTTCAAAGCTTTACCCGCTTTACCTTTCGCTGCTAGGCGGCCCCGATCGACCCCTCCACTCCCTTGTTGTGTTGGCCGCTACTTGCTACACATGCTCTGCAAGTTGCTAGCATGGTCCACCATCTACCGTTTTTAATTTTTCCTTTTTACGATCCTACTTGTCTATTTGTCCCTCTTGTGCCTCGAAAAGAACATCATATACCCAATAAACATATTTACTTTACTAGTTCCATATTGCACCTCTCATCCTTAGATTATGTCGTACTACCCCTTGTAGTGTGCCCATAATGATGTGGGGGGGAACCTCAAAATGTGGTGTGGCATCTATTAGGTGGCCTTTTATGATCCACATGAAGTTAATCGTAGATTATAATGTTATCTCTTTATCATAATATTTCAGCGGATAATTATTAGAAATAAATTTAAAACCGTCGGTTTTGGTAACAATCGACATCTATTAGCATTTTTGTCGTCGATTTCAGCCCATATAACCAATGATTATGATGTACAGTGACTTTTAAATCAACTAAACCGACGACTATGTCATGCTACCCAGTATGATCGTGTTGTCCAGTATGACCATTTTGGTTTTGTCCTTTAATGTCGGTTATTTAGTCGAAACCGATGACTCAAACCTATAGTGTCATTTTTTTTTACAACCGATGACTAAGTTTTATTTTTTTTAATAGCAGGTTTGCATACTTGTTGCCCGGGTGGTGAACAGGATACAGAATATGTAATTCAGAACTAGAGTTCTGAATTGTAGATTAACAACATCCAGTGAGTTTAGCTTAACAACAGGCCATCGAACTTGCAATAAACATTAAACATAATATGCATATAATTTCTATTCATTCTACAATTTCATTTCATCACATGTGCGTACATAAATTTTCACATTCATCAACACACATGATACTTCATCTATATATACACCAATGTCATTCTCATGACATGTAGAAACATAATTCATTCATACACAATTTATTCATTCATATTTACATTCATACATATGTATATAAATCATCATTCACATATGCATCAATAATTTACTCACATTAAATTTAAAGCTACAAGAAGTCATAAGAACCACATGTACATAGAAATAATGACATCAAACTTTAAAAAAGTCATTCCTTATCCCAATCAAATTCACTTCCATTTCGAAGGCTTTGTGCTCATTATTCTCATATCTCATCTACTTGTTCTATCGTATAGGGCATTTGTATGTCTTCTAGATTTTCTAACGTATTGAAGTTTTTCATTTTGAACAATTTCAAAGAAATGAGGTATATAATCAATATGTTTGATATTTTCATATTATCTAATGAGACTATATACTTATAATGATCAAGACTATATATATATATATATATATATATATATATATATATATATATATATATATATATATATATATATATATATATATAATTTTGTATGTAGTCAATGTCTACTACCCCATATTTGACAATCATGTCCATATACCGCATCACGTAGTAAATGCATTCCCAACCATTGCCTTAAATAGAACACTAGAAATTTTGACATACAAAAGGTTAATTAATAAAAGTAAGTATAGTTGGCATAAATATACATTCGATTCAGAAAACTACCTCAACATTCTCTGAAACTATTGCTTTCTTTTTCTTCCCTACCTTTCCTCCAGCTTTTATGAATTTTTTATAGCCCTATACGTTGATGTAATACATTGAATTACATTAGTAAATAGTCATATAATTTATGTGTTAATGAATATAAATATAAAAATTTACTCATGTGAATAATGACTTTTTCAAATCGTACCCCCTTGTCTATTTCATCACCCTTAGGATCTAGATAATATACAATTAGCGTCACAGGGATAATAACCAATAACATCCAATATTCCTGAGTGATAAGAAGGCAAATAAAATATAACTCAAAATCCACAATGAAATGTAATTTATTAAGTCAAAATTATAAGCAGAGTAAGTAAACTTAGTCAACATTGTATGGAGATAACATCACACTCTTTTTGTTTTTACTGAAATATTTAAAATTGGTAGAACAATACTGGGTAATAGATGCAGGGTCTTTAATTACACGGGTAATTAAAGATGGAACTAGAAATGCCACATGGGGCAGTGAAAACTCTGTATTTATATATCATGTATTCATCAATACATAAGAAAACATATCAACATATATAAAATGAGGTATATAACTATATAAAACCCTACTATATCCAAAGCTCTATCACAGATGTAATCAACCAAGCATAACTAAAAAACTCAAAAACATCTTGTAGAAATATATTAGTATCATGAATTACTATTAACTATTCAATTTTTCACTAGTAGGCAAGTGACATAATAATTATTTATATATACAACATTCAAATTAATCTATACACCCAATTAAGAATTAATTGATTTATGCAACTATCAAAGTAATTTAAGAAGCATTTGAATCAATGTATCACCAAGAACTAACTTATTTATCATTAGGCATTTTTATAATCAATCAAATGTGAAATACCATTAATCATTCATTTTTCTAAACATAATTATAAAATCTAATTAGATATATAACTAGAATTTAGTGACCTAGCATAATACAAAATAATACATTTTCATAGAAAATTATAATACAATATAGAATTTAATGACCTAAATGTAATACATGCATTTTCATAAAAAATCAACAGCTTGATTGGTCTATTGTGTCTAACCATCTTTTAAATGTCTTTTGGCTAGGGCCTAAGGAGTAAAACACTCATGTGAAATACAATGTGGCAGAGGAGGATTTGAAACCCTAGGGGGCTTCTTAGCTGATGTGGTTTGCATCCATGTATTCTCATATTAGGTTTTAATTAATTACATAAATTTTAATATACATTTTGTTGGGTTTTAGGGGAGGCAGAGAAGGCAGCGGAAACAAACATTTTCCTCCCCAAACCCAGAACAAGGAAACACGTCAACGTCTAAACAATAGCAAATGATGATTTTTGGAATCATACCTTGTCCCGAGGCTTGCTCGGCGACAATACCTCGCGGCTTGCGCGGTCTTCAACTCTGGTATTGGACGGTGTCTGTGCAGCTCCTGTTCGCACCGGGACTGACGACTCCTAGTCTCACCGGGACTGTCGGGATTGACAGCTGTCCTCCGAGAGGCAGAAATCTCCCTCCTCTGAGGTAGTCCACACAGACCACCTGGAACTCCAATCTCCTTGTCCTAAAAGGAATTGGAAGGAGTCACACCCTCCTGTCAGTGTACTAGTTACTGACACACTCTACTGCCACCAGTCGTTTTCTGCAGTTGTCTTTCCCTTGTTGTGCCTCCCTTATCGGGTTGCACTTGCACGGGCTCTCTCGGTTACCAAAACCAGAGAGAACGACAACTTTATAGAGCAACTGGTTGCACTGTGTTGTTCTTTGAGAAGCCACCAATACCCCTATATATAGGAGGGTCATGGGACAGGGTTCTCTATCTTGGGCAATGTGGGACTAAAGTAGGAGTAGAAGGGTTTGAGATTTTTCACAAAAAACAACCAACTGCGCAACCTGAACCGATCGTTTCATTTCTGAAACGGTCGGTTGGGGACCTGAGCCGGTCGGTTGACACCTCAACCGATCGGTTGGGACCCATGAAACGGTCGGTTCACTTCTGAACTGGTTGGTTCGTGGTCCTGATTAGTTCCCGATTGACTTTTCTTCTTTTGTTTCTAATTGGTATAAAATACCAATCCTTGTTCCAATCAAATTGGGCAAGTGAAACGAAAGGAAATTTCTCACCAATCCTACTTTCCCAACTTGCTCGGTTGCAATAGTTGAATAGATCATTTCAACACTTAAAGCAATCGTTTCACCCTATCCATGAGCCGATCGACTCACCACCTGAGCCGATCGGTTCATCAAGCTGAGCCGATCGGTTCATCACATGAGCCGATCGGTTGGGAGTGTAGATTGTGCAGAAACAGTCAATTGCAGTTTCAATCAATCTGATACTCTAATCAATCAGTCCAACACCTTAAACAGTATGATACTGAGCTATTAATAGATTGAGTGTTTAATTAAACTACTAAACTTCTTTAGTAATCAATATAAACATTGTTTGTGGACAAAACTCCTCTTCCAAGTTAAATCCTATGTGTGTGACCCTGCAGGTCCATTTCACGTTGGCAGTGAAAGTCCATAACACTTATGACTTCACAACCAAAAGAGCGGTGCCTAGTCACACATTAGTGCTACCCAAGTGAAATAGAAAGTTGGAGAACAACTTTCAATCCTACAATCTGTGAATGGTTTTACAGTGAATGTATAATTCCTTTGTCACGGATATCCCTAATGAACTCAAGGCATGGAACAGTCATCCTGTCAACATTCATTCACTTTCTTGATCTCAGAGTAGATTGGAAAAGATATGTATGACATCAATATCACATATTGATTCACACATGCATGCACACCTTTCTCAATCCTACTCATCAAGTGGCCATGGATATCAAACTCCCTCAGGAGGGACAAATCCCATATCTATCACTCACCCCTCAAAAGCCCCATGTGTCAAAGTCACCCAATCATCACCTTTATAACAACCCATGTTTCAGGACTGCGTTTGATGATGTCAAAGTGTGTCCAACGACATGTGTTGAGTGTAGTGATTTTAGGTCAAAGAATCACACTCACCGCCATCACTGTGAGTACTGACTGTGACTACCATGTCATGGTTCCATGTGTCAAACTCATGGTGGGTCTGTCTGGTACACTTGTTCTCTAAAAGTACCTATGTGTTTGGTTTGATATCTCTATATCATGACTAATGAGATTTTGTCATCAACCAACACCACAATCTAGTCTCGTGTGTCATTGTTGTCTATCTACCTTCCACAATGACATCCGACTAGGGACATAACAAGAATGTACAAACTCTTAGCATCCGTATGATCTCATCGTTCAGGTCCTCAACCTGAAAGCATACGTCATTGAGTACTGTCATTCTCTAGACATTCAATCTGTTCTATCACTATCTCATATGACTAAACCAGAAAGAATTGGAAGCTTGCCTTTGCTGTTTATCAAATCAATCTTAATGTATCCCACCAATCATCCCATGATTAGCTCTCAGGGCATACATACCAACAGACTCCCACTTGCACTGAGAGTCAATCACCCTTGAATCATATTCATAGTGATCTTCAAACATGTCCCACATGTTACTGTTCTCGAGTGCAAACATAGTGAGTAATGACAAAACCTTACCAAAGTCAGTTTTAAACTGCATGTTTCTCATCTCTTCGTTGTACGTCACATGTATGAGATGGAGTTGTCGAAATATGCGATCTAGTATTCCTTTTCTAACCTTTAGCCACATTGCATGATCAAGGATTCCATACTTGTCATCAATGAGCGGAATATCTATAAGTTCATCTCATGAACTTCCAGATCCATATAGTATCCACTGCTATTCTCTAACACATAGATACTCGACATTTCCTTTTAAATGGTTTTATTGGAACACTTCCAATTATCAACAAACTTTCACTTTTTTATATCCATTATATATATTTTACGATTAATTTTCTATCCTTTCGGAAGTTCGCGTCAATGTAACTCTTTACATTGAACTCTTCCTTATCTCCATAGAACTACTACTTCACAAGTACTTATCAAGTTCTCATGGTATTCCAGTAACCCTTAATGGAAGTAGACAAACATCCACTCGTCATGTCCCACATATGAGTTTTCAAGATGAGCACATCATATTGCCATGTCCTACATACAAGATGATGAATGCATTTTGTTCTTGTCATGTAGATACATGCAATATAATGGGATGATTACATACATGATAGATCCATATCTATTCTTAGTGTTCCCATTCTTCATAAGAATTGGACACTTGGCCTTGGGATACTAACTCCATGTAACATGGACAGGCTTTCTCCCACTGAATCTGTGCATAATGAACCCTTCAGTATAGATTTCCAATGTATGTTTTCTCCTCTTTTAGGTTAAGAGGTTTTCGAGAACTATCTCTATAGATCTCTATTTTTATCACATAGGAAACATCTCTATCTTCCTTAAAGATAATTTCCACTTTTGGATTTCCATTCAAGAACATTTCCATTTCACATCAACATGTGGAATGTGAACACGCTCCCACTAAATCACAGATCCCTTCTTTATCTTTGACATATCAGTCAAACCCTTTGACTATATCATCAAAGTAAAGATCCAATTTTGAGTTGTTTGTACTCAATCAATCACATTCATTAGTCCATTATAACTTATAGACTTCATTTGCATTAGTGGATTCATAAACCTTATAGGTTGTGTCACGTACACATCCTTGTTTTATTCCTTATAGGAATGTAGTTTTAGTATCCATATGCCAAATGTCTTAGTCATTAAGTTGCAATCAATAAGCATCATCCTTCTCAAAATGTTATCCATGTGTCTTAACACTTAAGATTCATTTGCACTTATGGATTTCATCCAATGGGTGCTACCATCAAGGTCATACCTTATGGTTCACATGGATGTCATTTAGGATGTAATGGTCATAAACCATAACTCAAAATTCGGTTCCTCATATTCATCTAGATAGTTGACTCATCACATGAACAAATCATCACATAGATAAACGAGGTGTATCCGTCAAGGATATAAGAACATACAACTCCTTGTGATTCTTAATGTCCTTTGTTAGTGTAGGGTATTCTTTTATTAAGAAGAATTCATTTATTTGATAATCATTCTCTAACTCCTTAGAGTATGATTCCTTCTTGATTTAGACATCACCATGCCTTAATCATGAGTTCACTATGATACACTATCATAATCACTCATAAGGATCTCAAAAATTTGGTCCAAGTATTTCATTCATTGATCTCATCAAGAATTAACACTTTACCAAATTTGCACTTCATCTATGATAATATTGAACACTTCAAGATATTCATATTGGTATTTCTCTAAACACCATTTGAAGTTTTAGCATATTTTCCAATAGGTATGTAAATACATCACATGTATCATACCTAATAGGATAATCATTCTCCCACTACCTTTAGTGAAGATTGATTAATCATGTCCAAGATATTCATGTCTCTTACTGGTTCTCTAACCAAAAGAGTCTAGATTTATCCATCACATGGAATCTAGAAATGAATTTCTCATGATTGATGCTAATTTGATTGTTTGAGTTATCTATAACTTTTAGGTATCATTTTATCTTATGCATATCAAATACCACAAGATAAACAAGGCATTTCCACAAAGATCATATCTTTAGAAATTGAAACATCTCTTTATTGATTGCCATCATTGTCATACAATATGCAAAAATAAAGTGTTTCTATCTATTGGCAAATATGAAATAGCAGTTCATAACTGTATTACATGCCTTTTAGGCTGAATATAAACTAAAGTACTCCTATCTATGGCGGCAACACTTGCCCCATTTATTGAGTGCTTTACACTTTACATCTTGGTATCATATACCTCAAAAGTGTTACAAGTTTACTTTCATGACACCTTTAAGTAGAGACGTCTGTCGCCTCCTTCTTATTTTGTTCTTCTAGATAGAGAGGACAATTCCTTTTCCAATGTCCTGGCTTTTGACAATGGTGGCAATTGCCTTTCTTGCTCACGCCTCCCTTGGCCTTGAGAGTTGTAGATGACTTGGGCTCCTGGATAGCATCAGAACTTTTCTTAGCTTTGCCCTTGCCCATGCGCTTGGACTTGAATTTATTGCTCGTGATCACCATCACGGACTTAGGCTTGTCCTTCTTCATCTGTGTCTCAGTTGTTCTCAACATGCCCAACAACTCTGACAGTGGCCTATCAAAGTTGTTCATGTTGTAGTTCATCACAAACTGACTGTAGGATTCTGGAAACGATTGCAGTATCACATCAGTAGCCAACTCTTGGCTCAGTGAAAATCCCAATCTTGTCAGGTTCTCCACATACCCAATCATCTTGAGTGTGTGAGGACCAACTGGATCTCCTTTTGTCATGACGCACTTGAACAGTGCCCTTGAGACATCGTATCTCTCTTGCCTTGCTTGATCTTCATACATGTTATTGAGATGCTGAATCATCTCAATGACACCCATGTTCTCATGTTGTCTCTACAACTCGTGGTTCATAGAGCACAACATCAAGAACTTTGCATCAATGGCATCATCAGAGTGCTTCTTGTAAGCATCCCTTTCTGCCTTTGGTGCATTAGGAGTAGGTTCCTCTAGAATTGGAGTATCTAGGACATAGAGCTTTCGCTCTTGAGTGAGAACAATTCTCAATGTCCTATACCAGTCGTGGAAGTTTGTCCCATTTAGCTTGTCCTTTTCAAGGACGAATCACAAAGAAAAGGGATTGTTGTTTGTTGTCATTTGTACTAAAAAAGGAAATATGCAATTTTAGTCCAAAAACTCATTTTTGACTTATTTGATTGATTTGAAAAGTTGATGATATAATTAGGCCTTTAATTAATTATCGTTCCCACTATTTTAGTTCAAATTGATAGCCCTCACCATCAATTCGGAAGATTGCAGCGTACAACCTTCTAGTGGGAAAGATCCTGAAATACTCTAAGTAATGGACCAGCTAGGGCTGTCACCCACAACCTAGATCTCTCAGGTAGGCAACTCTTGCCAATTGCATCATATGCAACTCTTGATAATATGTCATATGCAACTCCTTGTCATGATCACCTCCATGCCTCAAGGTACTAGATCCCATCTAGATCACCTTGTTAAGTTCGACCCAAAGCAAACACGATGAATATGCACCCTGCTAGGGCAGACCCACATATCCATCCTTCACACTTCCACGAGATAGACGGTGCACCATGCTAGGGTGTGCCCACACTTGTTCGATCAAGCATTTCATGTGTGTCGCATTTGGAAGGCATATAAAACTTAATATTTAATGAGGGATTTGGTTTTTATATACATATACATATCCAATCACCACAATACATAATACGTATCATATACATGCTATATCCCACAGAAAACATGCAAAACGATAAAAGCGATGATTATGTCCATCCTAATGTGATTCCTCGAGCCAATAGGAATCACAGTCATCTAGGTCTACATCACATGAAACTTGTACAAGATGAACTTTGTGATTTTCCTTTCTGGGTTTGATCAATTCATCACATGACTGATCGGCTCGCCATCAAGCCGGTCGACTGGGTGCCACCAACCGATCGGTTGGCTCCTCCAACTGATCGGTTCGCCTGGTCGCCGTACATCTCATCATGGCCGCCACCCGCTCGTCTCGCTCCTCGAACCAGTCATCAACTGATTGGCTCACTCCTTGAACCTATCATCTCGAACGTCAACCGATCGGTTCACGCCTTGAACCGATCGTCTCAGCTATCGTCAGGATGTCCTCCGTTCTTTGACATAATAGGAAATAAAATATATCCTATTTTACATTGTAAAAAGAGAAACCTCAAGTTACATTCGAAGGGAGCAAAGGTAGGAAAGAAATCTCGAATTATTTTGAGTTACATCAGGAATAGGAGAACGAAGGTCGGTGCGCAGACCGAGATGCAAGAAACAACATACAACCATACACAGATAGGGTTTATTGGCCATAACCATGCTATACATCCACCACAAAACTCATTTAAGGGCAACGGGTATCGAGTGCATTCATAATACATATCACATATGTAAATTGGGATTTGTGGATTTAGGATTGGACATGCATAAAGCCAATTTTATTCGCATCGTATGCAATAAATAAATGCGACAAACCAAAATCAATCATATCGATAATCCTAAAGTATAGAGAAGTTGATGTGGCTCTGATACCACTGTTGGGTTTTAGGGGAGGCAGAGAAGGCAGCGGAAACAAAAAATTTTCTCCCCAAACCCAGAACAAGGAAACGCGTCAACGTCTATACAATAGGAAAGGATGGTTTGTGGAATCATACCTTGTCCCGAGGCTTGCTCGGCGACAATACCTCGCGTCTTGTATGGTCTTCAACTCCGGTCTTGGATGGTGTCTGTGCAGCTCCTGGTCGCACCGGGACTGATGACTCCTGGTCTCACCGAGACTGTCGGGATTGACAGCTGTCCTCCGAGCGGAAGAAATCTCCCGCCTCTGAAGTAGTCCACACGGACCACCTGGAACTCCAATCTCCTTATCCCACAAGGAATTGGAAGGAGTCGCACCCTCCTGTCAGCGTCCTAGTCACTGACACACTCTCCTGCCACCAGTTGCTTTCTGTAGTTGTCTTTCCCTTGCTGTGCCTCCCTTATCGGGTAGCACTTGCTCGGGCTCTCTCGGTTACCAAAACCAGAGAGAACGACGACTTTACAGAGCAACTGGTTGCATTGTGTTGTTCTTTGAGAAGCCCCCAATACCCCTATATATATAGGAGGGTCATGGGATAGGGTTATCTATCCCGGGCAATGTGGGACTAAAGCAGGAGTAGAAGGGTTCAAGATTTTCCACAAAAAACAACCAACTGTGCAACCTGAACCGATCGTTTCATTTCTGAAACGGTCGGTTGGGGACCTGAGCCGGTCGGTTGACACCTCAACCAATCGATTGGGACCCGTGAAATGGTCGGTTCACTTCTGAACCAGTCGGTTCATGGTCCTGGTCAGTTCTCGATTGACTTTTCTTCTTTTGCTTCTAATTGGTATCAAATACCAATCCTTGTTCCAATCAAATTGAGCAAGTGAAACGAAAGGAAATTTCTCACCAATCCTACTTTCCCAACTTGCTCAGTAGCAACAGTTGAACCGATTGTTTCAACACTTGAAGCAATCGTTTCACCCTGTCCATGAGCCGATCGACTCACCAAGCTGAGCCAATCGGTTCACCAAGCTGAGCCGATCGGTTCACCACATGAGCTGATCGATTGGGAGTGCAGATTGTGCAGAAATAGTCAATTGCAGTTTCAATCAATCCGATACTCTAATCAATCAGTCCAACACCTTGAACATTATGATACTGAGCTATCAATTGATTGAGTGTTTAATTGAACTACTAAACTCCTTTAGTAATCAATCTAAACATTATTTGTGGACAAAACTCCTCTTCCAGGTTAAATCCTATGTGTGTGACCCTGCAGGTCCATTTCACGTTGGCAGTGAAAGTCCATAACACTTATGACTTCACAAGCAAAGAGCGGTGCCTAGTCACACATCAGTGCTACCCAAGTGAAATAAAAAGTTGGAGAACAACTTTCAATCCTACAATCCATGAATGGTGTTACAGTGAATGTATAATTCCTTTTTCACTGATATCCCTAATGAACTCAAGGCATGGAACAGTCATCCTGTCATTGTTCATTCACTTTCTTAATCTCAGAGTAGATTGGAAGAGATATGTATGACATCAATATCACATGCTGATTCACACATGCATTCACACCTTTCTCAATCCTACTCATCAAGTGGCCATGGATATCAAACTCCCTCAAGAGGGACAAATCCCATATCTATCACTCACCCCTCAAAAGCCCCACATGTCAAAGCCACCCAATCATCACCTTTATAACAACCCATGTTTCAGGACTGCGTTTGATGATGTCAAAGTGTGCCCAACGACATGTGTTGAGTGTAGTGATTTTAGGTCAAAGAATCACACTCACCACCATCACTGTGAGTACTGACTGTGACTACCATGTCATGGTTCCATGTGTCAAACTCACGGTGGGTCTGTCCAGTACACTTGTTCTCTAACAAGTACCTAGGTGTTTGGTTTGATATCTCTATATCATGACTAATGAGATTCTATCATCAACCAACACAACAATCTAGTCTTGTGTGTCATTGCTGTCTATCTACCTTCCACAATGACATCCGACTAGGGATATAACAAGAATGTACAAACTAATAGAATCTGTATGATCTCATCGTTCAGGTCCTCAACCTGAAAGCATACGCCACTAAGTACTGTCATTCTCTAGACATTCAATCTGTTCTATCACTATCTCATATGCCTGAACCAGAAAGAATTGGAAGCTTGCCTTTGATGTTTATCAAATCAATCTTAATGTATCCCACCAATCATCCCATGATTAGCTCTCAGGGCATACATACCAACACATTTTTCATATATGAAGAAATATAACAAGTTATTTAGGCCACCCTATAAAGTTGATTTCCACCTCTCCAACTGTGGTGGCATTCTAGTGCTCGTATGAGAGAGGTGTGTCTCTCATTGCCAAAAAGACATGTATGACTCTGAAATGAAGTGATTAGAACGAAGGGGAATACCATGAACCACATCCGCGATATAAGCCTTGACATAAGACATGACGTTGTATGATGGGACATAGATGGCAAGATGACATTTTTCAGCCACCTACAATTTTATGAAACACAAATTTTGAATTGAAAAACATATATATTGACTTGAGGTATTATATTATCACAATGTATATATAAATTGACTTAAATTAAATATTACTACAGCCATGCCATGTGGGTCTGAAGGACTGCTCCCAATGCACTCTGTGGGCATGTGATGATGTACAGGTTTGATGACTGTTGGAGAAGCTTCCACCACCTGAGAAGCCTTGAAATTCTCTAAGAGTGCATCTATTAGTCTTTGCACCTACTCATGGTCCTCTACCCCTTTCTTGGTAGTTTTGTACTTTTACTTGGTTGTGATAGAAAAGATTTTATCCCATACCTAGCTCTAGCAGTCTTAACACATCCAAGATGCTCTTTGGTCCCAAGAGAAACCACCAATCCATCATGTGTGCTCTGCAGGGTTAACTTTCCCTCCTTTATTTTCTCACCCAACTCCATCTATTCATCATAAAAATTGACTAATTAGTAGAACTTAACAATCCAGTGAAAAGAGAACATGGATATTTGTGAGACCAAGAAATTTCCCTTTTTTAATGTTGCCTCCTATGTTGCTTGGACAAAGATTTCTCTCTCTTTGTTTATCCTCACATCTATCCACTCAATATAGTAAGGAAACCGTCCAAAAGCAATAGAAAACTCAATAGTGGAAGGAGTAGAAGTAGAAGGCCCTTGCTCTTTCTCTCACATCTAGTGATGTTTAATATAATCACCTGAACCCAACTGATGGTTGTGCACGTTCTTATCACGCCTATATTTTTGAGGCTCATGAATGGCCTGATTAATCCAATAATAAATAGTGTTAAGTAACCATAAGATATCATAAAAATGTAATTAATGCAATAAGAAATTTTATTAAGTAACCATACGAAATCATAAATGTAATTAATTCAATACCTTGAACGTGTATGTTTTTCTCCTCTAGACAAACTCCATCGAATCATCTTTAGAAAAATAGTTCTAATTAATAGTGGGGTCATGATCCTTCTTGTCTCCAAAGATGTATTCACTTGTGAGGATTTTCTACCAATCTTTATGTCTTTTCCCAAAGAGCTACATAAAGATTTGCGATGTTGCTTTTCCTCAAGCTCATAGCGGCCCTAAAAAGGTTCAATGTTCACTACTATTTAGAAATGCTAAAAGAAATAATAGAAAATATTATAAAATAGTAAATGCATCAATCTCGCCTCTAACTCCCGCCAGATGAGGTCTTTCTTGGGATTAATCACTTATCTCCAATCATCAATAAAGAGAGGCACTTTGCTTTGACCAAGGACCCCATGGTAGCTGATGAACTCCTTAGTAATCGATGTGCCTAATTCATTGAATCAAACCACACCCTTCCTCCCTTCCCTATTTGTGGAAATTTTCATCTAAGTTATCCCTCACTTATATTTTGATTTATCTGCACTGGCAGCACTCTGGTTAGGATGCTCAGCAAGGTCCTCATGCTCAGGATCATTGCACTCCTGGTCAGATACCATCTATAAAATCAAAAGTAAATGTATGAAAAAAAGTTAGTTCACTTATAAAAAGTTAGATCATGTATGAAAAAGTTATATCACTTATTAAAAAGTCAGATCACATATTAAAAAGTCAGATAAATATGAATAAATAAACATGTTATATATTACAAATAACATATGAAATATGACATATAGTATACCTTACACTAATATCCCTTCTATGTAATCTTCACATGTATAGTCATCAGTGTTAGATTCAACTTTTACACTTGGTAAGACAACAGAGAATGGACTAGAGTCATCATACTTGTCATAGTACTCTTCTTCAACAATAGAATCTAAAATAAACTATCTTTTCCCTTGAAGGATGCCGGACCAATTTTCTTTTGCAGGATCCTCGATATTAAGTGCCTACTTTGCCACTGATGCCATGATGAAGGGTTCATCATTCCCTCTTGTCCACTCAAAATTTACTATTGTGTAACTGAGTTCATCAACTACAACTCCTTTTGTGTTATCAACCCATTTACACCTAAATAATGGAAATTTAAACTCTATATAGTTAATTTTCCATGTCTTTAATGACATTGTAATAAGACATCGTTCCTTCAAATGGACACTTATCCTTGGTACTAGAAAAATATAATGAAGACGCCTAAAGGGTAACCCCATTATTTTGGGCAACACTCTTATCCTGTTAATGTTTTGTGTAGTATGAAAATCCATTTATGTCAAACCCTTAGTAAGATGTAACATGGGTCATTGGCTTATACACAAACCATTTGATAGTTCCTATAACATTATTTGGTATTTTAGATAGTTGATTGAATACTTTATTTTCAGACCACCTAAGAAATTTCTTACTGGGTATATTCAATAGAGTACCAATAATTCTATCACAAATATTTTAAATCAACACGCATGACAACGATACAATGTTGAACTGTCAAAAAACTCCAATAAGGAAGATCCTATAATATCGACCTCTTTTTGAATAAAGACTTTTCATCAGTGAGAGTAGTACATGGTCTCTAGCCAAAATGATTTACAATGTTGTTTACTCTTGCATAAACATCCTTCCCTAACATAGGTTTAGGGGCACTCCATTCCTCAATTGAGCCATCAAATGTTTTGTGCAATTTTTTGGTAAGGATGCACCTTTGGCAGAAACCTTCAATGATTAAGATATATAGTCTTACGACCATATTTTAGTCTGATATAATATGTATTTTCCTCACATATAGAACATGCCTTGGTTTCTTTGACGATGTAGCCAGACAATTTCCCACAAGTAGGAAAGTCATTAATAGTGCAAAATAGCATATCACATAAATTAAACATCTCTCTACACAAAGCATCATAAGTCATCACACCTTCTCCCCATAGTTTCTTTAGGTCATCAATCAGAGGTTTAAGGTAAACATCAATATCATTTCCAGGTTTTTGTGGGGCTTGATATCAGCAATGACAACATGACATAATTATTTTTTATACACAACCACAAAGTAATATTTTATGGAGCAATCATGACAATCCAAGTATTATGTTGGATTCTTAATGTTCCATATGGATTCATCCCCCCCAATACAAATTTCAAGTTTTAAATTCCTAGCTTCTTCACCAAATTCAAGATAGAATACATCAATCTTCTTCTGTTGCAGGGAACTAGACGCATATCGTAGCATAACATCATTGTTTTTATTTACCTCCACATACCAAGATAAATTTTTTGCATCTATGGTATTAGCAAACAAGCATTGAAACTATGGTATTAGAGTAAGATATCACATCAACTTGGCTGGAGACTCAATTTTGGTCTTACTTGTTGTCATCCTTTTGTACCTAGATGCCCCACATTTTAGTCATTCTTTCATATTGATATAGTCCGTTTAAAATAGCACACAATAATTTGGTCATTCATGTGTCTTCGTATCCTCCATTTCCATTGGTAAAAACATCTTTTTCAAGTCGTACGTTGGGTTGGAAGTTTGTTGCCTTCAGGGAGAATTTCTTTCAACAAAAACAACAAGAAGTGAAGATTTTGTCTTTCCATCTATTTTTAGCCTTCAAAGTATACAATCTCAACACATTGCTCAACTTTGTAAACTTAGTACAACCTAAGTTTAATGGTTTCTTAGCATCATGCACAAAAATTTCTAAATAAGGGAGGTTAGTCTGTAACATTCACCCCACAACTATCTAGCATCACATTAATCATGTCTATTGGAATTGGTTCGTTCTCATCAACATCATCAACCATTTCATCTTTGGCAAAACTACCACTACTGACATCTTCTGATCTCATACTAGGAATATCTCCATGCCAGTACCATTCTATATATCCTTGTACAATCCCATTGCACATGACATGATCTTTGATCATGTCGACATTGTTAACTTTGAAGTTGTTCTATAGTTCCTACAGGGACAATATTACACATCTCTAGGTTGTTTTCAATGTTCCTTTGCAAATATTACAAACTCATCGAGACCTTTAATAAACTATTGAGATTAAATTTGGTTTAGACATCTATGAGTGGTCCATTTCTATGATCATATGGGAGATGAGTAGTTCATCCGATTCTAGCCAGTAAGCTAACTTTAGAAAAAAAATAATGTTTGAATTGAGACCTAATCATCGAGTAGCATTCACATTCATGAATGTGTATCATATAGCTCATTCTTGAGCATTTCATCTCACTAGTAAGTGTATAATACATGTTCAATTTCAATACATTTTAGCAACATTTCCCCATAGTTCTCCAAGTACACCAATGTAGATGGGAAAATACCCACATGCATATGTACCTAGAGAACAAAAGGGGAAATGTTTTTGAAATTTATTGAAATAGAACACACATTATAAACTTACATCCTAAGTTAGATGAATTGATCCACAATAGTCCCAAATCAGGGACTATCTAAGGTTTACACCTAATTAGTAAATCTCAGACTTCTAGGCCAGCAGAGTATAGGGGTTAGGGTTTACAAATTAGAGTTTACATGTTAGAATATTAGGGTTTTGGGTTAATGAAGTGAATTTATATCAATGTCAAGGTAAATAAATTTAATATATATCAATTCATATCATTTTTAGTGTATTAATTCCTAGGTGACAACATGTTATCCATACTAACATTTAATTTCTATCATGAAACAATGCACTTATAACATATATAACATTAGGGTTATAGTTTAAAATAAACAATGCAATTATCACAATTCATTAATGAGACCTAGAATTTGATTCTCTCCTCATCTAATTTATAATTTCATTATGAGGATGTAATATCCTAACAAAGACAAATAATAAATAATGAGCATGTATCATTCATCACAATCTTCATTAATTCATCACAATTTTGACACAATTTATACGACTCACTACAAATTGAAATCTTTATTAGTTCAATTTCATCACAATTAATAAATTTTGACACAATTTTATATAAATATCCATCTCCCTCCCCCCTCTTTGCCTTCCTCCTCTCTCATCCTTCCCCCACCCTTCACAATTTCTTCTCAATGTTGAAAAGAAAAAATAGGGCATGGGAAGGAGGAGAGAGGAGGAAGGAGAAGAGGGGAAAGATAGATGGAGAATTAGGGGAGGAGAGAGGAGAAAGGAAGAGTTGAAGAAGGAGGCCACCGATGTTAGACGAGGCCGGCGTTAGAGGAGGTTGGTGCAAGAAGTAGTGGCGGCGGTGGAGGAGGACAAACCGGAGGAGGAGGAAGCAACATTGAAGGAGGAGCAGTGGTGATGTAGGAAGAGGTGAGGAGGCTGAAGAAGAAGCATCAGAGAAACACTGGTTGGAGGATGAGGAGGCAACAATAGAAAATGATTTAGAGGAAGTTTTGGCGACATAGGAAGCACTGGTGGTGAGTAGATCTAGTGGAGGAGAGGAGAAGAATTGCAAGTAAAAAACATCAGAGCACTATTACTAGAGAATCATGGGTAGGGGAAATAGGGGAAAAGGGTTTCTCATGAGGTTTAAGTGAGGCCTACCCCATCAGTTATTTATATAACTGACAAGCTAGAATCTAGGTCATAGGTTATAGACGAACAACTACTGACAAAAGGACAACTTTATCATCGGCTATTAACAACAAATAGATGCCTAACCCCACAATCTAGTGATACCTAAGCTATCAATTATTAATAAGACAATTGATGAGAAACACCAAGTGGGGGTGGGAATATTTTTACGGGACCTAGGGTGCATACTAATTTCTCTTCGATCATTTAAGATATAACCAATGAGAAACACCAATTGGGGGTGGGAATATTTCCCCTTACACATGGCTTGTACACCTATTATATTGTCAAATATTAATATAAGAACTGACAATATAGGATTTTAGGGGGGGGGAATGAAATGGCATGCAAAAAATTTATGCAAAATTCTATTTTCACGGCCGATATATCACGTCGATTGCTTTGAAAATGACCGATGATAAAAAACACTGTTATCTCATCCAGTCAAACATCAGAGGTTTTCTTAAAAGAACTGATGCTAAAGATAACACCATTGGTTTCTCTTAAAAAATGACACAATATCTCATTTTTGTAGTAGTGAGGTCTAGCATGCAAAATTCTAAGCGAGGAAACTTGCCCATGTCTCAGGGAATAACTCTCTCTAGAACTCAATGTCCCAACTCTTTGGAAGAGCGGGCACAAATAAGTAATATTTCATATGCATCAAGAATTGGATCTATCATGTATGATATGTACATGCATGGATGTCTTATATGCTTTGAGCATGCTGAGCAAGTAGGGTTGTCAATGGGTAAAGTTTACCTTTTACCCCTACCCTATAGGGGATGGGTAAATGATTTTATTACCCTTTGCTTGCCTACTCTTTATCCTCCAACCCTCTACCTTAGTGGATATGGGTAAGGATGAACCATTACCCATACCCTCTAACCTGCTACCCGTCAGTACTTATGTATGTTATATTTAATATGTACTCATTATGTTGTTTAAGTATCACTAGTATGAATCTACATTTAGCGTCAGCTAATACTAGCATATGATGTCAGTTTCACACTAAAACGTAAGTGGGTGACACTATAGTCACAAGTCTACAATGTTAGTTGCTTAGGGATACACAAACCAATGCCAAAGATCCAGCCTCAGTTGCTATGATGAAAGAAACTGGTACAATTAAGAGTCTGAGTTGTCGGTTTAGGTTCCCCAATCGATATCATACTGACATATCTGGTCACATTTCTAAATGGTAAAGGTGTCTAATTTGTTGGTTTCTACCACAAAGACACCATTTTATCATCTTCGTTGTCTGTTACGTCAAGAAAAACTGACAATTAAGTTCTATAGGGTAGTCCTATAGTGTTAGTTTTAGGACTAAAACCGTCAACTTAGACCTACAATGTCTTTTTTTTAATAGCAGGTCTATAGACCAGCTGTCCGACTATTCAGCAAAATGTAAAACATACAATTCTGAACTACATGTTAACAACATCATGTGAGTTTAGCTCAACAAACCTATAAAACCTACAATAATAAATACAATCCACCCACACACATGACCCATTCTCATGCTATCTGCAAAAATAATTCTATTCATTCATCTTCACATTCATTCACACACAAGAGACTTCATACACGTACACACCAATTCCATTCTGAAGACATGTAGAAACACAATTGTCATTGTATTCATTCATCTTCACATTCACACACATGTATATAGATCATCATTCACATATGCACCAATAATTTACTCGTATCAAATTTTAAGTTGCAAGAAGTCATAAACACCACATGCATATAGAAATAATAACATCAAAATTTAGAACACTCAACCTGTGGGCTCCGATCTCCAAAACACGATATAAACTTAGCAAAAGCGATTCAATTAGCAGCGGAATACGAAAAATCACTAAAAATTAAAACTTTTTGAGACATGATCTTGAAATCATAAACTTCCTTTATAAAAGCAAAGTAAATAGTTTACATCTCTGTTAAATCACTTCTTGAGTGATTATATACATTCAGATACAAAATCTCAAGATTTAAAAACCAAAATCTCAGACCTACTGTCTCCTAGGACCTGAGAGTACAGAGACGACATAAGACTAACTATCTACATGACTCAGCAGTCAGTATCTCCACCTGAGATTCACTGCTGCTGGTACTGTTCACCTGTAGTCTGGTTCCTTCGTCCTCGGCGACCACCTAAAAAGTTGAAATCTACAGGGTGAGACAATTTTAAATAAATGTCCCAGCGAGAGTTATAACTCTCCGCCATAAGCTTTATTATAGCAATAAAAAATCAACATAAGTAATAAAAGCTTTTAAGATAACCAACAGCAGATTTGACATTTAAGTAAAGCAACTGCATTAAAGAATATGAAGAACATGTATACTAAGCAGTGTAACTTCAATCATTGTGTCTCGTAGTTCAACTTAAGTAGATATGCTACGTGGTTGATTATGTTTTACAAACATTATAATGCCCTACGGATATGAGGTATACCGCTCATACTCCAACCGTTCACTATTAAGTCACATCGGTATCATACCTAGGTCATCAAAAGAGCTGGATTCTTATGACCTCATCTTCCTTAGTCAGTGTGAGGATCAACATGCAGGACATGTAGTGTCTCTGCTACTATAGCTCACCAGGGTATTCTGGCACTTCGCTATTAGAGTCACAGTGGCATTATGTTCTCTCTTCACCATCGAAAGATCTCATGTTTATCTCTCATTGATGTGGCATTAAAGATTCCTCGGGTGATTAGTGATACATCATCCCAGCATAAACACATAGTGCAGTGTTGATAGATTAAGATACATCTACATCAACTCCTACACTAGGACGTAAGGATATTCGCGTCCATATTCCCCCACATACTCAAAAGTATGTGATCCATGAGTTCCCTTAGGAAAACCTATTTCACCATCATTTAACAACTAACAATGATGGATTTATGATCAGGGCTCTACATTGTATGATTATGCTTGATTAATTAGGTACATTTCAGTATTCTTTTAGCATCAAGCATGTTTTCAATCATTATTCATTAGAACAACAGCTATGAAAGTAGAATACTAAATGTATCAAGTTTAACTCATATCAGTTGTCAAATGGATATCAATTCATCATAAGTCATCTAATCAGCATGACCTTGATGTTACTCATGGCTCTTATAGCCCACTAACTTCATATGTTGTCACTTAAACATAGACAACATAGTATACATTACTATTCATATAGTCTACAACATGCTTTCAATGAATACACTATCATAACCCTTACCTGGTTATGATTAAACTCTTATGAGGACCTGCATAGTCAATTCAACTTGACAATCATAACATTTCATTTCTAAATCAGCAATTTACAAGGCAGAAATAACATTCCATTTCAAGGGTTGTACCTTTATGCCTTTACT
Organism: Alisma plantago-aquatica; assembly: GCA_963693085.1. Lineage (NCBI taxonomy): Eukaryota > Viridiplantae > Streptophyta > Magnoliopsida > Alismatales > Alismataceae > Alisma > Alisma plantago-aquatica. The sequence continues at coordinate 887,858,502 of OY856411.1, forward strand.
AAGGCTAGGTTCCCTTATTAGTATCAATTAGGGTTATTCAATCCCTTTCATTATGATTAGGAACACTAATTCCCCACTTCATACTTCAATTACAAAGATTCATGCTTAAAAGCATAACCTGGAATTAGGGTTTATTGTACATTTCAACACATCACCCTCAATTAGGGTTTACTATTCACATTACATGTTATTACCCTAGAATTAGGGTTTATTATTCTCTTCATGGTGAATTGAGTTCATAGCATCATCATGTATGCAAATTATCATCATTGATGCCCTCAAAGTAGGTTAAGATTCATTAATTATCATATTTAGGGTTTTCATGATCTCACATAGGTGGATCATACCATAATCATGCTCATTCATATACATTGAAGATACTTTACTTGAATTTCAACCATAAATGGGACCTTCTCTCTCCTCTTACTAATGGATGGTGATTACATCACTCTAGATTATGTTAGGTCAAGTCAACTTTGATTAACATAAGCTATGTCACCACTATTATGATTATTAGGGTTTGATTAAACAAGGGTGTCATCTACTTGAGCCCTTCAAGGGTACATTGGTAAAGTACACCATTAATTCACAACATGGGTCAATCTATTAATCACTTAGCCCCTTAATGTCTTTAGGTATCATTAGGGTTTGGATTAGACAACCATTTAACCATTTAAACCTTCAAAGCAATAAGTAATCATAACCCTAAAGTCCCCAAACGATTACACACTTTCAACCTCCAAACGGTCCTGAGACCGTTTGGAAGTGTTGACCGTTTGGTTAGGTTGAGTTCCAAACCGTTTGAACTTGGTCACCCTCAAGACCGTTTGAATCTAAACGGTCTTGAGACCGTTTCAACTTGTTGACCGTTTGAGCGAGTTGACTTTGAAACCGTTTGAATTGAAACGACCTTGAGATCGCATGAATTGAAACGACCTTGAGATCGATTGGATCTAAACTACCTTGAGATTGTTTGAGCCCAAACGGTCATGAGACCGTTTGGTCCAAACCTCTCAAAACTGATTGGACCCAAAAAGTGCATCAACACTTGTAATCGATTAGGGTTTTCAAGGTTGAGCCCCTCAATTGACCTCAAATATGTTAACCACTTATCAATTGAGCCAATTAGGGTTATCCTTAACAAATTGTACACTCAATTGACCCTCAATTGATAGCCAATTAGGGTTGAATCTAATTCAATTAGGGTTTGTAATCGGTTAACCATCAACATTGATCAACATGAATTTAATTGAAGTTGAACCCATCAATTGATCTCCAATTGGGCCCCAACTTGGTCCAAACGGTATTGGGATCATTTAGACACCCTCCAAACGGTCTTGATACCGTTTTCCCAAAGTCACATCAAAATCTAAGTCAATTTGATAAGGGTTGAACCCTAATTAAGTCTAAAATCAACACTTTTAATTAATTCAACAACCTATTGTGATTGGCCCTCAATTGGTCAAATTACCTTAACCCTAGACCTCCAAACGGTCTTGGGTGGTCACGAAATGGTCTTGAGACCGTTTGAGTGATCCACAAATGGTCTTGAGACCGTTTTGTCCGCTCAACCTAAAGTTCAACAAAATCGATCCTTGAAATCATCAATTGAACCCAATTAGGGTTTAGAGGGTTGAAGTGCCTTCAACTTGTGATTGGTTTGCAATAAGATTATAAATCTTTGTAAATGATTAATTCAATATGTATCCAACATACCTCTAAATTGTCTTCACTTGGTCAACCCTACCAAACGGTCTTGCAAACTGCATGAATTCAAATGGTTTTGAGATCGTTTGATTTCAAACGGTCTTGCAAACCGTTTAGACCAAATGGTCCAAGGTCATTTGGTAAAGTTACCTAGGAATTCACGCCCATCATCTTCAACCTTAGAACAGGTCGGTTACTTTGTGGTTTTTCTTGCAAAAGTGCGAGGAAGAGTGGGGAAGAAGAAGAACTAACTACTAAGTGCAAGAACAAGAATATGCATAAGAAAGCAAAATGTTAAGAGTTATAAAACCCGCCTTATGGTTGTTCCTAGAGCTCCAAGCTTCCAAACTTCAAGACTTTAATGGAATCTTGAGCTCCAAAGGTCGGCCAAAGGTGTTTCTCCAAGAAAAGGTTGGGGAAAGTCGGCTAGAACAGGAAAGCTAAGTGAGATAACCATAAAACCAACCTTATAATCCATTTTCCTCCATGAATTCGAGCAAGAAGATGGTCCAAGCTTACCTAGCTTCAACTTAGCCATTCTCCTCTATCCCTAAGCTCTGCCTTAGTCGGTCCAAGAAAGATGATAAGTGATAGAAGAAGAGAAACGTTCCTTTGTTTGCGAAGGAAAGTTGTATATATATCTTTTGGTGAAACTTCAACATAAGGACATCTAATTCTCCATTTCTCATCTAGGTCCCTCCTTTCTTCTTTGCACGTCCCTTATTCTTATTTCTAAGGAAAAACTCCTTCTAAGACCAAGAACTCAAGGCAAAGAAGGTCAACTTACTACCTAGTTGCACATATAAGAGGGTTACATTACTCATAACTTGGTGATTTCATTACAAAGGTGTTCCTTATTATATGATTATTCAAATGAAGCGCCCCTTTCATCATTATTACTCTAAATGATGTCAAGAGTCATAAACGATATTCTAAAATGTATATTTTACAAGTTGCACCCCACATATTTGGTAAATTGCACTTTACACCAAAATTAGGGTTTTAAGCACAAAGATTGCTCCACAAGCTGCATCTCAGTGCCCAAGCTTGGAGAATCCATCATACCTCATCATATTTACTCATATGATGTCTCATCACCATAGGAACATCTTAACATGTGAAATTTGCAAGTTAACCCCTCTAATTGGGTAATTTGCACATAGGTCCCTGTATTACAAAACAATACTACAACATTGTTTAAAAAGGACAGAAATGAAAATGTGTGTTCCTCAGGAACTTAATTACATGCCAAAGGATAATCACAAGTATTTAATTACATGATTAAGAAAAACACCTAGGGTTAGCTCATAACCCAGGTCAGGGATGTTAAAAATTATCCACCCCTTACAAGGATTTAGTCCCCGAAATCGACAAAACATATTAAGAGAAAAGAGCAGGGTATTTCCTTCTCATCTCTTCCTCTAGTTCCCATGTGGCTTCTTCAACACCACAGTGACTCCAGAGGACTTTCACAAGACTTATATCTTTCTTCTTTAGCTTTTTAATTCTGTTATCAAGGATTGACACTGGTCCTTCCTCATAAGATATATCAGGGTGACATTTCCTTAGAATAGAAATGTGAAACGCAGGGTGTAGCCTCTATAATTCTGACAGTAACTCTAGTTTATAGGCTACCTTTCCAACCCATTCAATGATTGGATAAGGCCCCATAAATCTAGGAGCTAACTTCCCTTCCCTTCCAAAATGAAGAACTCCTTTCCAAGGCGAGACTTTGAGATACACTCTGTATCCAACTTGGAACGCTAAGGGTCTACATCGTCTGTCAGCATAAGATTGTTGCCTATCCTGTGCAGTCTTAAGCTGTTGATGTATTACTTTAATGTTCTCTGTGGTTTGCTGCACAAGATCAGGACCTAACAACTGATGTTCACCAGTCTCATACCAGCATAAGGGTGATCTACAACGTCTACCATACAAGGCTTCATAAGGTGCCATGTCAATGCTATGTTGATAGCTATTGTTATAGGCAAACTCTATCAAGCTTAGGTGTAGATCCCAATTCCCTGTAAACTGGAGAACACATGCTCTCAGCAAGTCCTCCAAAGTCTGTATAGTCCTTTCTGACTGTCCATCAGTCTGTGGGTGAAAGGTTGTACTAAACCTCAACTGGGTGCCTAGAGCTTTGTGCATTCGTTCCCAAAAACGACTCGTAAACTGGGGACCTCTGTCAGAAACTATAGTGACTGGAACTCCGTGCAGTCTCACTATCTCTTCAACATACAGCTGTGCTAGCTTCTCAGCAGAATAGGTTGTTTTGATAGGCAAGAAATGAGTTGTCTTTGTCAACCTATCAACTATTACCCAAATGGAATCATGCCCTTTGCTTGTCCTGGGTAGGCCAACAACAAAGTCCATGGTCACATGATCCCACTTGCACTGTGGTATGGGTAGAGGTTGCATTGTTCCTGCAGGCTTCTGGTGTTCAGCCTTAACTTGCTGACACACATGACACCTCATCACAAAATCTGCAACATCCTTCTTCATCCCAGGTCACCAATACATATCTTTTAAATTTCGATACATCTTGGTGCTCCCTAGATGTATAGCATACATCGAAGAATGAGCTTCTTCCAGGAATAACTTCCTTAAGTTATTCACATCTGGCACTATCATCCTCCCATGATAACATGCCACTTGATTATCTGATTCATGGAAACCATCTCGTTTCTCTTCACCATACTCTGATCTAATCTGTCGAACTGTAGCATCAACTTGCTGTGCCTCCTTAATTTGCTCTCTTAGGGTAGGTTTTATATGCATCTCAACTAACAACCCGACTAGCAATGACACCTTCAACTGTACATTGTCTTGCCTTAAGGAGATAAGCATATCTCTCCTAGAGCATACTAAGGAGTTTAGTTGTGCCCTATCCACGGTTGATGTTGCTGATTTCCAACTCAAAGCATCTACAACCACATTGGCCTTCCCTAGATGGTAATCAATTGTACAATCGTAATCCTTGATTAACTCCATCCAGCGACGTTGCCTCATGTTAAGTTCATGCTGAGAGAAGATGTACTTAAGGTTCTTATGATCAGTGAAAATTTGGAATGTCTCTCCGTAGAGGTAATGTCTCCAGATCTTCAAAGCATGAACCACAGCAGCTAACTCCAGATTGTGTGTCGGATAATTCTCCTCGTGTTTCTTAAGTTGTCGAGAAGCAAAAGAAATCACTTGCTTATCCTGCATCAACACACATTCGAGTCCATTCTTGGAGGCATCACAGAAAACTATATATCCTTTTCCTTGCTCAGGTAACACAAATACAGGTGCACTTGTCAACCTCTCCTTCAACAACTAGAAAGATTGCTGACACTTCTCACTCCTGACAAAAGGAACTTCCTTCCAGGTCAACTTAGTCAAGGGTAAGGCTATGGAACTGAAGTTCTTAATGAACCTTCGATAATAACCAGCCAACCCTAAGAAAGTATGAATCTCCGTCTGTGTCTTCGGTTGTTCCCATTGTAGAACAAATTCTACCTTTTTAGGGTCAACACGAATACCCGAGGTAGATATCACATGTCCAAGAAAAGATACTTTCGGTAACCAGAACTCACACTTGCTAAACTTAGCATATATCTTATGTTCTCTTAGCAAAGTTAGAGCCTGACGAAGATGTTTTTCATGCTGCTGAGCATCTCTACTATAGATCAGAATGTCATCTATGAAGACAACAACACACTGGTCGAGGAAAGGTCGGAAGATTCTATTCATGAGTTCCATAAATGCAGCCGGTGCATGAGTTAGTCCAAACAACATAACTGTGAACTCATAGTGACCATACCTTGTCCTGAAAGCTGACTTGGATATGTCACTGTCCTTAATATGAAGTTGATGATATCCCGATCTCAAATCTATCTTCGAGAAGACGGTTGCACCACACAACTGGTCGAAAAGATCATCAATCCTCGACAGAGGATACTTATTCTTTATTGTTACTTTATTTAGTTGTCTGTATTCAATGCACAACCGCATTGAACCATCTTTCTTTTTAACAAAGAGGACCGAAGCACCCCAAGGTGAAGTGCTCGGTCGGATGAAACCTTTCTCAAGCAACTCTTGAAGTTGTTTCTTGAGTTCTGCCATCTCGACAGGCGCCATCCTATATGGTGTATGTGCTATAGGTTGGGTGTTTGGGATCAAATTGATTTCAAAATCAATTTCCTGAGGCGGTGGCACACCTGGAAGTTCTTCAGGAAACACATCTTCAAATTCCCTGACTACAGGAACTTCGGCAGGGTTAGGACTCTCCATGGTAGTATCTACCACATGGGCTAAGAATGCATAACATCCTTGCCTCATCAACTTTTCAGCAACCATAGCTGACACAAGACAGGTGGGTAGAATCTTTCTCTCTCCTTGAAAGATCCATGTGTCGCTATCATCAACAAACGCAGCTTGCTTGGATTTACAATCTAAGACAACCCTATACCTTTCCAAGGTATCCATCCCAAGGATTATATCAAATCCTTGCATCTCAAGTGGTATTAGGTCCACTTGAATGTGATGATCAGAAAAGAAGATAATGCAAGGAGATCATACCTCCTGCAACATAGCAGACCCTCTCAACAGAGTCTCAAGCAATAAGCTATCTGCCCTATGACTGACCGTCATATTGCAGTTACGAATCACTCTTCAAGTGATAAAGGAGTGCGTAGCACCCAGGTCAATCAAAATAGATACAACGCAGGATGTAGAGATATAAGAATATAACAACTCCATCTGACCTGCCACAACCCGTGGGTTGATCACTGCATCAGGTGGGTTCATTGCATAGAACCTTGCTGTCGCCTGAGGTTGAGTTGGTGCTGACGATCCAACTTGGGACGCTTGTCCACGTCCTCTAGCTGCTCCTTGAAACTGCCTCCTCTGCGATCCTTGCTGAGTTTGCCTCTGTGGCTATGTCACACTGACAGGCCAAGCTCTGTAGTCCTTCATTAGGTGTCCCACCTTTCCACAGTTGTTGCAGCTTCTTTCCAGTTGTTGTGGTCTTAGTGGTCCTGTGACTGACATTGATGCTGAACTGCGAGTCTCTTATAGTGGTAGGCTCCGTCCTCTACCTCTACTCAGTGTACACTGTGTCTGGGCACTAGTTCTGGGTGGTGGAGGTGTAGGTGTAGAGAATCTAGGCTTCTTAAAGTCTCTAGATGAAGAACCATGGAACTGTGGATATCTCTTATGGGTTTGCCTCTTCTCGGCTACAGATCTTTCTATCCTTCAGACTGATTCAACGAAGGTAGCGAACCTCTCCCGGTTCTCTAGGGCAGACACAGGAGTAGTCAAGTCGGCGTTCAAACCCTTCTCGAACCTTCTGATACTCTCTTCTTCTGTGGAAGCCATGTGCGGACGGAACCGCAACAACTCCATGAACTTAGTTTCGTACTCGCTAATGTTCATCATGCCTTTCCTTATTCTCTCGAACTGAGAGATCTTCTCATCCAGGAATGTCTTCGGGAAGTATCTGTTGACAAATTCCCGACGGAAGTCCTCCCACGAGATCTCCACTCCAGGCCTCTTGTACTCTTCCATGGTCCACCAGTGACCAGTACTTCCTTTGAGAAGATAAACAACATGTCTGACCTTCTCAGGTTCGGAGATGTTTAGGATTCTAAAGGCTTTCTCTAACTCAGTCAACCATAGATCAACATCTACGGGGTTAGCTGTTCGAAAGTATTTGGTTGCTCCGACACGATGAAGTCGCTCAAACATCTTACCGATACCTTGTCCTTCAGGTTGGGCAGGTGCCCTAGGTGCAGGCATGGGCATCCTGTCGGTGATGTGTGTCATGGCAGTCATAAACTTCCCAAACATAGTTTGAACAGCTGGATTTTCCATATCAATTGGGTCAAACTGTGGTGGTTGCACAGGTGGCTCATGTACAGGATGTTCTATCTCTGGGTTCCTTGCACCATCTCGGGGTGCAGCTACGCTACTCTCGGCCATGTACTCCTCATGTGGCTCAGACACCCTTAGTTATCTTCTTCTCCTGAGGAGCAGAAGATTCTATTAGATATACTGGAAACACTAAAGATAGACTCGACATCCTAAGTCCTATGTCTCTGTAGACTCAGCGAACCTAGAGCTATGATACCACTTAATTGTGGGCTCCGATCTCCAAAACACGATATAAACTTAGCGGAAGTGATTCGATTAGCAGCGGAATACCAAAAATCAGTAAAAATTAAAACTTTTTGAGACATGATCTTGAAATCATAAACTTCCTTTATAAAAGCAAAGTAAACAGTTTACATCTCTGTTATATCACTTCTTGAGTGATTATATACATTCAGATACAAAATCTCAAGATTTAAAAACCAAAATCTCAGACCTACTCTCTCCTAGGACCTGAGAGTACAGAGACGACATAAGACTAACTATCACATGACTCAGCAGTCAGTATCTCCACCTGAGATTCACTGCTGCCCTTGGTTCTGCTGCTACTGGTACCGTTCACCTATAGTCTGGTTCCTTCGTCCTCGACGACCACCTAAAAAGTTGAAATCTACGGGGTGAGACAAATTTAAATAATTGTCCCAGCGAGAGTTATAACTCTCCTCCATAAGCTTTATTATAGCAATCAAATATCAACATAAGTAATAAAAGCTTTTAAGATAACCAACAGCAGATTTGACATTTAAGTAAAGCAGCTGCATTAAATAATATGAAGAACATGTATACTAAGCAGTGTAACTTCAATCATTGTGTCTCATAGTTCAACCTAAGCAGATATGCTACGCTATTGATTATGTTTTACAAACATTATTATGCCCTGCGGAGATGAGGTATAGCGCTCATACTCCAACCGATCACTATTAAGTCGCATCGGTATCATACCTAGGTCATCAAAAGAGCCAGATTCTTATGACCTCATCTTCCTCAGTCAGTGTGAGGATCAACATGCAGGACATCTAGTATCTCTGCTACTATAGCTCACCAGGGTATTCTGGCACTTCGCTATTAGAGTCACAGTGGCATTATGTACTCTCTTCACCATCAAAAGATCTCATGTTTATCTCTCATCGATGTGGCATTAAAGATTCTAGGGGTGATTAGTGATACATCATCCCGGCATAAACACATAGTGCAGTGTTGATAGATTAAGATACATCTACATCAACTCCTACACTAGGACGTAAGGATATTCACGTCCATATTCCCCCACATACTCAAAAGTATGTGATCCAGGAGTTCCCTTAGGAAAACCTGTTTCACCATCATTTAACTACTGACAATCATGGATCTATGATCAGGGCTCTACATTGTATAATTATACTTGATTAATTAGGTACATTTCAGTATTCTTTTAGCATCAAGCATGTTTTCAATCATTATTCATTAGAACAACACCTATGAAAGTAGAATACTAAATGTATCGAGTTTAACTCATATCAGTTGTCAAATGGATATCAATTCATCATAAGTCATCTAATGAGCATGACCTTGATGTTACTCATGGCTCTTACAACCCACTAACTTCATATGTTGTCACTTAAACATAGACAACATAGTATACATTACTATTCATATAGTATACAACATGCTTTCAATGAATACACTATCATAACCCTTACCTGGTTATGATTAATCTCTTATGAGAACCTGCATAGTCAATTCAACTTGACAATCATAACATTTCATTTCTAAATCAGCAATTTATAAGGCAGAAATAACATTCCATTTCAAGGGTTGTACCTTTATGCCTTTACTAAGGCTAGGTTCCCTTATTAGTATCAATTAGGGTTATTCAATCCCTTTCATTATGATTAGGAACACTAATTCCCCACTTCATACTTCAATTATAAAGATTCATGCTTAAAAGCATAACCTGGAATTAGGGTTTATTGTACATTTCAACACATCACCCTCAATTAGGGTTTACTATTCACATTACATGTTATTACCCTAGAATTAGGGTTTATTATTCTCTTCTTGGTGAATTGAGTTCATAGCATCATCATGTATGAGAATTATCATTATTGATGCCCTCAAATTAGGTTAAGATTCATTAATTATCATATTTAGGGTTTTCATGATCTCACATAGGTGGATCATACCCTAATCATGCTCATTCATATACATTGAAGATACTTTACTTGAATTTCAACCATAAATGGGACCTTCTCTCTCCTATGACTAGTGGATGGTGATTACATCACTCTAGATTAGGTTAGGTCAAGTCAACTTTGATTAACATAAGCTATGTCACCACTATTATGATTATTAGGGTTTGATTAAACAAGGGTGTCATCTACTTGAGCCCTTCAAGGGTACATTGGTAAAGTACACCATTAATTCACAACATGGGTCAATCTATTAATCACTTAGCCCCTTAATGTCTTTAGGTATCATTAGGGTTTGGATTAGACAACCATTGAACCATTTAAACCTTCGAAGCATTAAGTAATCATAACCCTAAAGTCCCCAAACGATTACACACTTTCAACCTCCAAACGGTCCTGAGACCATTTGGAAGTGTTGACTGTTTGGTTAGGTTGACTTACAAACTGTTTGAACTTGGTCACCCTCAAGACCGATTGAATCTAAACGGTCTTGAGACCGTTTCAACTTGTTGACCGTTTGAGAGAGTTGACTTTGAAACCGTTTGAATTGAAACGACCTTGAGATCGCATGAATTGAAACGATCTTGAGATCAATTGGATCTAAACGACCTTGAGATCATTTGAGCCCAAATGGTCTTGAGACAATTTGGATTCAAACGGTCTTGAGACCGTTTGTCCAAACCTCTCAAAACCGATTGGACCTAAAAAGTGCATCAACACTTGTAATCGATTAGGGTTTTCAAGGTTGAGCCCCTCAATTGACCTCAAATATGTTAACCACTTATCAATTGAGCCAATTAGGGTTATCCTTAACCAATTGGACACTCAATTGACCCTCAATTGATAGACAATTAGGGTTGAATCTAATTCAATTAGGGTTTGTAATCGGTTAACCATCAACATTGATCAACATGAATTTAATTGAAGTTGAACCCATCAATTGACCTCCAATTGGGCCCCAACTTGGCTCAAATGGTCTTGGGATCATTTGGACACCCTCCAAACGGTCTTGAGACCTTTTTCCCAAAGTCACATCAAAATCTAAGTCAATTGGATAAGGGTTGAACCCTAATTAACTCTAAAATCAGCACTTTTAATTAATTCAACAACCTATTGTGATTGGACCCTCAATTGGTCAAATTACCTTAACCCTAGACCTCCAAACGGTCTTGCGTGGTCACCAAATGGTCTTGAGACCGTTTGAGTGACCCCCAAATGGTCTTTAGACCGTTTGGTCCACTCAACCTAAAGTTCAACAAAATCGATCCTTGAAATCTTCAATTGAACCCGATTAGGGTTTAGAGGGTTGAAGTGCCTTCAACTTGTGATTGGTTTGCAATTAGATTATGAATCTTTCTAAATGATTAATTCAATATGTATCCAATAGACCTCTAAACGGTCTTCACTTGGTCAACCCTACCAAACGGTATTGGAGACCGTTTGAATCTAAACGGTCTTGCAAACCACATGAATTCAAACGGTCTTGAGATCGTTTGATTTCAAACGGTCTTGCAAACCGTTTAGACCAAATGGTCCAAGGTAGTTTGGTAAAGTTACCTAGGAATTCATGCCCATCATCTTCAACCTTAGAACAGGTCGGTTACTTTGTGGTTTTTCTTGCAAAAGTGCAAGGAAGAGTGGGGAAGAAGAAGAACTAACTACTAACTGCAAGAACAAGAATATGCATAAGAAAGCAAAAGGTTAAGAGTTATAAAACCCGCCTTATGGTTGTTCCTAGAGCTCCAAACTTCCAAGATTCAAGCCTTTAATGGTGTCTTGAGCTCCACAGGTTGGCCAAAGGTGTTTCTCCAAGAAAAGGTTGGGGAAAGTCGGCTAGAATAAGAAAGCTAAGTGAGATAACCATAAAACCAACCTTATAATCCACTTTCCTCCATGAATTCGAGCAAGAAGATGGTCCAAGCTTACCTAGATTCTCCTTATACATTCTCCTCTGTGCCTAAGATATACCATAGTCGGTCCAAGCACGATGATAAGTGATAGAAAAAGAAAAGTGTTCCTTTGTTTGCGAAGGAAAGTTGTATATATATCTTTGGGTGAAACTTCAACATAAGGACATCTAATTCTCCATTTCTCATATAGGTCCCTCCTTTCGTCTTTGCACGTCCCTTCTTCTTATTTCTAATTCAAAACTCCTTCTAAGACCAAGAACTAAAGGCAAAGAAGGTCAAATTACTACCTAGTTGCACATATAAGAGGGTTCCATTACTCATAACTTGGTGATTTCATTACAAAGGTGTTCCTTATTATATGATTATTCAAATGAAGCGCCCCCTTCATCATTATTACTATAAATGATGTCAAGAGTCATAAAATATATTATAAAAGGTATATTTTACAAGTTGCACCCCACATTTTGGGTAAATTGCACTTTACACCAAAATTAGGGTTTTAAGCACAAAGATTGCTCCACAAGCTGCATCTCAGTGCTCAAGCTTGGAGAATCCATCATACCTCATCATATTTACTCATATGATGTCTCATCACCATAGGAACATCTTAACATGTGAAATTTGCAAGTTAACCCTTCTAATTGGGTAATTTGCACATAGGTCCATGTATTACAAAACAATACTACAACATTGTTTAAAAAGGACAGAAATGAAAATTTGTGTTCCTCAGGAACTTAATTACATGCCAAAGGATAATAAAAAGTATTTAATTACATGATTAAGCAAAACACCTAGGGTTAGCTCATAACCCAGGTCAGGGATGTTACACAACCATTATCCCAATCAAATTCAAAGTTCACTTCCTTAATGAAGGCTTGTGCCCATTGTTCTCCTATCTGATCTAGTTGTTCTGTCTTATAAGACTTTTTCATTTCAAACATATGCAAAGATAATGACTTATAATAAATTTGATATTTTATTATTATAAAATAAGACTATTTACTTATGATGATCAAGACTATAGATATAGATTAAATTTTTCATGTAGTTGATGTCTAGTGCCCTATATCAGACAATCATCTCTATAAACCTCATCATATAGTATCCACATGTGCAACAACACACTATAAATTTCAACATACAAAATGTTAATAAATAAAAGTAAGCACAGTTGGCATAAATATGCATCGGAGTAAAAAAACTATATCAACATTTGCCAAGTTATTGCTTTCTTTTTCTTGTCCACCTTTTCTCCAGCATTTTTGAAATATTTTATACCCCTATACGTTAATGTAACACATTGAATTGTATTAGTAAATAGTCATGTAATAATATATGTTAATGAATATAAACATACAAATTACTCACATGAATAATGTCCTTTTCCAGTCGTGTCCCCCACTGTCTACTTCGTCACCCTTAGGATTTAGATAGCACATAGTTAGCACTGCAGGGACAATAACCAAAAACACCAAATGGTTATTCTGAGTGATAAAAAGGAAAACAAAACAAAACTCAAAATCCACAATGAAATGTAATTCTTAAGTCAAAATTATAAGCAAAGTAAGTAAACTTACCCAACATTGTATGAAGCTATAATCACACTCTTTTTTGCTTTACCAAAATATTTTGATGTGGTAGAGCAGTATTCAGTAACAATGTAGGGTCTTTAACTATATGACTAATCAATGATGGAACTAGAAATGTCACATGGGGTAGTGTGACCACTTTTCAGACCGATGTTGGTAGCTGGAAAATGTATATCATGTATACATTAATATATAAGAAAATAGTTCAACATATATAAAATGATGTATTTAGATATATACGATCTCACCACATCTAAAGTTATATCACATGTGTATTCAACCATCATAAGTTAAATCTCCAAAACATCTTGCAAAATTATAGTAGTATCATGTGTTTGACCTACAACTTCCTCCTTAATATGGACCATCATAGGCGACCCTTCTTCAAAGTTGCCTATCCATACTACCATACCCCTATAATGAGGACCTAGCGAGTCAAATAGGTCCTTTACAAGCCAACCAAATACTTGACGGGGAGGTATTGGTGGAGGATGAGCTATAGGGTGTTTCTTAGGTGTCATGTTCTACATATATATAATCTTATATCAATTGTCATGTATATACAGATACAAACACAATGTAAATTTAGCATACATCAATGTAGACAACTCCCTCTTTGGGTCACACAACCACACCACCTTTTTCATCACCTATTGTCTCATGCTCAGGGTGGTCATATGGAAGTGTAGTCTGCTTCCAAGGGTCGTAGACAAGCCTCGACATCACACAAACCATATTGAAAGGTAACAGAGCACCATTAATTATGTCACCTTCAAGGCATGGCTAAGTCGTGCCCATTGCAGTGACATATCCTTGTAATAAAAGATGACCTGGCCTCAACCCTGACAAATTCACATAGAGTATTTATATATATAAACCTAAACTCAAACATATTATAAAAATCATTATGAAAATCTACTATGTCATAAAAATACTTAAAGCAGACGTGCTAGGTACTGTCAAAGTAGCTGAATGAGAAGCATGATACTATCTTATTTCTTCCTCAATTCCATTTGAAATAATCTCTTATACCTTTTTTTTTTCTAAGAATCCTCCTTTCTGGACATATTTGCACTAATGCTTTGATGGCCCAAAGAAGGCTTTGATATTAACACCAATGCAAGTAACCCTAACATGCCCCGTGCAAGCAACCCTAACATGCCCAGGATGCTCTGGTTTACCTAGAGAAATAGCCAATTCATCCCTTGTGCCCTCAGGAATGAACTTGCCTTGTTTCCTTTTCTCGTGGAGCTCCCATTAATCATCATCAATAGTAATTGGCAAGTAAAACATAACATTCTAGGTCACGGTAAAACATAACAATCATCAATAGGAATTGATCGAAAAGTTGAATTTTACCATTTTGCAGCCGCCTCAGTAGTTTCGGGGTTGGGTATCTCTCCTGATTTTGTTTGCCACCCAACTATCCATGATAATGGAGAGGTAGATGTGCATGAGTAGTAGAGGACTCTACAGTCCTGGAAATAGGTTGTTGAGATGAAGATGTCTGCAATAGCTTTTTATAAAGATTTGCATAGACACCTAGACCCATCATGTGGTTGTGTACATTCTTTGCATGCCTTTCTCTTTAAGCATCTCTTATAGTCTGGTCATTCCAAAACATATGTTAAATATGTAATATAATGAATTCATAATAATTTATTAAAAATGAGGACATGTCTTAATACTTTGAATTTTCCGGTTTTTCTCTTAGCAACAAACACCTCCCTCACCTTCGGTTCAAGATAGTTCCATTGATCAGTGGCTGAATTCTTCTTCTTCTCAATATTTCATATGTATTCTCCTATCAAATTTATCCTATAATTCCTTCAGTAAGGATGAACTTTTGGAACAAAACCTTTTATGACCAAGATATACAGTCTTGTTGTCATGTTTTAGCCATATTGAATTAGTGCTTATTTCACATATAGGGCATGCTTTGGATCCTTTTACATTATATCTATACATATGCCCATATGCTAGAAAGTCATTAGCAATGCAAAACAACATGGCATGCAAAGAAAATGTCTCTCTAGCAAAAGCGTCATAAGTCATCACACCTCCCTAGAGTTTCTTTAGGTCATTAATTATAGGTTCAAGATAAGCATCGACATTATTTTCAAGTTGTTTATGGCCTGATCTCAACAATGACATCATATGACATACTCATTTTTCATACATAACTAGGGAGGAAGATTGTATATAACAATAATAACATGCCAACTGCTATGTTGGATGTTCAAGGTGTCGTGTGGGTTCATGACATCAGTACAAAGCCCAAGTCTTAGATTTATGACTTCTTCACCATATTTAGGGTACAATAAATCAATCATATTCCACTGTGGAAAATAAAACGCGTCTTAGGATCCCAACTGTGGTATTATAGGTAGAAAACACATCAACCTATCAGGAGAACCAATTATGAATTCCCCAAATTCATAATTTTATACCTTGACACCCCACATTTAGGACAATCTTTCAAATTGACATAGTCCTTTTGAAATAACACATAGTCACACGGGTAACTTCTTAACCTTCATTCTGATTGGGCATAACACTTTCTTTAATTTGTATGCTACGATTGGAAGCTTGTTGCCTGTAAGAAGAATTTCTTTGAACAAAGACAAAATGACATGAAGCTTTTTTCGCTCCATATATTGTTAGCCTTTAGAGTTTAACATATCAACACAATGCTCAGCTTCATAAAATTAGTACAACCTATATAATGGTATCTCAACATCATGCAAAATGTTTATAAATAAGGAAGGTGGATTGATGTGCACTAGCCCACAACTATCTAGCATCACGTCAACCATGTCTATCAGAATTGGGTCATTCACATCTACATCATCGACGACAATTTCTTGTTCAACAAAAGTACTAATGGTGACATCTACTGATCTCATAGTTGGAATCTCTCCATGCCAATACTATTTTCTATATCCATGTACAATGGCATTGCACATTACATGACTTTTGATTTCATCAACAATGTCAACTTTCAAGTTGTTACAAAAATTCCTACATGGACAATAGAACCTATCTCCACCATCATTTCCTATGTTCCTCCACAGAACCTCACAACAAAACACAAGCATTAAATCTTATAAAATGATCAAGACTAATAATAAACTTCAGGGGTGCATCGATTTGGAATGGACATCCGTGATCTATCCATATTGTAACCAAAGAGAAAATAAGTATAAGGGTTTAGGGTTTAGGGATTACAAATTAGGGTTTATCATTTAGGATTTAGAAATAAGGGTTCATAGATTATGTAAGGACCCTGACCCAGGTTTCAAGATAACTTGATTTGTTTTGCCTAAGTATGTTGGTTAGCACCTTGATCTAATCATTTGAGATGTAATTAGGGCATGTTGAAACATAAATGTTTCTTATTTGAGCTTTTTTGGAGAATGCTTGTGTTTTGTGGTGAGGTTTTGGTGGTAATTCACCAAAAGAAAAGGGTTTATGTGTAAGTTTTCCACCTCTTGAATGTTCCTTCTCACTCTTGGCACCATTTAAAGGGGAGAGAGAGATGGGCACCTTATTTTGGGTCTTAGTTGTGTGGTGACATCCTTGGTGATGTTTTGGACACATGTTTGAGGTGTGCCTTGCACCTAGATGCGTTTTATTAGGCTAGGGAGTGTATGAGTTTTTGAGTGTGTAGGGTTGCACCCTATCGGTTTGTGAGTGTGTAGGGTTGCACCCTATCGGTTTGAGAGTGTGTAGGGTTGCACCCTATCAGTTTGTGAGAGTGTAGGGTTGCACCCTATCAGTTTGTGAGTGTGTAGGGTTGCACCCTATCAGTTTGTGAGTGTGTGGGGTTGCAGCATATTAGTTTGTTGATGTGTGGAGATGTGGTATCGGGCATGACCTTGGTAGGAAACCAACTAGGAAAGACCTTGGCTAGACCTTATCACCATGTCTTGCATGATGTTGTGTATGTGGCTCTTTTTCATGGACAAGTGGCACCTAAGCTCCTAAGGTGGTGAAACCCCTCCCATGATCCCTCTCTCATCCCTCTTGTACATATACTCCTTTCTCTCCATGCAAGATAATCCTTTTGGCCATATTTGATTTCTGTCTTCATTGGCGGATGACCTTGAGAAGTTTAAAGAGCTAGAGGTCTCTCTTGGAGCTTGGTGGATGAGTTCCTAGTTGTGGTGTTCTCTGATCATCCTTCATCTTCTACATTGAGCTTGTGAGCTTGGAGCTTTACCTTGGAGCTTGGATCTTGGTGGTGATCCTTGAGGTGGGTTATATAACTCTTAACCTCCTTTGTTATTATCACTCTTTATATGTTTATGTTGTATTTCAACTCTAGATCATTTATATCTTGCATGTTAGTAAGTTGGAAGTTTCCTTAGCTGCTGCCCATGTCTTGCACCTTCTTGCCATCATAGTAGATGGGCAAGTAGACGAGTTGGTTGAAGATGACTAGGTCGACACATGGTGGTGTGCGTTGTCATCATGACTTGTAAGTGCAACAAGACGACACACCATGGGATAGGTTGTCACGACCTGGTGATGCCTAAGCAGTCATGCCTTTTGGTTGATTAGGTCGTCATGGGTCGGGAAGGTTAGCTAGTATTATGGTTGCTAACCGATATGGTTGATAGACTTTGAGGGAGTTAGCTTGTTATGCCCTAAAACACCTAAACTGATATGTGATGGCTAAACCACTATGCTTGGTGCATGTTAGTCATCATGCTCTTGAAGTACCTAAGGAGATAAGGTGTTACTCAACCGATATGCCATGGGGGTGTTAGCCCATCATGGCTAAAAGAGTGCTTGTGGAGTTGGTATGTTTTGAGGGATAACTATGATGCCCTAATTAAGGGTTGCCCGATACACCTTGACCGTGATGCCCAACTAAACCCTAACCCTAATAACTGATATTCTAAGGGCTTCCCGATATGGATTGGTTTCCCATCACACCCTTTTGTGGTGTTGTCCGGTACACCATGGGGTGATGTTGACTATCACACATTTAAGAGAAGTGGTAAACTGATACACTCTTAGTAAGGTTATATCTTGTGCCTTGCATAGTGGTAGTTGACATGTTGTGATGATGACAAGTCGACACCCCATAGAAAGTGCTAATTGAAATACTACATGACAATCTCAATCGATACCTTGTGATGGTGGCTATGTTATATCATGTTGATGATAAGATTACATGTTATGATGTGATACCCTATGAAGTGGTTGTATGAATAATAAAGAGTGTTGTTCTCTATAATCTCTATTCATAACATACCTTATAATAATGATGGGAGCAATAATCTAAGGATGGTTGTTGATCCAACCTTGTAAACCCTAATTGATTAAAGAGAAACCCTAACTCTAATTAGGTAATGTGAATGGCATGAACCTTATGAGATGGTAGTGTTGATGATGTATTATTCTCCTTGTTACAAGTTTCTAACCATCAGGTAACACCAATTAGTAAGCATGGCTAGGTATGAGCTGTGTTGCTTGTGATATGTTTGAATGGGCCTTGTGAGGCATAAGTGTTGTTGACATCCTTGAAAGAAGAGGTAAATGGTCTTATGGCCTAATGATGGCTTATTACCTTATATGAGATGATGATTTCATCAATGATGAGATGAGGAGTTGATACCCCAACGTACAGGATACTTGTGATGAGAAATATGGTGATTGGAAAATATCAAGTGATAATGTGATGAGACCACACCCTATGTGCTCAAATATGTTTGGTGATGTGTTATGCACTTATTTATATAGAATTTGTTTAGAGGTTGTTACTATAACTTGGTTGATGCTCAAATATGCTTAAATGACCTAATGAATCAAGTGGGACCTAATCTTGTAGTTTCCCTATGCCATAGATCCATTCAGTGTCCGTATTTGGTGAATGGTGAACCGAGTTTAAATTGGAGCACATATTGTTTAATATGCAGGGTTAAGGACGAATACCCCCTTACGTCTAGGAATATGTGATATAGGATTGGCTGTGGGTCATACGTAGAAAAGTATGGCTTTGAACTGTAGATAAATGATATTTGATACAGGATTGGATGCAAGCCATACCCTGGATGAGTGTGGCTATGAGCCATAGCTCAGTTTCACACTACTACAGAAACAACATTCAGTGTCGCTTTTTTGGGCGTCGATTATTTAGGAAAATCGACGCCTATAAATTTAAACTTCGATTATTTATGCAAACCGACGTCTATATTCGAAGACCAGCCAGACATAGGTACCACTTTGTATTCAGCATCGGCTGGTTATAACAGACCGATGCCTAAAATCGCCAGCGAAATCCAATTTTCGAGCGAAAACATTTTAGGTCACCTACATCGTCAGTTTTTTAACTATTCACCGACGCCTATTTTAAAATGAAAATTTGCACGAAAAGTCCCACTTTCAGTGTCGATTATCCCTCGATAACTGACGTTGATAATGGTTCCTGCCAAATAATTTAGGGTAAAGGTTGTCTAGTTGGGCGTCGGTGTTTTACTATCAACCGACGCTAAAGCATAATAGGCGTCGATTTTGTAGATAACTGACGCCGTTGACCAACTTAATAGACCCGATCACCTAGCTCTTCCCCCTTTCTTCCTGTTTCATCGTGATATTCTCCTGTGCTGCTGCTCGCCGCCGCTCTCCCAAAATCGCGACGTCGGTTGCTACCCCTCTACTTCTTCGGTGCTGGTGCTCTTCTGCTCGCCGACACCACTTCCCGCCACCCACCCCTCTGCTTCTTCACCTGCTCGTCGCCACTACTATCGCCGCTCGCTGCCGCTCGCTGCCGCTCTTCTCCACGCTAGCTCCAGGTAGGCTAGCCTCTTTGATTCCTTCTCCCTAGCTCCTTACCAACAACAAGCACGTCCGGGGTGGGCCAACACAGCCACGACCGTGCTTGCTGTTGGTAAGGATATGAACAAAT
Organism: Alisma plantago-aquatica; assembly: GCA_963693085.1. Taxonomy (NCBI): domain Eukaryota; kingdom Viridiplantae; phylum Streptophyta; class Magnoliopsida; order Alismatales; family Alismataceae; genus Alisma; species Alisma plantago-aquatica. The sequence continues at coordinate 887,878,705 of OY856411.1, forward strand.
TTTTATGTAATGCTTTATGTAAATCCTAGGATATGAACAAATCTTTTACTTTCATATATTTGTCATATATTTGTGCTTCTAATCGTAATGTTTGGCCTAATTCAGTAAATTTTGATGCATGTTGAAATAAGATTTAAACTTGTCAATTGTAGCATCCTAATTTGATTTGATTAAACCCTAACATCAATTGTGATGAAACCCTAACATTAATTGTTGTGAAACCCTAACATGTACATATCTATTATTGTGTTTGTTGGCCTAGAAACTCGTCCAAGATTTACTCATTAGGGGTAAATCTTGGATAGTCCCCGGTTTGGGACTATTTTTGAACACCTAATCTCACTTAGGATGTAAGTGTATAATGTGTATTGGGTTTTCGAGAAAATTTCGATAGAATTTCCCTGTTTGTTCTCTAAGTACATATGTACTTAGAGAACAGCGGGGAAATGTTGCCGAAATTTTCTTGAAAACCCAATACACATTATACACTTACTAGTGAGATTAGGTGTTCAAGGATGGGATAGGTGGTACACATTTATTATATATAAGAATGACATCACATGTGTTTGTTGGCCTAGAAACCCGTCCAAGATTTACTCATTAGGAGTAAATCTTGGATAGTCCCCAGTTTGGGACTATTCTTGAACACCTAATCTCACTTAGGATGTAAGTGTATAATGTGTATTGGGTTTTTGAGAAAATTTTGGTAGCATTTCCCCGTTTGTACATTGGTATAAATTAGAATGAACAATCACTAAATTATATACTATTTGTATGGAGTCCGGCTTCATTGTAGATAATAGGAGTAAATCTTAGATAGAATGTAAGTGTATACCCTAATCTTGTCCTAATATATACTTGTTTTCTCTTTGATCATAGAATGGATAGATCATGGATGTCTATTCGCAATTGATGCACCCCAGAGTTTATATCTGGTCTTGATCAGTTTATTAGATTTGCCAAGGAACATAGGGAAAAACCTATAGATAGGTTCTACTGTCCATGTAGGCATTGCGGTAACAACTTGAAAGTCAACACTGGTGAGGAAATCAAAAGTCATGTCATGTGCAACAGGATTGTACAAGGCTATACAGAATGGCACTGGCATGGAGAGATTTCAAACTCGAAACTAGTAGATGTCGATAGTAGTGCTTGGGTGGAAGAAGAAATTGCCTCCAATGATGTAGATGTGAACAAACTAGTTCTAGTAGACATAGTTGATGCAATGCTGGATAGTTGTAGGGTAGAGCACACTGATCCACCTCCTATCTTTAGAAACATTATGCATGATGCTGAGATACTATTATACACTGGCTGTGCTAAGTTTACGAACCTTAGCGCTGTGTTGAGATTGTATAAGTTGAAAGATAACAATAGATGGAGCGACAAAAGCTTCACTTCATTGTTGACTTTGTTGAAAGAAATGCTTCCTGAAGGAAACGAGCTGCCAATCTCAACATACCGGGTAAAGAAAATGTTGTGCCCAATGGGAATGGAGGCCAAGAAGATACACGCATGCCCGAATGATTGTGTATTATTTCAAAAGGACTATGTAGATTTGAAAGATTGTCCAAAATGTGGTGCGTCACGGTATAAATTGACGACTTCGGGGGAGTCCAAAACTGGTTCTCCTGCCAAGGTGTTGTGGTATCTACCTATAATATCAAGGTTTCAACACTTGTTTGCAAATCTGAAAGATGCGAAGAATTTGATGTGGCATGCAGATGTTAATAAAAATAATGATGGGATCCTACGACATGCGTCTGATTCCCCACAGTGGAAGAAGATTGATCTATTGTACCCCAAATTTGGTGAAGAAGATAGGAATCTAAGACTTGGGCTTTGTACAAATGGGATGAATTCGTACGGGACATTGAGCAGCCAACATAGCACTTGGCCAGTCATGCTTGTTATATACAATCTTCCTCCATGGTTGTGTATGAAAAATAAGTACATTATGCTGTCGTTGTTGATATCGGGCCCTAAACAACCCGGAAATGATATCGATGTTTATCTCGAACCTCTGATTGATGACTTAAAGAAACTCTGGGCTGAAGGTGTGATGACCTATGATGCTTCAGGAAGAGAGACATTTCGTTTGCATGCTATGTTGTTTTGCACTATTAATGACTTTCCAGCATATGGGAATTTGTTTGGATATAGTGTCAAAGGAGCTAAAGCGTGTCCTATATGTGAAGAAAAAACTGATTCAATAAGACTAAAACATGGCGGCAAGACTGTATATCTTGGTCATCGAAGGTTTCTTTCACAATTCCATCCGTATCATACGAAGCGCAAAGCATTCAATGGATGGAATGATGAATGGAGTGCACCTAAACCTATACCAGGGGATGTTATTTATGAAAGAGTAAAAGACATTGTCAATGAATTCGGTAAGAAATCACAATGTAGTATGGCCACACAGAGTAAGAATTCTTCATTCAAGAAGAAGTCAATATTTTGGGATCTTCCTTATTGTAGTTCTTTGACAGTCAGGCATTGTATCGATGTAATGCACGTTGAGAAAAATGTCTGTGATAGCATCATTGGTACTCTGTTAAATATACCAGGTAAGACTAAAGATGGGATAAAATCCAGACTAGACCTACGTGAAATGGGAATAAGGTCAGAATTAACAGAATTACGTGAAATGGGTAATAAAAGAACATACTTACCTCCCACTTGTTACACATTGTCTAGAAAGGAGAAGAAAGCTTTTTGTGAATGCTTGGTAAATGTTAAGGTGCCACATGGTTACTCATCCAACATCCATAGATTGGTATCAATGAAAGATCTAAAGTGATAGGTCTTAAATCTCATGATTGTCACACTCTAATGCAACAAATATTGCTCGTGGCAATTCGATCTATATTGCCGAAGCATGTAAGGTTTGCAATCACCAGACTTTGTTTCTTTTTCAACAGTCTATGCAGCAAAGTTATTGACCCTGATACTCTCGATAATATGCAAAGAGAAGTGGTTGTTACCCTATGTCAGCTTGAGATGTATTTCCCTCCTTCATTCTTTGATATCATGGTACATCTTGTTGTCCACTTGACTAGGGAAGTGAAAATGTTGGGACCAGTTTTCTTGCATTGGATGTATCCCTTTGAACGATACATGAGCGTTTTTAAAGGTGATGTTCGAAACCATTATCAGCCTGAAGGGAGTATTATTGAAGGTTATGTGGCGAGAGAGGTTATGGATTTTTGCAATGACTTTCTGAGTGGTAATAACACTCCTGTTAATGACAAGAATATTGAGGAGGGCAAAGGAATTTTGGGATCACGGGTGAAAGTAATCAGCCGTGAGCAGTTGGAACAAGCTCACTTGTATATTTTACACAACATGGACGAAGTGAGTGTTTATATCGAGGAACATACCAATTTCATCAAGAGACAACATCCTCGAGCAAGTTCAATGTAGCTTTCTAGAGAGCATAATAAGACTTTTACTAAGTGGTTTGAAGATAAAGTATTACATCTACTATCTCAAACACCAAATGATATTACAGAAACTATCAAATGCCTCGCCTTTAAACCAAACCTGAATGTTATGTCTTATGAAGGGTTTGACATTAATGGGTTCACATATTACAAAAAGCGCCAAGATGATAAGAGTGTCGTCCAAAATAGTGGGGTAACTCTTCAAGCGTCGACTATGTATTTTGCAAGTGCAAATGATAAGAGTCCACGTGAAGCTAAAATGTCATATTACGGTGTCATTGAAGATATATGGGAGTTTGACTACATAGGTTTCAGAATTCTGCTCTTTAAATGTAATTGGGCTGATAACACCAAAGGAGTTATAGTGGATGAATTGGGTTTCACTTTGGTGAACTTTGAAAAGATTGGCGAGAAGGGTGAACCATTCATATTGGCATCACAGGTGAACCAAATATTCTATATCGATGATCCTACAAATGATAAATGGTCGGTTGTTCTTCATGGTAAAAGATAGTTCATTGAAGATCCTATATATGAAGAAGAGTACTATGATAAGTATGATGACTCCAGTCCATTCTCAGTTGGGTTGCCAACTCCACAAAATATTGAAGCTAATGATGACTTATATGTGTGCGGAGATCACAATGAAGGATTGTTAATTGATAAAAGATCACAATTTTAGAGGCATGTATGTTTATAAAAGATCACATTATCTTCTAGTTAATACAAATGCTAAATGTTTGCCTTTTTCTAGTTAATACAAATGCTAAATGTTTGCCTTTTTCTAATTAATACAAATGCTAAATGTTTGCCTTTTCTAGTTAATAAAAATGCTAAATGTTTGCCTTTTTCTAGTTAATACAAATGCTAAATGTTTGCCTTTTTCTAGTTAATACTAATGCTAAATGTTTGCCTTTTTAATGACATTTTCAGATGGCTGACCATGATGAGCATGATGTCCATGATGAGCATGAAGTCCATGATGAGCATGTTGTCCATGACGAGCATGGCGAGGATACCAATGTAAGTTCTAAAAACATATCATGTATTTCTATAAAATTCATTATCTTCTAGTTATGTCATATATCCCATATTTCTATATTGCGCTAATTCAGTGGGTTTATTTTTATCAAATTTTAGGTTGATGATGCACATGTACCCACTGAAGCACTGGAGCAACTTGATGCGCAACACCAAACACTTAACAAGAAAAGGGGCATCACTCTGTTAAAGAAGTTAATAGCGCTAAGTGGTAGTGGATCCAAATTGGTTGTGGAGTTTGATAATGGAGGAAATGCAATTGGAGTGAATCACAATAATTTTGTAAACTATCTTGGGTGTGTCACTCAAAGACATTGTGATGTTAAGTATGATAATTGGCATAAAGTTCCTCAGGGGAAGAAAGACTTGATATGGAAGGATTTATGCGTGAGTTATTATTATTTCCAATTCTATTTTGTAGATTACAAATTATATTATTTGTAATTCTATTTTTGGATACTAGTTAATAAGAATTCTATTTTATAGAATCTGTTTGCATTGGATGAGAAGCTGCATCATAAAAGCGTGATGCAATACGCTGGAAAGATGCTTAGGAACTATAGGACAAATCTCAATAGAGAATACATAAAAGATGGTGATAAGAAGAAGAAGTCAACCCTTTAATAGTGGAACTTCTTGGACAAAGAAGATTGGGACAATTTTGTTGCTTCAAGAAAATCTGAAGAATTTAAGGTATTAGGCGTCACTCCCAATTTAATTAATATATGTTGTATTCACCTATTCAAGATTAACATTTAGTGCTACTAACCAAATCATTAATGTGCATACTAACTAGGTCCTCAGTGACGCGCAAAAAGCAAGGCGTGCACTGAATGTGCATGACCACACTATGGGTCCAAAGGGCTATGCAAGCGTTCGCCAAAGACTACAGGCGGAGTCTGTGGCTACTCAGGAGTCTGCGACACCCATGCCTCGCCATGATATCTGGATAGCTGGGAGGCAAAACAAGAAGGGTGAAATAAAGAAGCCCGTAACTGCTGAGGCGGCTGCGAAAGTGGTAAAATACAACTCTTAGAGAAATCATTTGAATATTGATTATTTGTGGTGTTAACTTACCAATTTCTGTTGATGGCGATTAGCGGGAGCTGCACGAGAAGAGGAAACAAGGCACATTCATCCCTTAGGGCACAAGGGATGAATTGACCATTGCTCTGGGTAGCCTAGAGCATCCTGGATGTGTTAGGGGTGCAGGCGCTGGTGTGGGCATCAAAGCATTCTTTGGGCCATCCCAGCGCAAACCCAGAGAAGGACTTTCACAAGAAGAGGTAACCTATTCTTTTTTTAGAATGTTACTGCAAAAGGGAATTCAATAATAAGAAGCTAATGTTTCTTTTATCCATGTATAGGAGAATAAGAGATTCGAGGATATAGTTGCTAAGAAGGTCAATGATATAGTTGCTGAGAAGGTCAACGAAGAAATAGTGCGGTGGCAGGCATCCCAGGCTTCAATCGGCCTATGGTGACCCACTCTTCTCCTGATGCATATACTGCGAGTAATCCTGGAGACCCATCGCCTAACACATCTACTGTAAGTATTGTTTATGACATTGTAGCTAGTCTTTTCAAGATGATATGTTTTCAAGATGATATGTATATATGTATAACATTCTTTACGTAAATTTGTAGGTATTGAAGCCATGCCGCTTAAGAATGCAAGACTATGTTGTTGCAGAGGTGCAGGCTTACCAGTCCCTTCCTGGGGAAATGTTTCATGGGACTCCAATGCCGCAGGGCTACGTTCGTGTGAGCCTGATATGTGTATTACCCGATTGGAGGGAAGCTGCATTGCCATATGCCCACCCAGATATTGATACACTTAGTGAGGCATAAGGTGGGGTGATATTGTGGCCCAAAGCAGATGTCGTCTACACTACTGAAATTGTAAGATAAATTTACATTACTTTAGATTGTTAATGTGTATATATGAGGTTAACTGATCTGAAATTATATATACATGTTAAAAAGAAGACACCCGGAGCACCTAGGCCTCCACCTCCACTTCCTGCATTACCAAGTTGGGTTCCAACTGACCTAAAATACCCGTTAGGTCCTACTTGTAGGGGAATGGCATGTTGGCTATGGGCACATAATATACATTGCCCTATAATTGTTTCTTTAGAAGCATATTATACAGGTCAATCATACGATAGCTCTCTATTTACACAAGATATTATTGAGTTATTTATTTATGATTCGCTGAATACATTAATGATAGAGACATGGATAAGGTGAGATCTTGTTTATACATCCATATACCTTGTGTAAGATCCGGTGATCTGGTTTCTTATATATTAATGCATACGTAATACATGTTTTGCAGCTACTTAGTCGAAGATCAATGCAAACAATTTGCATTTGATCATGTGGGTTTTTTGATTCCATCATTGATTAGTATGATAGCTAAAGACCCTGATAGTGTTCAACAATATTGTATATATGCTTTTACAATTTTCAGTCAGCAAAAGAAGACGATAATAATAGCTCCATTCAATGTCAAGTAAGTTTACTTTATATATAATTTGGACTTAAGAAAATTCCATTTTTATTGTGCATTTTGAGTTATTAATTTTTAACTTTTTTACCTCTAGCGGTAGACATTGGGAGTTACTAGTTATTGTCTTTGGGACGTTCACTGTTTATTATCTAGATCCTGCGGGAAGTACATTGAACACTAAAATTGGACACATTGAGAATGCCATTATTCTGGTGAGAAATATTTCATTTTTATATCCGTTAACATATGTTATTACATTACTATTTAATTATGCAATTTACTGTGTTACATTAACATGTAGGGGTTTAGATGCATTCAAAAATGCTGGAGGAAATGCCCCAAGGAGAAAGAACCAGCCAATAATTTGGGATAACGTAAAAGTAAGTTCCCGACTCCAATGTATATATTATTTATGTGAACTGTGCTTAGTTGTATTTTTTTAATATTTTTTATGTTTCAATTTATAGTGCGGTACACAAGAAAACGGCTGGGCATGTGCATTCTATGTGATGCGATTTATGCAGATGATTATCCGACATGCCGCATTGGATATTAATACCATACATGAGGTATTATATATAGTCTCATTAGTTAGTATGAAATATATCAATCTTATTTTTATATTATTACTTATATATGTACATCATTCTCTTTGCAGGTGTTTAAAATTAACCACACTATAGATAAATGCTTAAAAAATGTACATGCTCCATATACGATGGAAGCATTAAATGAAGTAAGAGAAGAATGGGCAAAAGCCATACAAGCAGTGGTGATTGTAAGATATAATTGGGATGCTGATAGTGATGCTGAATGATATTTTATAAATGAATAATTCTGAATGTTTATACATGTCTGAATGTTTCTACATGTATTTGAATGTTTCTACATGTGTGAATGTGAGAATTGAATTGATGTCTGAATGTATCTACTTGTGTGAAAAAATATTTGTTGATTCTGCAGGTTTGTGGCCTGTTTGTAGGCTGATATCAATGGATATCGTAAACCTGCAGTTTAGAAAACTGAACTACAGGTTCCCATCCCGGTGACTAGCCACAGCAGGCCTGCAAACTGATAAGAAAATAAAAATTAAAGTATAGGCGTCGGTTATTTATAGAACACCGTCATCAAAGTCCTATAGCATCGGTTATTAGATAAAAACTGACGCCTAATATGACAAACAACCCGACTGTGCAGGAAAGCACGACCGTGGTGGAAAAGGCGTCGCTTATTCGTATAAAATCGACGCCTATAGAACTAAACACGGTAGCGAAGCACGTCCATGCAGCGAAGCACGGCCTTGTCATTTGGGAGTATGGCATCGGTTGTTCAGTTGTTAACCGACGCAGAAAGTGTCCTAGGTGGTGCCCTTTTTTGTGGCGTGAACCCTATAGACGTCGGCCAACTATATATAACCGACGCCTATAGATCATATAGGTGTCGGTTAGAAAACTGACGCTGAAGAGGTCGACCTTTAGCGGAGCCCACATAGGCGTCGCTTGAAAACTGTCGCCAAAGGGGGTTAAACAACCGACGCCAAAGGCGTATTCTGTAGTAGTGTCACTAGCGTCATCACATGTACCAAGGTAGGCTAAATCTATATAGATGGAATATATGTCACTGGAAGCAGTTGACTTGTGATGTCACTGTATGTATACTCATACTAACTAAGGAAGGTGAGGTCATATATTTTGGCTCTTCCATTAGACCTGGTATGAAACCAATTTTGACTTAGCAATGGTGTGTTGGATTTGAGTGGTACAACTCAAATCCTCGGGGCATAATAAAATACATAAACATTCATGTAGTATGCTTGCATGGGATCAAATACAAAAACATTGGATGAGACCTTGCTTGACCTTTATACAATATTGTTGATAGAAATTATACATGTTCTTCATATCCCTTTTAAATTGTTAAGATGTTTCATAATTTAACAGTAACTTCTCATCCTATTGATAATGATTTCCTGCCTCTTATATTTGTAACTTTAATGTTTCTTTAATTATCTTATCTATGATAATAATAGAGTTGGTGGAGAGTTATATCTCTTTCTGAGATTTGGAGTCTCACCTTGTGGGTTTCCCACATCCTTTTTAGGTGGTCATGCACAAACCGGTAGATATCATGCAGTGGAGGTTGAGTAGCAACAAGAGGAGAAGTGGCTGACAAGGTTGGAAATGTTGTTGGATGTATTTTAGTGATAGAGTCCTAGATTCATCCCTATATACTCAGGTCCTTGGGGATGTTTTGTAGACATTTTTATGGACGTTCTTTCTATACGTACTTGGCTTGTGTGCCCTTTTGTATACAGCTGTAGTGGATATATGTATATATATTCTGGAATAGTTTCCTTGGTAATAGGTTGATGGCACACAGGGTAAGTGCTCTGAGGCATGAAAGTACTCAAACATAATGGTTCTTTCTATTTGAGAGTTTTATGAAAATGGTTTTAGTTTCTAGTATTTTCCTATATCTTTTTGTTTAATCTTCTTCTGTGGTTTTTTTAGTAATCTTGCTTTGTGTGGCACAGGGCATAACAATTGGTTGGTATCAGAGCTTTAGGCTCACTGAGGCTATAGGGACCTAGGACTAGGGTTTGTGTCTATTCTTGTGTCATCCAGTCTATCTTATAGTGACTTCTACTTATGTAGAAGAAGAAGAGAAAGCTTAAAGATGTCTAGAGAACACAAAGAACATTCTGCCGAGATTAGTGTTGCTGCACCAGGTGGTGCTACAAGGAACCAAGCATGAGAAGATTGGGTGCATGAAGTCCCCCATTTTGACCCAGCCATGATTGAAAACCCTACCTTTTAATCTCTTTTTGGGTAGTTTATGGCTACTATGAATCATATTGTGGACATGATACCTACACCTCAGCCTAGGGCACTGGTTCCACTTACTGAATCTTCGGGTACTAGGAAGATATTTGAGCAACTTTTCCATTTTGGGGTGGTAGACTATGATGGAATAGTTGATCCAGTGGATGCGGATATGTGGCTTACCGATCTTGAGAAAGCCTTTAAGATCCTTATTATCCCTGAGGAGGAGAAGGTGAAGCATGCATCGTACCTTTTGAAGGGGAGTGTTGACCATTGGTGGGCCATAGACGAGGAGAAGATGCTAAGTGTCATGATCGGTTGGGAGGAGTTCTGACCTCAGTTCGTTAGTCAATACTTTCCTCAGACGTATCTTGATGAAAAGTTTAGCTAGTTTGAGAGGATTCGATGGAGATCCATGGAAATCAATGAGTATGAAGCAAGGTTTATGGAGTTGTTGAGGTTCTATCCTAACATGGATGCTACAGAGGATGAGTAGATCTGTCATTTTGAGAAGGGGTTGAATGTTGTTGTCTACCCAACAGCTACTTTGGAGAATTGAGAAAGGTTTGCCACATTTGTGGAGTATGTTCAAAGGATAGAACAATCTATGAAGGAGAAATGAGAGGCACGTACCAAGAAGAGGTCGACATAGTCTCAGTGGCAGTTGTTGGGTAGCTTTAAGAAGTTGAGGTTTTCTACACTGCCACCATCACATAGATTTAGTGAACTGACCCAGATGGTCACCAAGTAAGGGAAGGGGTCATAGTTTTCCGCCTGGAGGATCCTAGAGTGTTGCATCAACATCGGTGATAGGGCCATCTAGGCCACAATATGGGAACTGGGCTTGCCATAAGTGTGGGAAAATGGGACATCTGAGGTGAGACTGTCTAGTGATAGATGATGAAGTGATCCAAAAACTGAGGCAGAGTCAGCAAGGATCGTAGAGGCAACATAACAGCGTATGTGGAAAATCATCACAGGTCAGATCGTCTGGTCAAGGAAGCAAGGGATGTGGACAACAACATGCATTGACTAGATTCTATGCCATGAGTCAGCCAGAGGCAGTGGTCAATCCATGAGTGGTGACAAGTCAGATGGATCTATTTCATTCTGGTTTATCTTCTTCTTACTTTGTATATGTTTTGGTTGATTCGGGTGAAACACACTCTTTTATCACTCATTACATGTTTAGTGGTTGTCTTTTTCCTGTTAGTCATAAGAAGAATATTTTACTATTAGAAACCTTGTTAGTTAGTTCTATAGTGTTGCAAGAGGTGTGTCCTTCCTGTGTCCTCTCCCTTTTAGGGAAAAACATTCAAGTGGATCTCATACCACTTGGTATGCATGGATTAGATGTGATCCTTGGAATGGATACCTTGGAGAAGTATAGAATGGTCTTGGATTGTAATTCCAAGCAGGCGACATTTATAGATGGTAATGAGACGTGGATCTTCCAAGGAGATAGGAAGATTCTTTAGACGTGTCTAATATCAGCCATGGTGGCAAGGAAGCTTTTGAGACAAGGTTGTCAGGCGTTCTTGGCACATGTGATGGATACTAAGGTGAGGAGTCCTAGTATTCATGATGTGCCATTTGTTAAAGAGTTCAAAGATGTGTTTCTTGAGGAGTTTCTAGGTGTTCCCCCACCAAAAGAGATTGATTTTGAGATCAATCTGGTTCCTGACACACAATCGATAGCTCAGATACCGTATCGGATGACTCCAACAGATATGGATGAATTGAAGAGATAGTTGCAAGAATTGCTTGACAAAGGTTTCATCAGGCTGAGTATGTCACTATGGGCTGCTCCAGTGTTGTTTGTGAAAAAGAAGGATGGGTCTATGAGGTTGTGCATAGACTAGAGACAGTTGAACAAGGTGATGATAAAGAATAAGTATCCTTTGCCAAGGATCGATGACTTGTTTTTTTAGTTGAGTGGCGTGATAGTGTTCCCAAAACTAGACCTGAGGTCAAGATATCACAAGTGAGGATCAAGGAGGATAACATACCTAAGTCGGCATTAAGGACAAGGTATGGTCACTATGAGTTTTTGGTTATGCTGTTTGGGCTGACCAATGCATCGACATCATTTGTGGATTTGATGAACAAAGTGTTTTGACTGTTTCTTGATCAGTTTGTGGTGGTCTTCACAGATTAAATCTTAATATACAATCGTGATAATCAACAATATGTACAACATCTTTGTCAGGCATTGGCTGGGCTGAGACAACACCATCTTTATGCTAAGTTTAGAAAGTGTGAGTTCTAGTTGAAGGAGGTAGCTTTCTTGGGTCATGTTATATGTGACGCACCGTTCGAACAAAACATCATTAACTAAGCGAAAGCGAACATTAACAGTAGATTACTGAAAATCACTAAAAATTTAAACCTTTTTGCGAAGAGATCCAATTCCAAAAAACTCTTTATAACAAGAACCAAAGTATTACATATACATTCTGGTTTATAAGTACATACCATGTACCATCTCTTCTCAAGGATTACATACACCGGTTGCTTTTCCAGAACTTTACATAAGCAACATAAAACCTCGAGGCATCAAGCCAAAATCTCTGATCGATGCATTAAAAGTACTAACTAATGACTCCGAGGACCTGAGAGTATAGACATGACACATAGGACTTTCTATACAGAACATGACAGCCAGTGCCTCCACCTGGAATTATCACTACTGTCCCTATTGATGTTGTTGCTCTTTCCCTATAGTAGGGTTTCTGTCTCTTCTTCTACGTCTACCTAAAAAGTTGGATCCCACGGGGGTGAGAAAATTGAAAATTGTCCCAGTGAAAGATATAACTCTCTGCCAGAAACATTATTATTGCAGATTGATAAGATAAAGTTGAGTAGGAGTTCTTTTATATTAACATCAGTATTAAACATTGTATGAATAGAATAAGATAATTTTCTTTCTTAAGAATAACATTGCATCTACCCATGGTAGATTATAAATCATCTATCTACATTGCAAGGAATGTAAGGAATCATAAATATATCATCTATCAACTAAAGATGCATAAATAAGTGTAACATCACCCAATGATTTTCGTATTCAATCCTTAAGCAAACATGCCATCTGACTGGTTACATTTTACAATCTCTCTTATTCCCTGAGGAGATGAGGTGTACCGCTCATACTCCAACCGACCATTGCGAAGTTGAAATCAGTGCCATATAAGGTCAATGAAAGAGCCGACTACCATGACCTCCCTTATCTCGTTTAGTACGGGATTTAATGCAGGACATCTTGTGTCTCTGCTAATAGCTTTCTAGGGTATACTGGCAACTTCGCTATAGAGTTACAGTGGCGTTTTGTACTCTCTTCAAAATCGAGATATTTCATGTTTATCTCACATCGATCCGACATTAATATTATCGAGAGATTCGTAATACATCTATCCCATTATCGGGGGGTTAGTGATACATCCACCCTGACATATATAATGAAGGATTGAGAGATTTAATGTTTATCTCGCATCAATTCCTCCATTAGGGGGTAAGGATATTTTCACCCATCACCCCTGCATATTCAAAAATATGCATTCCGAGTTATTCTGCGGAGCAACCCATTTCACCATCCAGCAAGTTCTGACACTGATGGTTATATGGCCAGGGTACTACATGATGATATTTCACTTGATTAATTAAGTACATTATTGTATTCTTTTAGCATCAGTCAAGTTCTCATACATTATTATGGCGAATGCTACAAAGAAAAGTATGATTCATCTATCAAGTACTTTTCAAAACTTTTATAAAAACATTGGGATCTTAATCCCTTGTCACATCATGGGCATTCTTATCCCTTAACATCTCATCATCATGATTATGGAATATGGGTATTCGAACCCTCAATTCATCAAAGAACACTTGTTACCACTTATCAGGTAACTAATACCTTTAGGTCACCTAACTAAGGTAAACATGATACTTGCTACACAAGCATCTCACATGGCTCTCAAAGCCCATTAAGTCTCTTGTTACATCTTACTAGGTAACAAAGCATATAATGGCTCACAAGGCCCATAAAGCATTTAAATAATTAACACACCATAGCTCATAGTTGGCTACGCTCATCATCTCATGATTTCCAACATGATCATTACATGATAACAGTTATATCACTTATATATCAGCAGTATGCAATGTAAGAGTAGCATCACTATTCCCTTGTTTAGGGTTAGGATTTCTCTTACATATCATTACCCTTCATTAGGGTTAGGGTTTTCCATTACTAACCATTTACGTTCTCAAGATCATATTATAAATGATCAAGCCCTAATTCATTGCTCCATACAACTAGGAGACACATTGATAACATAAGTATTCAATCATACTCATCTTTTATCCATAATTGAATTATCAACACAAGATATGGGTTCCTTTCTCATATTTTCCAAAATATGATTACATCATACTTTATTATCTTGTCTTAACCTTTTATTAAGGTATGTTGTCCTACACTTATCAAAGTGCATTTCATCTCAATGTATCAATTGACATGGCACACTTCATGTGTTACTCATCTTTTATATTGGAATTAGGATACTTCAAGGTGTATCAATCTTGAGGTACTGGATGTGATATCTATCATGTCTTGATGTATCACTTCCCTTGTCACCTTTATCTTAAGTTCATCAACTTATCTTGTATTAGGGTATCTCCCATCCTAATACTTCATGCACCAGTTCATCACATTTATCATGTAATGTACTAGACATAAACCACACATTTGAATTGTCCAACTATCTTCAATGATATGGACTCATCTCGGGTTAAGGCATTATTGATATAAGGTCATCCATTAACAACCACCTTAGGTGTTTCACTTATCAATATATTAGTCACTATTCCATTATTAAGGATAGGGTTTCCCGTCTTTATCAATTAGGGTTTACATAATATCACCCTATATTAGGCTTTCACATAACATCACCTTGTTTTAGAATTTCACGTAACATCATCCTATATCAAGGTTTCACATAGCATTACTGGAAATTAGATTTTCTCAACTCATTGCCAAAGTTAGGGTTATGGTTTATCATCATATTGCCCAGAATATATTTTTCATAAATCTTTACCATTTAGTAAGGTTAGGGTCTCATGTTATGGTTTCATATAGCATTACACAACATCACCCTAGATTAGAGTCTCACATCACCTCATTGCATTAGGGTTACACATAGCATCATACTTGATTAGGGTTTCACATCACATAACTACATAAGGGTTTTACATGGCATTACCCTAGATTAGGGTTTCACATCACATTTCTACATTAGAGTTTTACATGGCATTACCCTGGATTAGGGTTTCACATGTCATCACCCTTAATTAGGGTTTCACATGACATCACCCTTAATTAGGGTTTCACATGACATCACCCTTAATTAGGGTTTCACATGACTTCACCCTTAATTAGGGCTTCACATGACATCACCCTTAATTAGGGTTTCACATGACTTCACCCTTAATTAGGGTTTCACATAACTTCACCCTTAATTAGCGTTTCTCATGACTTCACCCTTAATTAGGGTTTCTCATTATATTACCCTGAATTGGGATTTCTAATATCATCACCCTAGATTAGGGTTACACCTAGCATTGCCCTAAATTAGGGTTAGGGTTCATCAACCTTCTCAATTTGGGTCTCATGATTATTTTATCTAGGATTCTACCCTAATTACATATTTTATTCATATTTAAGCATAATTGAAACCTCAATTCAATTTAATGCAAAAATAAATAAAATAATTGAAGGGCCTTCAACCAAAAACGATATGGTTGAATTTGCTCAATTTTGAACACCCTTATGCCTTGCAAAGGAAACTAAATATCCTAAGGAGGTGAAGACTCCTCACATTATTATAAGAAAAAGAAATATCCACTAACTTATGGATATTAATATTATAAGGGTTAAGGTGCTTAATTTGCTTTTCTTTAAATGTGGATAATTGAGAAGAATAAGAGGCAAAGAGGATATCCTTGTCCCTAAGGAAGATAAGGGGGCAAGTGGCAAGGATATGGGGGAGATAATTCCTACTTTCTCTCTCCTAATTGAATTTTTAATAAGAATTGCATATAAGCTCATTTATCCATAGAGTAAAGGGGGAATTTCGAATTCACTTCCACCCTTTGCTTGTAAAACGACCTTGGGAGCCTGGGAGAAAGAGGAGAATGAGCCCCGACCTGTTGGTAAGCTTCTTGACCCTCTTTCACCTTGAATCGATGGTGGAAATCACAAATCAATGCTTGATTTCTTCTTTTCTTCACTCCATCTTCAACCCTAGCCAATCTTTTCACCCAAAAGCTTGAGGACGAGCCTAGGGGAAGTTGCAAAACCTTCATCCACCATTTTTGACGTGAATCTCCAAGATTTGAAGCTCAATTGAAGGCGGGTTATATAACTTGAACCCATTTTCATTATTATTCAACTAGCAATCTTGCAATTATAATGATTCCTTCTAATTCTTGATTAATTGCTTGTTGAAATGGGTAATTCCATGAACTCAAAAGTACTAAGATTTACATGGAAAAAGGACATGGACAAAGGTATATGATGATGACATCATCTTGGACACTTTTCCCAAAGAAAATTACATTCCAATCGGTTTCAACAAGTTGCTCATTCGGTTTCACAAAACCGTTTGAAAGCAAACGGTTTCATCAAATTGTTTGAAGTTAAACGGTTTCAAACTATTTGGGACGGTAGACCAGGGTTGACTGTTTGTAAAATTTGATGCTAATGTTGATGGTTAATGACCCATCAAATTTGATTTATTAATTCCAAAGGGTTCATCACTTGAAGGTTAATCAATTAGCAAGCCCTAATCGGGTTAAGTGCTGAAATTCAATTTGGTTAACCTAGATTTTTAGGTGATTGAGCCCAAACGGTCTCAAGACCGTTTGTAGGTCACCCAAACGGTCTAAAGACCGTTTGGAGGTCAATCAAGATGGTTTGGTGGTCTATGGTTAAGTATGGTTGAGTATTTGAAGGTCCAAAGATACCAAATTGAAATAAAGTTAATTGTTGATTTGATGATCAATCCAATGACCCAAATCCTAATTGAATTCCACAATTTTAAGGATGGAATGAGGCAAACGGTCTCAAGACCATTTGGAGGCCATCCAAACTACCTCAAGACCATTTGGGGTCAGGTCATAACAAAAATTTGATGATGATTCATTAGTTGCAATGGAATCAATTCCACAATGTTGATCATTAATGGCTACTCGATTCAAAGCCCTAATTGAAGGTTTCTTGAGTAGAATTTCTAGATCAATTGGGTTCAAAATCCTAATTGATGGTCTAATTGAAGGTTGATTCAATAGTTCAAGTGACATAGCAATCAAGGATTCAATTTATAATTGGTTCATCCATTGAAATCATGAATCGTGTAAGTGTTGAAAAGACGTTTTGGTCCATTCAGTTTTGAGAGGGTTTGGACCAAACGATCTTAAGACCGTTTGAGTCCAAACGGTCTCAAGACCGTTTGGAGACCCAAGACCATTTGGTTTCAAGGGCAACCTTCCCAAACAGTTTCAAACCATTTAGAGATCAAAGGGTTAAGATCGTTTGGTGATTTAGAGTGATCAGATCAATTGACAACTTAATGAGATGAAGGATCAATTGACCCGATATTTGTTACTAATTTATCTTAAAGAAAATTCACTAGGGTTGTACCTTTAGGGTATAAGTTATTGGTAATATTATATAAGTTAATCCTTGAAGCTTAGATAAGAAATACTTCAATATGCTATGTCAACACTAATTGAATATACTTAATTGAAGGGTTGAATGACCTAATCTAACTATGTTTGACATAGTAAATATCGTAGAAAGGATGAGAGAGAGGAATCCATACATGTAGAATAATCATGTAATGGATAAGCCTCAATACTTTCAATATGAATAAACTATGAATTTAGGGAATGATCTTTGATGAAGAGATCATGAAACCCTAATCAAGAAGATTGATGAATCTTAATCCCTAATTTAGGGCAATGCTAGGTGTAACCCTAATCAAGGGTGATGACATGATAAACCCTAATAGAGGGTATTTGAAATGTAATCCCTAATTGGGATGAATAGTAAACCCTAATTTGGAAAAAGGTTATAGGGAACCTTAATTCAAGATGTGAAACCCTAAATGAGGATGATTCCATGTGAAACCCTAGTTAAGGGTGATTCCATGTGAAATCCTAATCTAGGGTAATGTCATGTGAAACCCTAAATGAGGATGATTCCATGTGAAGCCCTAGTTAAGGGTGATGCCATGTGAAATCCTAATCTAGGGTAATGCCATGTGAAACCCTAAATGAGGATGATTCCATGTGAAGCCCTAGTTAAAGGTGATGCCATGTGAAATCCTAATCTAGGGTAATGCCATGTGAAACCCTGAGTTAGAATCATGTTATGTGGAACCCTGATGCAATGATGTGTTGTGAGACACAAATCCAGGGTGATGCCATGTAATGATACATGAAACCCTAATGAGGGTATAATGGCCAATACATTGATGTAGAATGTGGTTAATATATTCAAGTAAGATGAGAATGTTACACCCAGGAAGGGTGAAACTGATAAACCATATGGATGGTAATGTTGATACTTTATTGAGTAAGGGTATATGGGACAAGATAATGCCTAGATAATTATATATCTAACTTTATACAAGTGATTAACTTGGCATACATGTATCGACCCTATACACCTTACAAAGATGAGGACAAGAAACTCTTAGGAGTGATGTATGCAACACTAAATAATGGTGTGGATAATATCCTGAGAGTTGAAATACTTAAAGTAGTTGATAATGGTTTATTCTATATCAACAATGTCTAACCATTAGTCAAGTCCATATCATTAAGGATAACTATAAAATTCTAATATGTGACCTATGCACTATATAATGAATGTGATAGGTGAGTGGTTAAAAGTATTAAGAGGGAAATAACTTAATACAAGATAAGTTGGTAAAATTAGGTGAGATAGAAGTAATGAGAAAAGTGATTTATCAAGACATGATAGTTATCACATTTAGCATTTCAGGGTTGATATACCTTGATACACCTCAAATCCAATATACTTGGATAAGAAATACAGGAAGCGTGTGTTATGTAAATTGTTACAATGAAGATGTAATGAATTCAATGCACTTTCATAAGTGTTGACTAACATACTATGAGAAAGGGGATCAAACCAAGATAATGGGTATGATATAAACATACCATGGCAAGGTAGAGAGGCGAATTCATACTTTGAATTGATAATCATTAATGATATATGATGTGAGTAATGATCATGAGTAAATACTTATGATATCATTGAATGATCCTAGAGGAATGGAACAATAAATTAGGGTTGGACAGATAATATAAACATGAAACCCTAATTAATGTGAATTCATGAACCCTAATCCCTAACTTTTGGGTAAAGGGATGAAAATCCTATTTGATGGTAAACCCTAATCATGGTAAAGGATTAATGGTGTTACTATTATATCTGCATGGTGTGATATGAAATTGTCATGAATGTTATCATGACTATTAATCATGCAGATATCATGAGATGATGAACATAGCTAGATCTAAGCTATGATATTTATATAATAAAAATGTTGATTGGCCTTGTGTGCCTTAATGTTTTTGTTTCTTAGTAAAAGTAACAAAATGTGCATGGACTTTATGTGCCATATGAGTAAGTTGTTGAGTGAAAGGTGACAAGACACTTAATGGGCCTTGTGAGCCATGTGAGATGCTTGTGTAACAAGTATCATGTATACCTCGATCTGAGGACCTAGAGGTAATAGTTACCTAACAAGTGGTAACAATGATTAGTGATGAACTGAGGGTATGAATACCCATATTTGATAAGCAAGATAATGATGTTGTTGTGAGATGTGAACTTTCCGTATTCAATCCACCATGAAATCAAGGTTGAAGATGACTATGGAGCTTACCTACAGGTTGGGGCACATCCTCCTATTTCTCCTAAGCTCATTTGTGCACGGCCAAAGTAAGGAAAGAAAAAGGGATCGAAAAAGCCTTTCATGTGGGTTGAAAATGGAATGTATATAAGGGAATTCCAATGAGAGAGAAAGTGATAATAAAATCCATTAATTCCAAAAATTGGTGCCACCTACTCACCTATATCACTTGCATACGAAGCCATCATACCTACCTTGTAATTCCTCTTCATTATCCATGAATTTAAAGAAAAAAAAAATAAGCACCTTAACCATTATAATAATAATATCCAAAATTCAGTGGATATTACTTTTTAGTTAACTAATGTGAGTGGGCTCTCGACTCAATTTAGATATTTCGTGGCCTTTGTAAGTCACAAGGACTTTCACACTTATGCAAATTTAACCATCTCATTTTTTTTTGAAGGGTACTTAAATTAATATATTTATTTTTACATTAAATTGAATTAGGGTTTCAATTATGCTTAAATCTTGATTATTTTAATATCAAGATTCTCTCTCTACAAAGAGATTCAAATGAGACGCCCCTCTGATTTTATTGTCTCTAAATTATACCAAGAAACATTAGGGACTCTCTAAAAGTTGTATTTTGCATATTGAACCCTATGTTTTGGGTAAATTGCACATTACATCAAAACTAGGTTTTAATGCACAAACATTGTTTAATAAGCTCTTTCTTGGTGCTCAGGCTTTCACAAGCCATACCTCTGCATCATTCTCATTCTTAAAATTCTTCAACACTTGAGGAACATTTTATCATGTAACATTTGCATGTTAACACCTCAACTTAGGTAATTTTCACTTTAGTCCAAAACAAGTAAAACATTGTTTCAACATTATTCAAAAAGGACTAAAATTGAAACATAAGTTCCTCTTGATCCTTGATTACTTTTCAAAGGATAAAGACAAGAATATAAATGACTTATTTAAGCAAAACCTCTAGGGTTAAGCCTTAACCCAGGTCATGGATATTACAATTATATACCCCTAACAAGGATTTCGTCCCCGAAATCCCAAGTCAAGGAAGACAGATATTATTTATTCATCATATCATCAAGTCTGAACATAACATCTTAATGTAATGGAGATGCGATAGAACTTTGGTCAACACAAAGTTCTTCCATACAGGGTTATCATAGAACTTGTCACACATGACACATACTCCATTGTCCTTTTCATTAGTGACTATAGAGTCAACTTTGTGTCAGATAGCATTTTTCTTTGTCAGAGATACATTATATACACCTCATTATATTTAGGTGTCAAACCTTACTGATTTATCACCTTTCTCAATTTATAACTTTATGTGACATGATTTTTGGTTCTGGGGAGTCTCCCATACTCCTCATTTAGTTTAGCATTTAAGTTCCAAGGAAAGACCAGAGTTATATTTTGTCACCCACTTGAGACTACAAATCTCTTCATACATCTGGTGTGTCATCCAATCTACTGACACAACACTAAACTTTCTTACTACTTGTACCAACTATCTTATTAGTTGTACATACTTTGTCATAAGGGGAGGTTACATATCAATTAAGAACTTATCTTAGAGGTATCTTAAATAATTATTTTTAGCTTGATAAGCTTTTCCCACAATGATTTTACAATTGTTCCTTCAATTAATACATTCTTGTCGATGTTATGTTTGTGCAAAGCATAAACCCCTAACATGTGATGTCCATACTATTTTATGTAATTAGACTGATTTCACAGTTGGCCATTCCAGGTAACCAACATATATCATCTAATTAGAAGTTATGATTTTACTTTTCCATACCACCGGATATTTCTTAGATACCAGAATTCCTTACTTTGGTATCCATCACATGTGTCAAAAACACATCACATCCAATCATTTCCATTTCTCTGTTGTTGTTATCAAAGTCACACATATAAGAAGATCTTTCTTTCATCTTTGGAACATTATTTATTACACATATGTTTATCTTGGAACCAAAGTCCAAGATGAACTAATACTTTTCTAAGTATCCATCATTGGATTATTTCTAATCCATGCACATCAAGTGTCATAGTACTCACTTGATTGCATTTTTTTTTTGTTCATCGGGAGGCAATCTATTTAGCCCGCCCTCCTCATGCAGGGATTAAAAATCTGATGTGATACACAGTGGTCCGATGGGATATGTATGGTAGGACTCCTACCATTACAGAGTGAGAAAGGGGTAGAGTGCCCCACAGGGTCGAGGGGATGGGCCGTGTAAATACGTCCATCCTGGAAGTTTTTTAGGTGAACCTTTGCCAGGGAGTCCGCCAACATAGTTCTTTGTCTTGGTTGGTAGATGATCTTAATATCTGCAGGTTCGTCAATGAAAGCTTTGATGGGATCTAGCCATGGGGTGTAAGCCGGATAATCTGTTATTGTTCCATTAATAGCAGTCACCGCTTTAGAGCTGTCTGTTATAATCGTCACTTGATTGCATTTTCTTAAAAGGAGAGAATACAAAGAAACATATTTCTCTTATCACCCCATCATTACCCAGGGTTGTTTATCAAAGAGAAAGGATTATTATCTCTTCTCATCATAGCATGAACCTTCAATTCTTCATGAGTCATTCACTCTTATCTCATCCTAGATTCCTTATTATCAGCATAGGAATTATAAGGATGATTACATGTCATTACTCATTCCTTTTATATTGTCTAACCTATTTATGAACATTTTGTGATTTTATCACATTTCCCATTTCCACATCATGGGAAAAGATCTTTACTATACACACATGATTTCTCAGACAGGGATCATCTCCCTTGTCCTCATTCTCCTTATCAAGAGGATTATACTTTTTATTTCCTCATATACACATATTGATCTGAGATCATCTCATATTTCATTTAATTCACTTAGTATGTGATACAAATATCCATACCATATTTCTAGTTTATTTATTCTCACTAGATTATTTCAAAATGACTACTTGATCAGAGTAATCAGAAAGATAACAATCTAAGAGTCCCACACTTTCCCTATCTCCAATAATTATATACCTATCCAGGGTATACACGTACTGAGATTAGGTAGTATGCACTTTATTTACATTATGTTCCTCACTTTTCATATCATGATAAACACATGATTTAGCATTCCTATATTTTCTTCAGGAATTGGTTATGTATCTCATATTTTATCACCCAAATAAGAGAAATTATAAAGCATTTAAAGGAATACTGAGTAAAATATGAGTCCTCATCTTCCTTGTGTCCTCACATGACTAGTCAAAGAAATCTAAAAAACAACTACTTTCTTATTTTTAAAACATGAAATCATGAAATAATATATTAGAAAGTAACTATTTCATCTAACCTATCTTACCTCGTAGTTTATTTCCTACCTCAGGCTGATTCTTTTCATAGAATCTTATCATTGCCTGATGTTGACTTTGTGCTTTGTTATTTAATGCAGTTGATCCTGCCTGGGATGTCTGTCCACGTCCTCGAGTACCACTAGAAAACTATTTCCTCTGATGACCTTGATGTCTCTGCCTCGATGGTCAGGTTACCATTGTGTTTCCAGCTAGACAATCTCTTGCTAGATGTCCTACGTGTCTACACTAGTAACACGTTCTAATCTCTTGATATGGTCTACATGGTCCTTTACCCTTTCCGCGTAACCCCTTCCCTAGTGTACTAGACCTTGGTTGTGCTGATGGTACCAAAAACTTCCCCTTTTTGGAACTACTAGGCCTCAGATCCTGAGTTTGGATAGGCCTTTTCTTAATTCCTTTCTCATTATCATTTTCTGGACAATATTTTATGATATGTCCAGGCTGCCTACACCTATGGCAAATCCTGATTTCAGGTTGTAACCTATTCCTTTCATCAATATTCATTGCTCCAAAATACTGATGTTGAGCAAGAATCTTGTTGGAGTCCAAAAATTCATCATTGGGGGTTGGTAATCTAGGTTGTATTGCTAATATATGGTCCAATATATGAATCATTGCGGTCCTAGCTTGCCCAACAGTAATATTAAAAGAAGGATTCCTTATCATAGTTGGTTCATCTTGGGGGTTCTCAGGCATTCGTTCTTCTCTCACCTGGTACCTTGCACCTTCTGTTGGTGCAACATTGCTGCTCTTAGCATCATGTTCTTCATGTGATCCAGACATCTTTAAGTTCTTCTTCTCCTATATGAGTAGACGACACTATTACATAAACTGGAAGATACTAGAACAGACTCAACAACCTTAATCCTATGTCTCTGTAGACTCAGCGAACCTAGAGCTCTGATACCACTAAATTGTAATGCACTGTTCGAACAAAACATCATTAACTAAGAGGAAGTGAACATTAACAGCATATTACTGAAAATCACTAAAAATTTAAATATTTTTGCAAAGAGATCCAATTCCATAAAACTCTTTATAACAAGAACCAAAGTATTACATATACATTCTGGTTTACAAGTACATACCATGTACCATCTCTTCTCAAGGATTACATACAATAGTTGATTTTCCAGAACTATACATAAGCAACATAAAACCTCAAGGCATCAAGCCAAAATCTTAGATTGATGCATTAAAAGTACTAACTACTGACCCCAAGGACCTGAGAGTATAGAGATGACACATAGGACTTTCTATACAAAACATGACAACCAGTGCCTCCACCTAGAATTATCACTATTGTCCCTATTGCTGCTACTGCTGCTCTTTCCCTGCAATAGGGTTTCTGTCTCTTGTTCTATGTCTACCTAAAAAGTTGGATCCTAGGGTTGTGAGACAATTGAAAATTGTCCTAGCGAGAGATATAAATCTCTGCCAGAAACAATATTATTGCAGATTGATAGGATAAAGTTGAGTAGGAGTTCTTTTATATTAACAACAGTATTAATCATTGTATGAACAGAATAAGATAATTTTCTTTCTTAAGAAGAACATTGCATCTACCCATGGTAGATTATAAATCATCTATCTGTTTTGCAAGGAATGTAAGGAATCATAAATATATCATCTATCAACTAAAGATGCATAAATAAGTGTAACATTAGCCAATGATTTTCGTATTCAATCCATAAGCAAACATTCTATCCATTTGGTTACATTTAATAATCACACTTATTCCTTGAGGAGATGAGGTATGCCGCCCATACTCCAAGCAACCATTGCGAAGTCAAAATCGGTGCCATACAAGGTCAATGGAAGAGCTGGCTGCCATGACCTCCCTTATCTCAGTCAGTATGAGATTTAACGTAGGACATCTTGTATCTCTGCTAATAGATTTCTAGGGTATACTGGAAACTTCTCTATAGAGTTATAGTGGGGTGTTGTACTCTCTTAGAAATCGAGAGATTTCATGTTTATCTCACATCGATCCGACATTAATATTATCGAGAGATTCGTGATACATCCATCCCGTTATTGGGGGATGAGTGATACATACACCCCGACATATTTAATGAAGGATTGAGAGATTTAATGTTTATCTCGTATCAAGTCCTCCATTAGGGTGTAAGGATATTTTCACCCATCACCCCCACATATTTAAAAATATGCATTCTGAGTTATGCCGCAGAGCAACCCATTTCACCATCCAGTAAGTTATGACACTAATGGTTATATGGCCAGGGCACTACATGATGAGATTTCACTTGATTAATTAAGTACATTACTGTATTCTTTTAGCATCTGTCAAGTTCTCAAACATTATTATGACAAATGCTACAAAGAATAGTATGATTCATCTATCAAGTACTTTTCAAAACTTTTATAAAAACATTGGGATCTTAATCCCTTGTCACATCATGGGCATTCTTATCCCTTAACATCTCATCATCATGATTATGGAATATGGGTATCCAAACCCTCAGTTCATAAAAGAACGCTTGTTGCCACTTATCAGGTAACTAATACCTTCAGGTCACCTGACCAAGGTAAACATGATACTTGCTACACAAGCATCTCACATGGCTCTCAAAGCCCATTAAGTCTCTTGTTACATCTTACTTGGTAACAAAGCATATAATGGCTCACAAGGCCCATAAATCATTTAAATAATTAACACATCATAGCTCATACCTGGCTATGCTTGTCATCTCATGATCACCATCATGATCATTACATGATAACAGTTATATCAATTATATATCATCACTATGCAATGTAAGAGTAGCATCACTATTCCCTTATTTAGGGTTAGGATTTCTCTTACATATCATTACCCTTCATTAGGGTTAGGGTTTTCCATTACTAACCATTTAGGTTATCAAGATCATATTATTAATGATCAAGCCCAATTCATTGCTCCACACAGCTAGGAGCCACATTGATAACATAAGTATTCAATCATACTCATCTTTTACCAATAATTGAATTATCAACACAATATATGAGTTTCTTTCTCATATTTGCAAAAATATGATTACATCATACTTTATTAGCTTGGCTTAACCTTTTCTTAAGGTATATTGTCCTACACTTATCAAAGTGCAATTCATCTCAATGTATCAATTGACATGGCACGCTTCATGTGTTACTCATCTTTGATATTGGAATTAGGATACTTCAAGGTGTATCAATCTTGAGGTACCGGATGTGATATCTATCATGTCTTGATGTATCACTTCCCACGTCACCTTTATCTTAAGTTCATCAACTTATCTTGTATTAGGGTATCTCCCATCCTAATACTTCATGCACCAGTTCATCACATTTATCATGTAATGTACAAGACATAAGCCACACATTTGAATTGTCCAACTATCTTCAATGATATGGACTCCTCTTGGGTTAAGGCATTATTGATATAAGGTCATCCATTAACAACCACCTTAGGTGTTTGACTTATCAATATATTAGTCACTATTCCATTATTAAGAATAGGATTTCCCATCTTTATCAATTAGGGTTTACATAATATCACCCTATATTAGGCTTTCACATAACATTACCTTGTTTTAGAATTTCACGTAACATCATCCGATATCAGGGTTTCACATAGCATTACTTGAAATTAGAGTTTCTCAACTCATAGCCCAAAGTTTGAGTTATGGTTTATCATCATATTGCCTAGATTAGATTTTTCATAAATCTTTACCATTTTTTAGGGTTAGGGTCTCATGTTAGGGTTTCATATAGAATTACACAACATCACCCTAGATTAGAGTCTCACATCACATCATTGCATTAGGGTTACACATAGCATCATCCTTGATTAGGGTTTCACATCACATCACTACATTAGGGTTTTACATGGCATTACCCTAGATTAGGGTTTGACATCACATCACTACATTAGGGTTTTACATGTCATTACCCTAGATTAGGGTTTCACATGTCATCACCCTTAATTAGGGTTTCACATGACATCACCCTTAATTAGGGTTTCACATGACTTCACCCTTAATTAGGGTTTCACATGGCATCACCCTTAATTAGGGTTTCACATGACTTCACCCTTAATTAGGGTTTCACATAACTTCACCCTTAATTAGGGTTTCTCATGACTTCACCCTTAATTAGGGTTTCTCATTATATTACCCTAAATTGGGATTTCTCATATCATCACCCTAGATTAGGGTTACACCTAGCATTGCCCTAAATTAGGGTTAGGGTTCATCAACCTTCTCAATTAGGGTCTCATGATTTCTTTATCAAGGATTCTACCCTAATTACATATTTTATTCATATTGAAAAAATTGATGCTTAAACACTACATGATTATCATACATATGGAATCATATCTCTCTCATCCTTTCTAGGATGTTGATTGCTTCAAGCTTGATTTAGATTAGGTCAACCCTTCATTCAAGTGTATACATTTAGGGTTACCATAGTGTATTGAGGCATTGCTTCCATAAGCATCAAAGGTTAACCACTCAAAAGGTACTAATTACTTAAGTACATTGAAGGTAAAACCATTGTAATTACCTTTGATAAACATCATCAAAAATCAAGGGGTTGATTATACTTACAAGGTTTGAATCAATTAAACCTTCAAACGGTCTTAGTTCAATTGTATCTCCATACGGTCTTGAGGTGCTTGACCTCCAATCGATCTTGCCCTAACTCCTTCAATCAATTTGAAACCATTTGCTCAATTGAAATCTAATGAACATCAAACAGTTTGAGACTGTTTGATCCCAAATGGTCTCAAGACCGTTTGGTCCAAACCACCTTGAAACTGATAGGACCAAGTAGGGTTTCCTCCAATCAATCAATTGATTTTAGGGTTTGCTTTATTGAATCGATCATCAATTGAACCATTGAGAGTACATCCAATTACAGCCCTTGGATCTCCAATCATCTATCATAGCCCTTGAACTCCAAACAGTCTTGAGACCGTTTGCCTCCAAATGGTCTTGAGACTGTTTGGACCATCAACAAAGAAAATGATCCAATTCAATTAGGAATTCTTCATTTAATCGATTAAGGTTTGCAATCCATGGATCATTCATTCTAGGATTAATTATAATCAAATCAATTTGGGCCATTGGATCTCCATCATTCACATCAGCAATTAGCCCCAAATGGTTTTTGTGTTCAATTTATCCATTCGGTCTTGAGATCCATTACACATTTGGCGTTTGAACTCAATTACCCATTCAGCTTTTAAACTCAATTACCCATTGGATCCTGTAGTTAATTACCCAATCGGTCATGTACTAAATTACCCATTAGGTTTGAAGTAAATTACCCATTTGGTCTTGGTTCCAATTTCCCATTCGTTCTTGGGTTCAATTTTCCCATTCGGTCTTGGGTTCAATTGCCCATTCGGTCTTGAAACCGAATCAACTCATTCAATTTTGAAACTGAATTAGCTCAATCAGTTTTGAAAACTATTTTCCCCTTCCTTTTTTGAGGTATGTTCTTAAGATGACATCATCATCTTCAAGCTTCAAACCTTCGAAATCAGTTGTGATTCTTATGGTGATTTCAACAATTAATCAAAAGGAATTTGAGAAAGAAGAAAGGTTCAACACATAGTGAATAAATTGCAAGCAATAATGACATTTAAGGGTTCAAGTTATATAACCCGCCTTCAAAGCTGAATCAAAGCTTCAAGATTCACGTCCTTAATGGTGAATGAAGCTCTCTCAACTGTCCAAGGCCCGTTCTCAAGTCTTTGAGTGAAATGAATGGCCAAGGTTGAAGATTGAATGAAGAAAAGAAGAAATTAAGCATTGAATTTTGATTTCCACCATGAAATCAAGGTTGAAGATGACTATGGATCTTACCTACAGGCTTAGGCACGTTTTCCTGTTTCTCCTAAGCTCCTTTGTGCACTGCCAAAGCAAGGAAAGAAAAAGGGATTGAAAAAGCCTTTCATGTGGGTTGAAAATGGGATGTGTATAAGGGAATTCCAATGAGAGAGAAAGTGATAATAAAACACTTTAATTCCCAAAATTGGTGCTACCTATTCCCCTCCATCCCTTGCATACAAAGCCATCTTCCCCACCTTGTAATTCCTCTTCATTATCCATGAATTTAAAGAAAAAAAATTAAGCACCTTAACCATTATAATAATAATATCCAAAATTGAGTGGATATTACTTTTTAGTTAACTAATATGAGTGGGCTCTCCACTCACTTCAGATATTTCGTTTCCTTTTCGAGGCAAAAGGACGTTCAAACTTATTCAAATTCAACCATCTCATTTTTGGTTGAAGGGTACTTCCATTAATATATTTATTTTTGCATTAAATTGAATTAGGGTTTCAATTATGCTTAAATCTTGATTATTTTCATATCAAGATTCTCTCTCTTCCAAAGATATTCAAATGAGATGCACCTCTGATTTTGTTGTCTCTAAATGATACCAAGAAACATTAGGTACTCTCTATAATTGGTATTTTGCATATTGAACCCTAAGTTTTAGGTAAATTGCAGATTACATCAAAACTAGGTTTTAATGCACAAACATTGCTTAATAAGCTCTTTCTTAGTGCTCAGGCTTTCACAAGCCATACCTCTGCATCATTCTCATTCTTATGATTCTTCAACACTTGAGGTACATTTTATTATGTAACATTTGCAAGTTAACCCCTCAACTTGGGTAATTTGCACTTTAGTCCAAAATAAGTAAAACATTGTTTCAACATTATTCAAAAAGGACTAAAATTGAAACATATGTTCCTCTTGAGCCTTAATTACTTTTCAAAGGATAAAGACAAGAATATAAATGACTTATTTAAGAAAATCCTCTAGGGTTAAGACTTAACCCAGGTCAGGGATATTACATTATATCTACCCAGGGAGTATGTGTGGATCCTAAGAAAGTGGAGTCTGTGACCAAATGGGAGCAGCCTAAGATGCCAACAGAAGTGCACAATTTTCAAGGTTTTGTAGGCTATTACAGAAGGTTCATTAAGGACTTTAGTGCTATCGCCTTACCCCTAACTAATTTAACGAGGAAGGATGTGTCGTTTGTTTGGGACGACATATGCCAATGTGCTTTTTAGGCGTTGAAGGAGAAGTTGACAAGTGCACCGATTTTGATCCTCTTTGAGTAAGGAAAATGATACATACTCTTTTGTGATGCATCCAGGAATGGTTTGGGTTGTGTGCTAATGTAGGACAAGCAAGTGGTTTCTTTTTCTTCCAAATAGCTTAAGAAGCATGAGGTGAATTACCTGACCCATGATCTATTATTAGCAGCGGTAGTTCATGCTTTGAAGATCTTGAGACACTACCTATATGTGGAGAAGTGACAAATCTTCACATATCACAAGAACCTGAAGTACATCTTTGCACAATATGAGTTGAATATGAGGCAACATCGTTGGATGAAGTTGATCAAAGACTACAACTATACGATTGATTATCATCTATGAAAGGAAAATTTTATGGCAAATGCGTTGAGCAGGAAATCTTTGTGTTTTCCTTTGGATAAATCCCAATTGAGTTCTTTGATGTGCCACAAGCGAGACATGTTGGTCTCCTTGCATCAGATGAATGTTAAGTTGGAGGTCTCCTTGCTAGAAGGTTTGTTGGCACATCTACATGTGAAGCCTACACTAAGACAACATATCAAAGAGGCACAACTTACAGATATCGTTACACATTCGATTCGATCAGAGTTTGGTAGTGAGAAGTGTGATGGCTTCCATGAGTCAAATGATGGGATAGTTTGTTACCATGGCAAGATAGTGGTTCCTTATGATAATGACCTAAGGAGGATGGTGTTGTAAGAGGCTCATTCGTCCATGTATGATATGCACCCAGGTAGCACCAAGATGTATCATAACATGAAGGATATGTATTGGTGGCCAGGATTGAAGAAGGACATGGCTGAGTTTGTTGCAAGATGTAATGTATGTCAATAGGTTAAAGCTGAGCATCAATATCTAATAGGACTATTGCAACCGTTTCCTATACCATAGTGGAATTGGGATCATGTGACTATGGATTTTGTGGTTGGTCTTCCTCAGACTACCAAATGCCATGATTCCACTTGGGTGATCATTGACAGATTGACCAAGTCAGCACATTTCCTTCCCGTGAAAATGACATTCATAGCAGAGAAGCTTGCCCAGATCTATGTGGATGAGATAGTGTGTTTGCATGTTGTTCCAGCAACTATCATATCTAATAGAGGCCCCCATTTCACTAGTCGCTTTTGGGAGTGATTGTACATAGCTTCGGGTACGAAGTTAAAGTTTAGCATTTCTTTTCACCTATGATAGATGGTCAATATGATAGGACCATCTAGACCTTAAAGGATTTGTTGAGGTCATGTGTTCTTCAGTTTTCAAGAAGTTGGGATGTACACCTCAGTTTGATAAAGTTCGCCTAAACCAATAGCTATTAGAGTAGCATTGACATGGCACCTTATGAGGTGTTGTATGGGAGGGGTTGCAGATTGCTGTTGTGCTGGTAGAAGATAGGTGAGTATCAACTTCTTGCTTCTAAGGTTGTGTAGAAGATGACAAAAAAGATCATGGTAATCCAGCAATAGTTGAAGGCAGAACATGACAGACATAAGTCGTATGTAGATAACCATCGAAGACCCTTGGAGTTCTAAGTAGGAGACAAGATATATTTGAGAGTCTCTCCTTGGAAAGGTGTCTTGAGGTTTGGGAATAAGGGTAAGTTGGCTCCTAAGTTTATGGGACTTTACCCAGTGGTGGCACGTGTTGGGAAGATGGCCTACAAGTTGGAGATGCCACCTGAACTGCACGGGTTGCACCCAATGTTTCATGTGAGTATGTTGAGAAAGTGTCATCTAGATACAGAGTTGATGTTGCAGCCTATGGATGTATGTCTTGATGAGGATATGACTTATGTGGAAGGTCCAGTGTTGATCCTTGACCAAAGAGTGAAGAAGTTGAAGATGAAGGACCTTTTGCTTGTGAAGGTTCTTTGGCATCGTCTTGGTGTTGAGGAAGCCACATGGGAGATTGAGAAAGAGATGAGGAGGAGGTAACCCTCTCTTTTCTCTTAGGATTTTAGGGGAGAAATCCCTATAAGGGGTTTATGGCTTGTAAGGACCCTGACTCACATTTTAGGATAACCTTATTTGTTTTGCGTAAGTATGTTTCTTAGCACCTTACTCTAATCATCAGAGATGTAATTAGGGCATGTTGAAGCTTAAAATTTTCTTATTTTAGCTTGTTTCGAGGATTCTTGTGTTTTGTGGTGAGGTTTTGGTGCAAATTGCAATTCACCCAGAGTAAGGGTTGATGTGCAAGTTAGGGTTGGCATTCAAGTTTTCCACCTCTTGAGTGTTCCTTCTCTCTCTTGGCACCATCTAGAGGAGAGAGAGATATCAGCACCTTGTTTTGGGTCTTGGTTGTGTGGTGACGTCCTTGGTGATGTTTCAAACAAATGTTTGAGGTATGCGTTGAACCTAGATGTGTTTTCTCATACTAGAGAGCCCTAGGGAGGTTGTGAATCTATTTGTGAGTGTGTAGGGTTGCACCCTATTGGTTTCTGAGTGTGTAGGGTTGCACTCAATTAGTTTGTGATTGTGTAGGGTTTCATGTTATCAGTTTGTGAGTGTGTAGGGTTGCACCCTATCAATTTGTGAGTGAGTGGGGTTGCACCCTATCAGTTTGTGGATGTGTGGGGATGTGGTATCATACATGACCTTGGTAGGAAACCAAGTGGGTGAGACCTTTCCTAGACCTTATGACCATGTCTTGCATGATGTTGTGCATGTGTCTCTTTTTTATGGACAAGTAGCACCTAAGCTCCTATGGTTGTAACACCTCTCCCATGATCCGTCGATCATACCTCTTGTATATATAGTCCTTTCTCTCCATGCAAGAGGATACTTTTGGCCATCTTTGCTTTCTCTCTTCCTTGGTGGACGACCTTGAGAAGTTTAAAGAGATAGAGGATCTCTCTTGGATCTTGGTGGATGAGTTCCAAGTTGTGGTGTTCTTTGATCATCCTTCATCTTCTACCTTGAACTCGTAAGCTTGGAGCATGACCTTGGAGCTTGGATCTTGGTGGTGATACTTGAGGTGGGTTATATAGCTCTTAACCTCCTTTGTTATTACCACTCTTTATATTTTTATGTTGTTCTTCATCTCTCAAATTTTTATATCTTGCATTTTAGTAAGCAGGAATTTTCCTTAGCTGTTTCCCATGTTTTGCACCTTCTTTCCATGATAGTAGATGGGCGAGTAGATGAGTTCTTAAGGTTGAAGATGACTAGGTCGACACATGGTGGTGTGTGTGGTTGTCATGACTTGTAAGTGCAACAAGCTGAGACACCATGGGACAGGTTGTCACAATTCGGTGATGTGTAGGTTGTCATGCCTTGTGGATGTTGTGGTTGTCATGGGTTGGGAAGGTTAGCTAGTCTTGTGGTTGCTAACCAATATGGTTGATAGACTTTGAGGGAGTTAGCTCATTATTCCCTAGAACACATAAACTAATATGTGATGCCTAAACTGTTATGTTTGGTGCATGTTATCCATCATACTCTAGAAGTACCTAAAGTGATAAGGTGATTCTCAACCGATATGCCTTAGAGGTGTTAGCCTGTCATGGCTAAAAGAGTGTTTGTGGAGTTGTTATGCTTTGGCTAACCGTGACATCGTTGTTGAGTGTTGCCCTATACACCTTGATCATGATTCCTAGCTAAACCCTAACCCTAATAACCGATTGACCAAGAGCTTCTTGATATGGCTTAGTTACCCATCACACCCTTAGGTGGTGCTAACCGATACACCATGGGTGGTATTTTCCATCACATCTTAGATGGTGTTGACTGTCACATGCTTAAGAGAAGTGGTAAACCGA
The DNA here is from genome assembly GCA_963693085.1 of Alisma plantago-aquatica. Lineage (NCBI taxonomy): Eukaryota > Viridiplantae > Streptophyta > Magnoliopsida > Alismatales > Alismataceae > Alisma > Alisma plantago-aquatica. The sequence goes on from OY856411.1 coordinate 887,912,746, forward strand.
TACACTCTTAGTAAGGTTATCTCTTGTGCCTTGCATAGTGGTAGTTGACATGTTGTGATAATGACAAGTCAACACCCCATGGCAAGTCCTAACCGATATACTACATGATATTCTCAACCGATACCTTGTGATGGTGTCTATGTTACATCATGTTGATGATAGGGTTACATGTTATGATGTGATATCCTATGAAGTGGTTGTATGATAAAGAAGGATTGTTGTTCTCTATAATCTCTATTTCATAACATACCTTATAATGATGATGGGATCAATAATCTAAGAATGTTTGTTGATCCAACCTTCTAAACCCTAATTGATTAAGGAGAAACCCTAACTCTAATGAGGTGATGTGAATGGCATGAATCTTATGAGATGGTAGTGTTGATGATGTATTGTTCTCCTTGTTACAAGTCTCTAACCATGCAAGTAACCCATTTTGTATACAACAACAGTTTAGAGGGTACAAGATATGGTGTTTGCAACAATAATATTTTTGATGTATTCCATTGAAAATATTTTATCTAGTAGGCTTTATCTTTTGGGGGGGATTCATTTTTTCATATACTAATATGAAGAGTACTAATATCTCTACAAGAAGCAACCCTTTCTTTGATAATATATTTTCGACACAACACAAACCATGTGTATATACTTACAATAGTTAATAGACATTATGTAGCATCTTGATATTGCACTTAAATATATAAATGTATTAGGTAGGACATTATCTTTAACATTAGCATAAAATTTTAGAAGACATACAAATTTCCCACTTCACCCGTACCCTCCCCATTTACCCTGTGGGTAAGAGAGTAAGGGTAAAGATATTAGTAGAATGGGGAATTACCCGTACCCCTACCCACCAAATTTGGTGGGTATGGATAAGGGTAAGGATAAGATCTTACCCTCCCTATACCATCCTCATTGACATCCCTATGAGAAGGTATCATTCAGATATGAGTTATGGTCACTATATTGTTATAAATAGCATCCTTACATACTTAGGAAGTAATAAGGATCAAATACTAATTTATGAGAGTGAGAAATAGTTAGTTGTAAGAGGTTACCAATATGCAAGCTTTCTAACTGAGAAGGACAATTATCAATCATAATCAAAATTTGTGTTTTGCCTAAACGATGGAGTTGTAGCTCAAAAAGTTTCAAGAAAGAGACCATGCTTGATTCTATAATAGTAGTCGAGTACATTTCTTGCTCCAATGCAACAAAGGAAGCATTATGGATCAAGAATCTCATTAGTGTACTTGGGGTGGTTCCAACAAGTGAAGATGAAGTATAATTTTTTCATGAAAACAATGGAGCTGTTGCACAAGATAAGGAACCCAGATTGTATCAATATTCAACACATACTCAAGCATTACCATCTCATATGTGACATTGTACATCGATGAGATATATATCTTTGCACATTATTCAACTAAAATCAATGTTGTTGATCCTCTAATTAAATCACTTTCATAACTAAAACATGATGGTCATGTTATATTGATTAGACTTAGATTCAAGAGTGATTGTCTCTAATGCAAGTGGGAGGATGTTGCTTCTATGCCCTGAGACCCATCATGTGATGATTTTATAAGGGATGTTTTGCACTTGATTTTATTATTAATGTAAGGTAATTCTTCTTATTATGTTTGTTTCAATATTTTGATAATGAAAAAAATTAAAAAATGTCCTAGGAATGTTTTAAATCAAGATAAGTGTAAGTTAAAGACCAAAAATTGAGGTCATATGTATGGTAAGATTATTTATTCTTGTAATGTCCCTAATCAGTTATTATTTTGGATAGTATACATCAATAATAATACACAATACTAACATGTGCGGTGAGTGATGACTATCTCTCTTTAGTCATGATATTAGATATCATCTCAAAGACATGGGTACGTGTTAGAAAACAAGTTGTATTGGACAAACCCACCTTGAGATTGATGCATGGAAGTCATGTAATGACATATCATAGTCATCTCTCTATGTGACAATGGTGATTGTTATCTTTAGACCTGAAGTCACTACATTAGCACATGTTGTTATGTGTACTTTGACACTAGCCCAACATGCTTTAAAGTTCAAGTTGCCAAAATGGTGGTGATTGGGAATGCTATGATTCATGGGGCATACAATGAGCAAGTATACATGGAATTTGTCCCTCCTCTGAACTGATATCCATGACCACTTGATAAGAGGGACTACTAAATGTATGGACATGCTTTATGTGAGTCAATACATGATATTGAGCTCAGATTATCTCAAATACTAGGATCTAGTTCAGAAACAAGATTGAATGTTAAGAGGAAGACATTCCATAACTCAATTTAAATATAGATATCTATGGTAAACGGATTATACGATCATGGTAACATTGATCACTTTACATGTTGTTGTTTTTCACCAACACATTCCTATTACCTGGGTGGAATGATGTGTGGCTAGACATCAATCTTTGTTTGTGTTACTTTGAACATCATTATCTATGTAATTAGGAACCTACTAGGTTACATGAATAAGGATGCATAAGGGAATTGAAGTTCACAATCAAACATATGATTAGAATGGTTATAAATCTTAAACATGGCATTTTACCTTATGATCTAGTGACGAGAATGTCTGACCAACTGATCATATTGATTGGGTCAATAGATCCACTGATTGCCAATTGGTTGGAAGATTTTTCCACAGTACAAATATGATTAGCTGATTAGGCAACCTAATTGGGAGATCATAATGTTGTAAAGAGAGTTCTAAATTAGGAATCAATTCAGATCTGGACCTAAAATTTCATAATCGATCGATCAACTATCATGATTGAGCGATCATTGTCTATAATTGAGAAATCAAGAAATGTGATCGAGCAATCACAATTCAATATGAGTTTTTTAGCATCAAACTCTTTTTGGGATTGCATAATGGAAAGGAATTGGAATTAGGTTTTCCCAATCCTATGACTCTCTTATATTAAGGGGCACATCCCAAAGGGCTTGACAAATCCTTTTAAACCACTTGTGAGACAAGTTTGTCGTCACATCTCTATTGGGGATAAACTTGGCAATGGGTTGGGTTTTATTGGACCCAACCCAAACAGACCCCACTAATTAGACCTATATGAACCCAAACTGGAACAAACCTAAGTGGACCAAGACCACCATGGATCCAATTGGAATAAAAAATCACAGAATATACTTTACTATAAATATTAGCAAAAAAGAATTGCAAAACCAAAACCCAACCCGAGCAGTCCAAAGCCAAACTAGATATGACCTGACCAAACCTGACCATAAATAAAATGTACCTGACCCGACATGACCTGACCCAAAAATTGAGAAAACTCAAAGAAACCCAAATTTTGGGGTCAGATCGGGTAGGTTCGGGCTGGGACGAATTTGATTGGGTTCTTTTTGCCACCCCTACTTGGGGAAAGAAAAAGAAATCCTAAGGTTTTTGCCCAAGATAAGAGAAGAAAGAGATTTTTAGAATGCCTAACATGTCAAAAACACTTGTTCCTCCTCGAATTGGTGGCCAAGATGGTGCACCACATTATCCCTCACTTGTGTAAACAAAGTAGAGGCCGAGACACACACATAGAGGCTTGAAGAAACTATTCTATAAGAAGACAACAATATAGTAACTTGATGGCCAATTTGAATCTCTTTCTTATTCATCCAGACATCTTGGTGCTCGTTCTAGATCTAGATCTAAAGATCATGTTCTTCACCAAAATAAGACGTCTCCAGTTGTAGGACAACTAGTGTGTGCAAATGTATCACCTTTATCTCTTATGATGTATTTTATTCACTGAAGTTTCATAGATGTGATAGATCTGACAGCTAGATAAATGTGAAAAAAATATATTGAAATGCTCCACCTTCTCGGGAAGCTAAACAATTCCACAACAGTTACATTAATCAATAAGATACACACTACATTTGATTCCTTTTCACCCCATATGATTTCTCATCTTTTCTAGGGAATGATATTTTAGGATCATTGGTGACACAATAGTTTATAGCATTGGAAACTCATGGTTTATCATTGAAAAAAGATTAATTGCATCAAAAAGGGCACACTTGTTATTGATGCATAAACAAAACAAGGAAGCAAGAACTGAATCTAGGATGAATGGATAATGGCCAACTATATGCAAACTGGAAAGCATTTTTATTTCTAATGCTAGGATGAAAATGTCAAAACAAATACAATGCTGATGTCATGGTTTAAATTACAAAAGGGAAGATAGAGTGAGCATAATAGAGACATACTACCCACCTTCCACCTCAAACATAGCAATTTGTTCATCCTTGAAAACCTCCAAGTGCAAAATGAAGGGGAAGAAGACTATTAAAATGACCACCAACTATTGTCTTGACCTAGCAATGTTTGTCCCTAAGGCTGATTAGGTAGGTAGGTTGGCCCTGGAAGGAATCCCAAGATGGTTTTCTAGACCAATCCCTACTCATGGATGATATTGTGGTCTCCTTGCATGGTGGAGGCTCAGTGAACTGGCTTACCCAATACTAAAAAAGTAGGGGAAGTGTATGTTTGTCCTATACCGTATACTTCATAGTAGGTGTGCACCGTGAGTAGTCACATCTATTAACGTGCTAGTTCCCATGTACCTACTGCATCAGCTACATGTCATTGATTTGGTGGCCTTATCATTGTTGCTATGTACTGCTACATTGGTGCCCCAAGTCATGTAGGTCATAGATGAGGTTGTTGTAGTAAAGTTGGTATGAATGCAAAGTGTAATAATGGGAGCGCTGTCTTGAAATAGCTAGACACGGATGCCATCCTCATTGTCTATCTTGATGAAGGTAGAAGACACCAAATTATTGATGTCAGTCAAGTAAGATGGATTTTACATAGTCATTAGTGTGAATGGAATGTGAGCGTAGATGAGGTAGGAGGAGATGGAGATGACCATTCCACCCTAACATAACTCATAATTGGTATTTCACTGTTGTTGATTGTATATATCGCCAATGAGAATTATCCTTTAATTGTATGGCTCATCATTTAGCATGCACCATAAGGAATATATATAATCCTAGGTAAGGATCCATGGAACACCATCTCAGCCAAACATAGTGCATGAAAGGATTATATGAAGATAGAGGATCACTCAAATGTGGATGAATGATGTATTGGCACCATTAAGGAAGATGGGGAGCTGACTGGTGATTTAGGCCTAGATCTTGTAGGCACTAAAATTCTTGTTGTAATGATTGTGGCTAAATTTTTTTAAATTTTCTTACTACTCCTTCGTGACATTCATAATGTGGGTGGTGAGGTTGGTGTTGTCCCTGGAGTGATCCTCCCCAAACATGCATAATTACCAGAAGAACTCATTGTCTGTGTTGTTCTTGTGATGGTCGTGAGGTACTCTAAGGTGAGTTTCTTGAAGATGAGCCACACATAGAATGAGAAGAGTGAGGTGTGTGTGGCACATAAGGGGTTGTAGAGACTTGTAGACCTACTAATTGTCTTGAAATAAAGTTTGTTTCAATTAGTGTGATATAGTATTTAGCTTTTCATATTAATTACATTCAAAAAAAGTTTACATATTAATTCATACTTTATATTCTCTCCCATTTAAGGTTTTCGATTCACTTTATATCTAAGATCCATATTTATCCACATAAGTTGATATACGAATAAGTTACATATAAATTTGAAAACTATAAATACTTCACAAATATAGTCTCTATAGTGGCATTCTTTCTCTAATATTATATAAATCAATATTACCCCTACATATATAATATTGTTATTATATATAATTAAAATCATAAAAGCATGTCCTGTAGTCAGAATTGTTCGTTGTCGTGATACAATTCACTACCTAAATCTAGGTCGGTTCCACGGTAGTAGTAACCTATACCCTAAATTAGGTGCATGAGGATCATACTCTGGGTTTCCACCATTAACTGTACATCACCTTATTCAAAGGATTTATTAGTTAATGTGATATCCGTCTCTTTTCAACCGTTAGTTCTTCTTTCAAAGTAATTAAAGGTATTAGCTTATTATTAGGGTGATCAATCATAATGATATAATTGAGAAAACGACATCATGACACGGATTTAAGAGACAATTTATGATAAACTATGTAAAAAGTATCATACAACGATTACCCGGGCTACTCCCAGTCCTAAAGATAAAGGGGATTAGCCCTGCATGTTCATCTCAATGAAAAACATGATGAGAGAAAGGGAAAACATAGCAAAACATGAATAGATGTGATGTAAACCCCTGAAAGGAGGAGATTCGGACGTTCCTTGGCACGGGGTGAATGTTCTACAACCTTCTACCAATGGAAAACGTCTTATGTGGCTCTCTGAACGATCGATCCGTAACTCCCAGCTTCGTTCTTCTCTCCTCTCCTTCTTGAGACTTCTCCAGTGGCTAATGACGTGATAGATTGCTTAGGGCCGCCTTAATTAGGTATATGCACCACTTTAGGTCACCCAAAAATCACCACCATATGATTAGACATGATCTTTAGCAAAACCTGATCTGACGGCGTCGATACCATCGACGTGGGTCGATGGTATCGACCTACATGAGGCATCAGTGCTTGTGTGATTCTTGGGGTTCTCTCTGATGTTGCCTCGATACTATCGACAGTGTTTCGATGGTGTTGATGCCTTAGGTGTCACTTTTCTATGGAATTTGATGCTAAAGCTAAGTTTGCTGAGGCAAGGTTGACAATATCTACTTTGGGTCGATAGTATCGACACCTGGAAATCTGGCTCGCAGACGCTCTCTCGATACCAACGATAGTCCCATCGATGGTATCGACTTCTGGTTGCTCTTCTCTGGCAATACACTATGACCAGGTCAATGGTATTGACCATCTGTCGATGGTATCGATGGATACATATATCCGAATTGCCTGAAAAGAAAAGAAGAACACCAATCAAATCCCACAAATATGATCTTTTATACATAATAAAAGGAAACAAGGTAAATTTGATGAAAAATGAGATTATAGACTAAAGGTAGTGAATCATGCAATATTAATAAAAAATATGATCAAAATACACATAAAACATATGCAAAACCAGTCTATAAAAATGGCTCAAAACCCATGCATCAAACTCTCCTAAGCTTGAACATTGCTCATCCTCGAGCACAAAACTGTATAATAGAATTGCGAAGGTCAACTAAAGAAGATATTAGCATAAAAGATAGCTCAATATGACTCCCACCTGTCATGCACATGCCGGCCCTCACTGACCACAAAACGATAACTACCCTAAAGGAGACAATGATCGTCCATACGAAATGTTCACCACAAGATCATCAAATACTACCAAATAAAGCAATTGATATAATGAATTCCTCTGGTTCAGACTTAGTGCATCTTGTGATCTCCTATCTATGTTGCTCAAGTCCTAACTACCATCTAAATGGAAGCAGATCTCCTAGTATACAATAATGAGGAGATAAACATGGGTGGCCTACCATTTTGAGCAACGGGTGGATGAAATGGGCAGTTGTGGAAGAAAGATAAGCACCAAATATTTTTATCATGCAAATTCAAAAAAAATGGCCTAAATGATGCATATTCATATGAAAATGACCTAATGCCTAAATTTGAGGTAGAATGATGCATGCACTATCATTCTATCTCAAGATGAGATGGAATGACTACTAATATTACATTATGTGCTTATTCCTCTTTCTTTATATATACATGCAGGTGAAACAAATTCCTTTCTCCCTCTCTTTTTTCTTTTTTTTACTTACATTTCTTCTCTTTTTCTTTTCTTTTTTCAAGCCATAATTTTTCAATTGACAAGAAGAACATTCACCATATTTTTTAAAAAACATTTCGGGCTTATTTCCACTTAGCTAACATCATTGATGCCTTACAAATTACTTTTTAGAGGGTATAGAACAATTTTCCTATTTTTATTATTTTCTAGAAGAAATAAGGCACAAAAAGTCCTATATGCTCTAGAGTATGCAAAATGCAACTATAATGACATGCACTTGAGAATGTGTGAATGCGTAGATGCAAAATCTAGCTACAATGAAATCCTATCTACATGTCATGCAATCAAGAGACGAAAAACTATAAGTGCTTCCAGTTCCTATGGTGGATATTGAATGAAATAGAATGGATAGATCACAAGACTAATGTACAAAACCATTGGAATAGATTATATTTCCCTCTTTACTGACCTGTGTAACAATAAATCAAAGGGTTTCTCTCTCTCAATTTTGATTAAAGTTCCATTACCGTTTGGTCAGTTTAGGCTCAACATCCATGTCTGTCCACATTTCTTGAATCATACGACTGTAAAATTATGATCTTATGATTTAAAGTTGGCAAACCCAATTATTTTCATAGGTTAAGTGCTCAAGTTCAAACAATTCAACTTTCAAATTCTTAAAAAAAATTCAATTATGCTCTAATTTCAGATAATGGCACCCATAACTCCCATGTGAGAAACATTGAAATGACACATTAACATTAGACATCCACGGATACACTAGATAGCATGTGGATCCTAAAACTAAGAAAATTGCTAAAATAAAAGAAAAGGAAATAAAAGATAGAAACTGAAATAAAAGATAGAAATTGTTCCATCTCCCCCCCAATCTTGAATTCGACTATGGCCTCATAGTCAAAAACAATCTCAGCAGGTGGAACAGTGATATCGTTTATTGCTCAGGTGGTGGGTACTGTGGGGCGGTGCGATACCAAGATGGATATTGCCCCTGAAAGTTTGGATCATATGGGGGCATCAATGGTGGTTGAGGATATCCCCCGAAGTAGTTTTGGCTCCAGTAATGATCATAAAACGGTTGTTGCTGCTGCTCGATCCTCCCCAACCGGTCGTAGACCTGCTATTGATTGGTGAACAACTAACGTTCATTCTCGAAGATGGCTTGTTGATTCACATACAACCGATTTGTGGTATCATGGATATCGATGAAGGAGGCAGTATGCTGCTGTTGTGTCTCCTAGATGCTCTGGAGCATGTTGTACATTCCCTACATCGAATAGATGTCCTCTCCTTCCTGAGAGGGCTGTGGTGGCAGAGGCTACGAGGATGATGATGCACCGGGGTAGAAGCGTGGCCGCTTCCTCAGTGCCACTCGTGCCTGAAGAGGAGTGAAAGTCTCCTCTTCCCTGTCATTCTCATCGCCGTTGTCATTGTTACCCGTGTCTTCTTCACTTACTAAATCTTCGATTGCAATTACGGGCCACCTGAAGTGTTGGGCCCCTTGGATGTTGAAGATAGGGTCTGGAAGTGCACACTCCTAATACTCCTTACTGACGTGGCATTGCACATAGACCACATCGTCATGAACTGTCAGAAGGTTAGAGCGGTGAAAATGAGCAAGATTCACCAGATTTTTGCTAACCAGTGGAGGAAGTGATGACAGGTCTAGCCCAAGGTAGCAGTCTAGTGGTGTGATAAGTCCCCCAAAATATATAGGGCTCTTCTGGATCTCCTCTTCATGGTCATCACGAGCGTTAAGAAAAACACACCCTAGTTTAACTTTTCCCTCTTCAGCAGCTTGTAGAGGAAGAATAAATTCATCTCCTAGAATTTTCTCAAAGAAAGCTCACCTCGAGCAAAGAAGGTAATGCAAAGCATACGGTGTAAAACCCCCACAAATGGGTTCTTGAAGTCGGCCACCTACGCATTGGGATAGATGATCGATTTCCCCACCGGAGTGGTTACCAGCTCTGCAAACATCGCATCATAATCAGCCCGATTATCCGACCGTCAGTACTGCTCGGGTGAGTGCCACCAGTTGTAGATCGAGTTGAATTGGTTGAGTATACTGAACAAATGAAAGGAAAAGTGGCCCTTGATCCACTCGCGGTCGGTGGTGATAAGGTCATTGGGCACAACATAGATGTCGAGGGAGGCCATGAACTCTGCCACGATCTCCTTATAAGTTGGCCACTCACAAAAGAAGGGATGACCCTCCCCGTGGTTGGGAATTGCTTCCTCCCATGTTGTTTCCATCCTCCCAACTTGGACAAGGAGGTCATAGGTGAGGTTGTCTTCAAAACCAAGGTCATGGATCATTGCTTGATCAACATAATGAGTGGGCTCGATTGGCCGCTTCATCAACTCGTCGAATATTTTCTTCACGTCTGACGAGGGGTGGGCTATCCTCAGATGGGGGAATAGAGCCTGACGGTGGTGGCACGAAAGTGTCAATCTCCATGGGAGAAGCTCGTGAGGAAGATGCTCCTGCTGTCCCCACCATTGTGAACATAAAAGGATAACGAAGAAGAGCTCAGTAAAGGTCGGAGAAGATGATCCTTGTTGTGGCGACACATCCCGCTATCACACAGACAGCAAGGTGTCACACGAAAACGTGCGGAAAACACCATAAACCACTAATTACCAAAAACACGGGTTAATTAAAACCGATTTCGAAAAGCAGATAAACTAAGAAACTATTACATTCAGATCCTTCTTCTGCAAGAAACAGGTTATATAAACATTTACATGTATTGATACGTGTCGACAACTTAGGGGATCATCTGTCTTATCATCACATGAGTTCATCACCTGTTTATACATATATAATGGCCCACATCCAGCCAGCTACATGACATATAAAGCATCGTCGGCTATACATCGTAAAACAACGTCAAAACGCCTCCAAGGACCTGAGAGTACAGGGATGACTCTAAGACTCAACTACAAAACAACCAAAATAGCAGCATGTCCATCTCTTGCCTTCTATTGCTCATCTTTCTGCTCAGCCGCAACCCCGCAACCACCACTACGTCTAGCTCGAACACCTAAAAAGGTTATAAACCAGCGGGGTGAGACACATAGTCCCAGCGAGAAACATAACTCCCCACCGAAACCATAAAACCATAGAAGGATTAAAGCAAAAGTAGCAGATAACTGATAGAATATATAACAAGAGAAGTCTATATAGCAAAGCTATTCATACCATCAAGCTTACCAGGCTATACGGAAGGTAGATAACCAAGTATTTCTTTATGGAACATGATTTACAAGATAAGATTTATAAGATCTTACCACATAACATAAGGAACGTATAAGTAACTGCAAGTATAACGAGATCAACTACTCAAGCAAGGCCTCAACCAATGTTTCGTGTTTTTCCTTAAGCAATAAATACTATTCAGCTGGATTACATGTTATTATGCCCTGAGGAAGTGAGCCGTACCGCTCAGATCCAACCAACGGCTGCGAAACCCGGAGCCAGTGCCATACAAGGTCAATGGAAGAGACAGACTCCATGACCTCCCACCTCGTGGTCAGTGCACAAGAACCAAAGCAGGACTGCAGTCTCATGCTTAAGTGGCCTCAGCCACAGGGTCAGCTCCATAGGCTACCCTTCCTCTAGCCCGCCTCGGTATAGGTCTCGGCGCTAGTAAATCTAAGCCACAGGCCAATTCACTGTGCTCTCTGAGCCATGAATGCATTCATGATCTATCACACTGAGCCATGGGCCTATTCACCATGCTCTCTCTAAATATATATATATCCCGAGTCTGCAACTGTAGATGCACTCACATCCTCTCTATTTTAGGCTAGGAGAAACCTCACATATTCAACAATATGCACTCCCGGTTAACCCATAGGAGAACCCATTTCACCATCACCAGCTCCTGACGATGATGGATCTATGGCCAGGGCAAACTACATGATATGTTCCACTGTGATTAGTTAGTATATTTTAAGTGGATTATTTAGGCAACCAGGTTGTAACACATGCATAACATAAAGTTACATTATTGTTACCACCATCACAATATCCTGGGATCTCAATCCCTCATTACAAGAAACCACTATCTCATAGGGCATTCTCCTTACTTGGGATAACAATCCCAGATCATCATCAGAGGATAACACCTCAACTTAGGCACTTTAGCCAAACTCAGGTCCTCAGACCAAAACACATCATGCATGTCATCTCATCATCAAGAGTAACCATCAAAGTAGTGTTATTCAAACATATATACCTCATAGCCCTTTACCTGGCTATGCATCTGTGTGAAACACCTGCATGGTTAGTATACACAATCATCATGGATGAATAGAAAGATCATATTATCAATCATAGGGAAATATTGATGATCATATGCTTTATCATTCATGCCTCAACCTATGACCATTGACATAGGTCATATCATCAAGCAAATCATCTTATATGCTTACCATTTTCTCAGCATTATACAGATAATTCCAGATGATCATAAACACATGTAATGTCATGTCAAGATACATAGATGTAATCTACTATATCAAATACCTCACTATTATCAAACATATCAAAGGTCACCCTCATAAACCAAACATGATTGCATGAACAAGAGCTAGCATATATGTTTTCCAGAAGGAACAAGACCCTCACTAGAAGTGCCCACTACCCTCACAAGAAGTGTGATGGGTAGGGCACCCTCTATAGAGATAGCATCAGGTAGGGTACTTCCTCATATTGCCCATGCACTCAAGCCTCATAACGACCAAGAAAACCAGCAAGGTGTATCGGCTACTACCTCAACATGTATCGTGCAACCCTAGGTGTATCGTGCAATGCCATGCATAACGTGCATCACAATCATGACATGATGCCCATCATAGAGCTAACCACATAACTTCATAATGTCAAAGACATAACGACTCTAGGCTACCATCTCAAGTTAGGTGTATCAGGCAGCACCACTCAACAAGGAGTAACGCCCAAAGGATGCAACTCAAACGGGCGACAAAGGAACATGTCATGCAACAAGGCGAAGACTGTGGTGTGACACCTGACACAAGACCAGACCACAACGCTCAAGACGTTCAAGGTGTGAAAGCACCAAGCAACCACCTGAACAATGTGTATCGGGTAGGGCATTCAGCCAGGTGTGACGCCCAACACACACACAAGGCAGGAAACAAGGGTAACGCCCAACACAACCTTCTCAAGCCAACCAACACTCTAGATCAAGAGGGGTATCCGACAACATCAACTCCAAGCCATATCGGTCAAGATGTAGCCCAACAAAGTCGTCATCAACCTCAAGTACAAGGGCACCAAAACCCTAATGGATCAAGAAGATGGATCACCTCTCAACAATCAAGAGAGAGGGGTCTTGCACACCTTACTTTCACCAATCGCACAACACAAGCATCAACCCTACCAAAGGTCTACGTCCACCACAAAGCTCACCTCTCGAATCCATGGTGAGAGAAGGGTGTTGCTCAACCAACTAGAACACAAGCTCACCTCTCAACTTAAATGAGAGAGGAGTATTGCCCATATTACTAGAGTTCAAGCTCACTTCTCTAGACCAAGGAGAGAGGGGTGTTGCTCAACAAGAAACCCTAGAACATGGTTCAGCCAACAAGGTGCAACTAAGCAAGAAACTAAGCTAGCAACATACATAGCCGATTATGATCATAAGAAACATACAAGAACATAAGAGGTAGTATAGCTAGGGTTAGGAGTTATGTAACCCGCCTTAAGCAACTCCAAGCTCCAAGCTCCACCACAAGAAGAGAACAAGGCACTCTAGGGTTCGACCACCACTATAGGAAGAAGGAGAGTCCTAGACAAGGATCGGCCACCAAGCTTGCAAAGGAAGGGGTGTCGTGCACCAAAGGAGAGGTAAAACTAAGGAACTAAAGGGATCCTTAGCAAGAGAAATGGAACACATATATAGGAGAGGATGGAGGAGAAACCAAGGTAAGACAAGGAAAGGTGTGACCCACCTAGGGACACTTTTCCATGAGCAATTCCACCACTCTAACATGCCCTAAACACATGTCCAAGGCCATTGCCACATGAAAGCATCAAGAACCAAGTGTCCACTAGTGGTGACACAAATGAGGTCAAAGGGGTCCATGGGCGACACACCTCCACACCATGCCTGACACACCCCCATGGGCGACACACTAGAGGCCGACACAACCATGGCCGACACACCTAGACTGACACAAGGTCCAAAAGGGCAAAGGCAAGGCACAACAAGGCCCGCCAAGGCTCAACCAAGCCCAAAGGAACTCAAGCAACTAGCCCAACTCTTCCTCTCAACACTAGAGGAAGCAAGGAGAGAGAGGAACACCTCACAAGGTGACAAACTTGCCCAAAAACCCTAGACTTGGGTTAATTGCAAGTAGCACCTCCAACTCTCAAAAAAGCATCAACAAACCCTAATCACCACTAAAGGTGATTAGCAAGCAAATAAGTATCAGGGTTAAGCAAAGAAAACATGATAAGCCCTAAACGGAGGTCAGGGTCCTTACACCTGTAGTCGATGAAGAGCTCAGGGAAGATTGCTCGCTCACTATATGCTCGGTGAAGATCTACGGTTGCTCACAAGTGCTCAAGCGCAAGTAGGAAAGGAGAAGGTCTAAAGGTGTGAAGAGAAAATGAATTCAACCCCTCCTTTTATAGCTGAGATCGCCACCACTGTTGACCTGTCGATACCATCGATAAGGTGTCGATGGTATCGACACCTGTAGCACAATCCGGGTATTCGCTGCTACTGACGGTCATTGATGGCTGGATGTGGGGGCCCGGATCGATGACACATCGATACCATCGACGCGGGTCGATGGTATCGACCCATTCCACAGATCAACTTCTTGATTTAGCGGACTCCGTTGATATCTTCTCACTTATCGGTGATGTGTCTCATCGATACCATCGACAGGTGGTCGATGGTATCGACCCTTTCTGTTTCAAATACCCTCGCGAGGCTCGGGTGCCGCTTCCTCATTGTTGTCGGGTCGACACCGTCGACAGGGATGTTGATGGTATCGACTTTACTGAGATGGATTTCTTTGAAAATCTTCAGGGATCTGGCGAGCATCAACTTCTTGGTTGATACTATTGACCTGACGCTCTCTTTTTTCCGATGTCATTGATGGTAGGTTGATACCATCAATACGGCCGTCGATGGTATTGACTCAAAAAAAATTTGTAGCCTCTTTCCAGCACCCACGTCGCTACCATCGACACTGTGGTCGATGGTATTGACTTTTAAATAGTATTGCACACTGAGAAAACTTATTAGGGTATCATTTTTACACTTAAAATGAAATTAATCAAAACTAACTTGAATATATGACAAAAAATAAAGCCAATAGAAAAATGTAACTACCGATGGTTGGGTTACCTCCCAACAAGCACCCTACTTTCACGTCTTAGGCTAGATGCAATCAAGCTCATCATTCTTCCTTAAGTGCCATGAGTCTAACCTCATGCACCTTTCTTGTGTAATCCTCCCCATAGTAGAGATTCAATCTTTGACCATTCACTAAGAACGTTAGCTCTCCATCTCTCAACATAATGGCAACATGTGGTCGGACATCTTCCACCACATAAGGTCCACTCCATCGGGATTTCAGTTTCTCGGGATGCAACTTTAATCTCGAGTTGAACAATAACACACGATCACCCTTTTTGAAAATGCGCATTTGAATGTGGCAGTCGTGGAGTTTCTTTGTCTGTTCTTTATAGATCCTCTCATTCTCATAAGCATTCATCCTAAGTTCATGTAATTCATTGAGATCTAGCATTCTCTTCTTTCCTGCATCATCATAACTTATATTAAGCTTCCGTAACACCTAGTGCACTTTGTGCTCTAACTCAATCGGCAGATGACATGCCTGCCTGTAAACCAGCCTAAAAGGCATAGTTCCTATAAGTGTTATAAAGGAGATCCTATATGTCCATAAAGAATCTGACAGTAGTGCACTCCAATTTTTCCTAGATAATGCCACTGTGTGTTCCAATATCTTCTTGATCTCTCGATTGGAAACCTCGACATGGCCTTGCATATGCAGGTGATACGGGGTACCATCATTGTGTGTTTGACCCCATATTTACTCAATAATGTAGAAAATTTCTTTTTCATGAAGTGGGTTCCTCCATCACTTATAATCATCTGTGGCACACCAAACCTGCAAAAAATATTTTCCTTCAAAAACCTGCACACTACTGCAACGTCATTAGTCCTTGTGGGGATTGCCTCTACCCACTTGGACACATAATCAACGATAAGCAAAATATATAAGTTGGAATTTGAGGACACAAATGGTCCCATGAAATCGATGCCCAATAAATCAAATACCTCAACCTCTTAAAACACGTTGAGGGGCATCTCTTGCCACCTTGAGATGTTACCCACCCTTTGACATGAATCACATCTTCTGACATAGTCATAGGCGTCCTGAAAGAGTGTAGGCCAATAAAGGCCACTCTCCAACACTTTGGTCGTTGTCCTTGTGCTCGCATGATGACCTCCAGTGGGTAGTGTATGACAGTGACTGAGCACACTATCATATTCACCTTCTGGTACACACATGCGTAAGATGCCATGCCTGCACTGCCTCAACAAAATTGGGTCATCCCAAAAATAATATCTTAAAGAATGGACAAATCTCTTCTTTTCTTGATAAGTCCAATCATCTGGTATTTCCTTACATACAAGATAATTCACAATATTCGAAAACCACAGATCCTTAGATTTTATTGAAAGGATTTACTCATCGAGAAACATCTCGGTAATGGGTATATTGATATCTCTCCCATCTACCCGCTCTGATTGAGACAAGTGATTTGCAACCATGTTTTAAATGCCCGCCTTATCTTTAATTTTGATGTCAAACTCTTGCAAGAGCAAGATCCACCTAATCAATCTAGGCTTGGCATCCTTCTTTTCCATTAAGTATTTGATGGCAGCGTGGTCCGTCCAAACCACGACATTAAATATTGCCTAAATTTTTCAAATGCGAAAATCACGACAAGTAGTTCTTTTTCAGTGGTGGTGTAATTAAGTTGTGCATCATGTAAAGTTTTAGATGCAGAGAAAATAACTGCGAGTTTATTCTCAAAATGCTGCCCAAGAACAGCCCCTACAGCAAAATCCAACACATCACACATAAGCTGAAAGGGCTTAGTCCAATTCGGCATTTGGACAACCAGTGCAGAAATTAATTTTTCTTTAAGGACATTAAAGGCATGGATGCATTTCTCATTGAAATCAAACGTGACATCCTTCTCAACTAATTCAGACAATGGTTTAGCGATTTTAGAGAAATCCTTAATGAAATGAAGATAAAAACCTGCATGACCGAGAAAACTCCTCACCCCTTTCACTGAATTTGGTGGAGGTAGTTTGGAAATAACCTCAATCTTGACTGGATCCACCTCCAATCCCTTGCTAGACACCTTGTGTCCAAGCACAATTCCTTCTTTAACCATCATATGACACTTTTCCCAATTAAGGACTAGATGTGTGTCCTCACATCTTTGTAAAACTTTATCCAAATTATATAAGCACTCATATAACGATGCACAGTAGGTGGAAAAATCATCCATGAAGACCTCTAAATAGCACTCAACCATGTCAGAAAATATAGCAAGCATACAACTCTAAAAAGTGGTTGGTGCGTTGCATAAACCAAATGACATGTGGCGATATGAAAAAGTCCCATAAGGACAAGTGAAGGTAGACTTCTCTTGATCCTTTGGGTCTATTGAAATCTGATTATAGACAGAATAACTGTCCAAAAAGCAAGAATGAGAGCGGCCAGCTAGGTGCTCTAAAATTTGATCAATAAATGGGAGAGGGAAATGGTCTTTTAAAGTGGAAGAATTGAGGCGACGGTAATCAATGCACACTCGCCACCTGGTTACCAATCGAGTAGTGACATGTTCATTTAGCAGATTTTGAGTAACAATAATTCCCCCCTTCTTAGGGACTACCTGTGTTGAGCTTACCCACGTCGAGTCTGAAATGGCATAGATGATTTCCATAGAAAGGAGCTTAATCACCTCCTTCTTGACGACCTCCATCATGATCGGGTTGAGTCAATGTTGTGGTTGAATCACCGGTTTGGCTCCTTCCTCGAGCCGAATCTTGTGCTGACAAAGAGTAGGGGAGATCCCCTTAATATTAGAGACTGGCCACCTGAATGCACCACCGTGGTTCCTTAGCACGATCATCAATTGTTCTTCCTCCTTGACACTCAGACATGCCGAGATGATCACCGAGAGCTTCTCATCATCCGCTAAGAAAGCATACTTCAAATGAGGGGGTAGCGGCTTCAACTCGAGATTCAGGGGACTGACCAACAAAGATTGAAGTGGTGGTGGGAGCGGCCCTAGATCCGCATAGTGCTTGGCATAATAGCAAGGAAGCACTTGAAGCATCTTTACACATTCTCATAAAGATGTGTTTCTCATCCAATCATCCATGACATTGACTAGGCATGCCTCAAGGGGAAATTTCAGATATGAGTCGATCATCGAGACTGCTATAGCATCATCCTCAGTAGATAGAGAAATTTCTTCCTCTTCATTATTTGGATAACCCACGACTTTGCAAAGAGATACAAAATCTGTTTGTTCAATGATGTCCACAACCAGTGTCCCCTTGTCTACTTTAGTCATCACATGAGCCATATCCATAAATGGCTTCCCTATACAAAGAGAAGTGTTCTGATTAAAGTGCTTCACCATACGACATTACTCCTCTGCCTGTGATGTTTTGTACTTGGTGGCATGACCATCTTAAATTTGTCATCTGTTATACCCAATGTTAGACAGCCTCTACCCATTTCTAGTATCATATTAGTGGTATCCTGGAGGGGTCTTCCTAAGAGAAACTCATTCCCTTGTTCATCTTGCATCTCCATAACTACAAAATCGGCTAGAAATACAAATCTGTCAACATTCACCAAGACATCCTCACAAATTCCATATGGCTTAACCATAGAATTATCTACGAGTTGAATCGTCATGTTGCTTTGTCTAGATTCTTTAAGTCACATCTTCTTAAAAGTAGATAGGGGCATCACGTTTATACTTGCCTCGGAATCGCACAATGCTTCACCAAATTTCACCTTGCCAATGTAACATGAAATATTGAAGCATCCCAGATCTTGTCGCTTTGGTGGCAATGTGCCCAAAATGATGGAGCTAACTTGCTCTTTAAGAACTACCACCTCAGTATCAGGAATCTTCCTCTTCTTGGTAATTATATCCTTTAATAATTTTCCATAAGAAGGTATCTGCTCAATCACCTACAACAAAGGAATGTTAACAGAAAGTTTCCGAAAGCTGTCTAAAAATTTCTTAAACTGTGCATCCACTTTCTTGGCTTTCAGGTTTTTGGGGTAAGGGATGGGGACAACCTGTGCCTTCTGGTGTGGTGGCACATATGACGTCCTCTTCTTAGTCTCTTAAATAGTTTCTTCTTCTGGGATGGGCTCTTCTGTGACCTTTTTTGCCGCATCATCCACTATCTCTATGGTTGTGACATCCTCTGTGGCCTCGCCCATTGCTTCTGGCTATGTTATGCTTGGTTCATCGACCTTAGAGTTTAAAATCTTCTTTCCACTCCTCAAAAGAATTTCTTTGGCTTGTTGATTCCCTCCTAGAATGTTGGTATTTCCCGAAAAACCTTGTTGTGTTGGTTTCTTCAGACTTGCTATGTCAGCTGCCATCTGCGTTATGGATCTCAAGAGTCTGCATTTGGGCCCCATGATTTTGTAGAGTTTGCCCAAACTGATTCATAAACTCTCCTTGTTGCTTGATTTGTTGACCAAAAGTGCTCATTAGCTCTTGATTCTGCTTTATCACCTGATTGAGAAACTCATTGCTCTT
Organism: Alisma plantago-aquatica; assembly: GCA_963693085.1. Lineage (NCBI taxonomy): Eukaryota > Viridiplantae > Streptophyta > Magnoliopsida > Alismatales > Alismataceae > Alisma > Alisma plantago-aquatica. Next base: position 887,932,387 of record OY856411.1, read on the forward strand.
TTCCTCTGTCGTGGGTTGTGTCTTGGCATCCGGATCCTAAAAAAAATTATTTGGATCTTTCCACAATTTTTTTTGTCTTTCCTCCAATAGTAATCATTATTTCTGTACCCTTGTTGTTGACGCATGTATTTGACCTGTGCTTCTTCATCAGTTTCCTCCTCTTGTGAAAGTAGCCTTTTAGCAATTCGGTCCATCTTTTCATTGAGTTCTTTGATGTCTTTGGCATCTCCCACAACCTTAACTTGTTTCGGAGCATCTCTATCATCCCATGATTGCTTTTTAGCCATGTTTTTTAGAATTTCCCAACACCTTGTATCATTGTTATTCAGGATGAACCCTGATCCTATTGAATCTGGATTGCTTCTATCATGCTTAGAAAGAGCAAAATAGAAAATCTTGATCTGCTTTTCTTTGTCCAGTCCATGATGTGGGCATCTCCTCAGCATTATCTGGAATCTCTCCTAAGTCTCAGAATATGTTTCACCAGCTTTCTGACTGAAATTGTGGATTTTTCTTATGAGATCATTTGTCTTTTCAGGCGGGAAAAATCTCTCGAAGAAAACTTCAACCATGTGGTCCTAAGATTCCACATACTCATCGTCCAGATTATGTAGCCATTCTCAAGCATTTCCCACTAGAGAACTGGGAAATAACTTCAAGTAGAGCATATCTTGTGGAAACCGGTCTATCTTGACCATATCACTCTTCTCCACGAACTGGCTTATGTGGGTCACTGGATCTTCATTTTTGAGCCCGTGAAACACATTAGACTTGACCAAATTGATTAGGCCTGGGTCAATTTTGTAATTAGGAATGTCGATGGCCTACTTATTAATTGGCCCCTTAGATGCAGAAGAGGACGACACCTTGATTTTCTCCCAAATTATTTGTTCCTCAACCATTGCTTCGGGTTCATAATTTGAATTCTCATTCTCAAGTTGATTTTGGGTGTCGTTCTCCTCGTAGTCTGATCCCAAAAATGGGACCTCCGGCGATGACTGTGCGTAGTTTGTGCTACACGTACTCACATGCACTAGTACCTACACAGTAATAAATTTAATTAGACACAGTGCTAGATGATTACAGTTTATAAAAGATACATGATTAATTTCCAAAATTTTAAAAAAAATGTGGCCTAGAGTGGCCTCTTACAACCCTCGTAGTGCCGAAAATCACCGTTCCCCGACAACGGTGCCAAAAAACTTGACACGAAATTACCGTGTGTAAAACGCAAGTGCACGTGCCAAATTAATATAGGCCTTTGTGAGGCCCAAGTTGAACTTAGGGAACAGATTTTCGGTAGACTACTACTAACTGTTCACGATCAACTAGACCGATTAAAATGATTTGAGAGTTGATTGAAAAAGAAAAGAAAAATAAAAGAAAGCAAAACAATCGATTAAATGGTTGGTTTAATCAATTAAAGATGGAATCTTTAGGATTGCAATTTCACCACAGGTTCTCATTGTACTCATTCCTACACAATTATCCTAATTCGTCTCCTATTTCGGGTAGTGTCCTGTAGTCAGAATTGTTCACTGTCGCGATACAATTCACTACCTAAATCTAGGTCGGTTCCACGGTAGTAGTAACCTATACCCTAAATTAGGTGCATGAGGATCACACTCTCGGTTTCCACCATTAACTGTACATCGCCTTGTTCAAAGTATTTATTAGTTAATGTGATATACGTCTCTTTTCAACCGTTAATTCTTCTTTCAAAGTAATTAAAGGTATTAGATTATCATTAGGGTGATCAATCATAATGATATAATTGAGAAAACAACATCATACCACGGATTTAAGAGACAATTTATGATAAACTATGTAAAAAGTAGCATACAATGATTACCCAGGCTACTCCCAGTCCTAAAGATAAAAGTGATTAGCCCTGCATGTTCATCTCAATAAAAAACATGATGAGAGAAAGGGAAAACATAGGGAAACATGAATAGATGTGATGTAAACCCCTGAACGGAGGAGATTCAGGCATTCCTTGGCGTGGGGTGAACGTTCTACAACCTTCTGGCAGTGAAAAACACCTTCTGCGGCTCTCGAAATGATCGGGGCATAACTCTCGACTCCGTTCTTCTCTCCTATCCTTCTTGAGACTTCTCCGGTGGCTAATGACATGATAGATTGCTTAGGGACGCCTTAATTAGGTATATGCACCACGTTAGGTCACCCACAAATCACCACCGTATGATTAGAAACGATATTTAGCAAAACCTGATCTGACGGCATCGATACCATCGATGCGGGTCGATGGTATCGACCTGCATGAGGCACCGGCGCTTGCGCAATTCTTAGGGTTCTCTCTGATGTTGCCTCGATACCATCGACGATGTGTCGATGGTATCGATGCCTTAAGCATCACTTTTCTCTAGAATCTGACGCTAAAGGTAAGTTTGCTGAGGCGAGGTCAATAGTATCGACTTTGGGTCGATAGTATCGACACCTGGAAATCTGGCTCGCCAACGCTCTCTCGATACCATCGACAGTCCCATCGATGGTATCAACTTTTGGTTGCTCTTCAATGGCAATACACTGTGACCAGGTCGATGGTATCGACCATCCGTCGATGGTATCGATGGATATAGATATCCGAATTACCTGAAAAAAAAAGAAGAACACCAATCAAATCCCACAAATATGATCTTTTATACAGAATAAAAGGAAACAAGGTAAATTTGATGCAAAATGAGATTATAGACTAAAGGTAGTGAATCATGCGATATTAATCACAAATATGATCAAAATAAACATAAAATGTATGCAAAACCAGTCTATAAAAATGACTCAAAACCCCTGCATCAGATTTCATTAAGAGAATTTAATCAAGTATTCTAGGTTAATCATTTTTTTTGTATTCAATGTGTACTCACTATTCTTATCTACAAATATATATCTAACAAATCATTAATTCAACTACTATAGGTTGATTAAATTCTTACAATAATAGATTAGTATGTTAGTAAGATTCAATGCGGTTAGTGGACAACTCGTAATATAGTATGCATTTAGTATATTTTAGTAAGAACAAGATATATTTTCTGGTCTTAAAGATCAGTGCACCATCAAGACTAAAATGTATGCCTAATAGTTCATCTATTTTAGGATTTTAAAAGGATTCTCTAACCTATGAGAGACTTGTAAAGAAGTGATGATGTGGATTCAGTTCCTGGTCATTTCCAAGAGCCACGATGCCTCTTCTTGACCAATGTTCCTTGTCAGACTCCCCAATCTTAGTATGGAGACTCATCCATGGTCAAACTAGATGTAAAGGATGCTGAGAACTCCTCATGTGCCATTTTAGATGTTACTAAATCTTGTATATGGGTCATGTTGATAGTATCTAGAGGATAACCCTTCTAGTGAGGTTTGGAAGTAGTAGTGGGCTGATATGATCCATGATGTTGGTGGGATTGCAAGGGGTTTTTTTTATAAGTAGAAGCATGTTATGATGTAACGGTGGTGTGGTAGGCGGGATCTAGGGTGACCGATGATGTATTGGAGGAGAAGAGGCGAGTCAGCATCTATAAATTCATCCACGATGGTCCATTGGCTAACTTCCATGGGGAGTTAGTTGACCCCAATGTATTAGTATGTGAGGGAAGAGATCAAAAGGTGGTGATGGGGTTGGTGAATTATGTAGTAACTGAAATAAGGGCATGGTTCAAGGTGTTTAGTCTTGGAATCAGTCCAATTGTGCTTCATTCATACAAACTATTTAGGAATGTCTAGTGACGAATTTAGAGTCATAGTAGCTCTACAAGGCAACAAAACATCCTACATCTTTGTTGCAGTGCTATTGTAGACCTAGTCTCCTGCATTCACTTTGAATCATGGAGTCCCATATCCTATAACATTGTACATCAAGACAAGAGACCCTTTGGCCTTTTTTTTAGGTGGCCAAGTTACGATGAATAAGCTTTGATGTGGTGTTAGGTTGGGGATGTTATCGACCAACGCATACTATACAGATAATTAGAGAGCATATGGAGGTGGATGATGGAGATACAACTACAATGGAAATTTTGGTTTCTAATAGTTCATATATATAAGGGTGTTATGGTTTTGGGAGATTTCAATGAAAAGAGGAGAGGGTTAAATGGGGATGCATTGATAGTTCACAACTTTCATGAGGAGGTGAAGGTAATAGATGTTGTGGTAGGCTTCCATTGTCTGGCTGAGGGAAAAAATATCCCTATTTCTCCCTAGTAACCACCAACCACTGTCTAGGGAAGGAGACACAATATTAATAGAAAACTTGATTGGTTTATAATTTGTCACCCTATTGTTAAGGATTTTTGTTGTAGGTATAATAAAATTTCATTAATACCAACCCATTACATTAAATTCATAAATTTGTGAGTATTAGTCATATATTCATAATCCATTAAATAAGATTGTAGCACCGTAAGATAATACTCTCATTTGACCGTGTTAATTATCCTTAAAAAAATCAAAGATTGATACTTTTAATGCAACTTGTATTATGTATTGATTCCAAATCAGTTACTTCTAAATCCGTGAGCACTATATGAATGTATGGTCAAATCAAGATATTTTTGCATAAATGACTCAAGTTGTAGTCATCAATGAAGAATGATTCACATAACTAAATATAGGAAGTAATATGTAGATAATTCTGAATTGGAGATAAAAATACATTTTGACAAAGGGAATTCATTGAAGACTAATCTATATCAAAGACCACGATAATTCAATCATTGCAACCAATTGGGATTTGAAATGAAGGACAACATTGTAAGGAAGCTAAAGTTAGGGGCAAACATGAATTATAGCTAAAAGTAGATGTAGTAGCAATAATTTGGTATGTAACAATAGTCCATGACATAAAGAGAATTTCATCATAAAAAACAACATATCCATGATCTAGTTAGGTACTAATCTCTACCCCTTAAAATGATTAACTAAATATTTAAAGAGGTGTGATGAGTATGTCAACCTAGTATCACTCTTTTCATCTTAAGTATCACCATGCACTTATGTCTGGGTCTAAGGGTTTCATGTGACTTGCCTCTATGATTTCTTTTGTACCTCCTTGATTGTGAATTATTTCAAGAAATCAGGGGTAAAATTTTACAAAACATTTTTTGTATGTTTAGTACTATAAAGAAATTGATTCCCGATGGGAAAACTTTTCAATGAAATACCAAAAATGCCCAAAATGAATGTGAGAACTAAGTCACAATCACCTCTTACCAACATTCACCATATTGATTACTTGACTCAATAGTGAAAATAAGATTTCCATCGAACCTAAAGGTTCACCAGAGTATCTTCAATTATGGCATAATGGGAAAGGTTATTCTTTTATACCAAAGGGGAATTCACAAATGCAATCTTGGGCCATCCAGTCTCACTTTCACCTTCCATTATTGCAATACAATCAACTACTAGGTTGTTCAAATGTTGTAGTCACATGTTCTATAATTTTCTTTTAATTTTTATTTTTTGTTGATATATGAATTTGTCTAGGGGACTTAAATTTATGATTTTCCCAAGTATTAGAAATCACCTTGGTTAGGTCGGTGTGTAATGTAAGGAAACTCTACCATTGTGTAAGTGGGTTTGGAGTAATTATGCCAGTTGCTTCACTAAACATCTTTCCTTAAACACATCGATTCTAGTTACATGACGATGTTATTCCCCATTAATTATTGTAATAGAAAATTTTGAGTAAAATTGGTTCCACCTAAATTTCTATTTTTATCTTACGTAAACCGAGATAAAAAAACTAGGGTTGGTTGTAAGTGATTTGCCTATGTTCGAGATGTACTATCTATTTAATCCTTATTTCCATGAGATGTGCATGAGTGATGACAGTTCATAGCTTTGATACCATGTTGCAAAGACCTAATCTTTATGACCAAATTTTTTGCAAAATTATATCAAAATAAACAAATGAGTCTTGCATACATTCATGCTTTATCATATTTCATAGAAGCCTATACATAAGGACTAGTATTCAAAACATACATGAGTCTTATCCACTCTTCAATAAAGGACATATCTTGTATTTCTCTTATATGTATTGTTTATATCACATGCCCATGAATTCCCATACAGAATAAATCCACACAAGGACCAAAAGCAGGGTTGGGTCAGCACAACTTATGCTAACTCTTTATTATTGATCTATTAAATAAACATGGAAAAGAGGAGAATCAAAGTATATACAAATTAGGTATGGACTAGTAGTTGAACTAGGATCAATAATTAAGAATTTAAGGATGCACAAGATAGAATTCATAGGAGTATTCAAAATACCAAATTTGCAATGTTGTTTAAAAGAAACTTACTCAATAGCACAATAAATCCATATATCAAATTATTAAACATTTAAGTATTTTTCCATTGGCACATATTATCTAGTATTTTGTCTTCTCCATGTCTAGGTACCTAGTGTTCTCCCCTCTATGAGAAAAAAACATTCTATTGTGAGGGTTATTAGTACTAGGGGACCTCTATGTCCATTATCAACTGTGTAGGGTTGGGGGATATGACCCACTCAAGGATCCAAATCTGTAGATGGTATTTGAATTTTGTGCAATTTACAAATCAACCTTTATTCCATCATTTAACAATATTTAATATTAAAAGTAGTTGTCATGACCTTCAAGAGGAGAGACAAGGCTAATAAACAATTGGGTTCACCAGTTGACAGGATTAAATGAATGAAATTCAATAGGTATGAAGTAGCACAATATTTGAAACAAAAAATTCAATGCCTCACAACTTCAAGGTTTGCACAAGACATAATTTTATCTTCTTCATGCACTTGTGAAGTGATCTACAAAGTAAAACATCCTAATTACTAATTGTCATGTAGTAAAGTTTCTTTCAATTTGTGTTATCAAGGATCAATTTTTATTATTTTATTATTTATACATATTCTCTCCCATTTAAGGTTTTAGATTCATTATGTATTTAACATCCATATTTATCCACATACGTTTTTACATGTCAAAGTTACCACATATATCTAATAAATTTAAAATACTTCTCAAATATCAGTCTTATAGTGTCCTTCTCTCTAATACTATACAATTCATTAGTACCTTAAAATATAATTTTTTATCATATCTAAGTAAATGTATACAAATATATTTGTATGTTAGTACCTAGGCCTAGCCAATTACTATAGTTACCAATGAGGATTAAGTAAATTCATATGTAATTCGAACTAATATGTCATGTAAGGACATCCATTACTATATTAACAAAAGTGTTTGATTAATATATATTCTAGATCATCATACACTACTTTAGATCAACCTTCTTTCATTAATCCTTCCTTGTGTATAAGATATTTCTTTTGGTCTTAATGCATAACAAGTATACTGTAGGAATGTGGGCATTGTATATCAAAGTTTAACAAACTTTTATTTTTAGTCATATATGGTATGGATATTCATGTAGATAACATTAAGATGATTTAGTAAGGTATTCCAGGCTAAGCATAATTAAAGTTATAAATATATACTGATTATTCTTAACTACATACTTGTATCAATTGAATTCCTGAATTTAACTACTACAGGTTAGTTAATCTTTTATAGTGATACATCAATACGTTAGTACAATGTCATGAGGTTTATGGACAAATGGCAATCTAGCCTGTATCTAGTATATTTTTGTATGATGAATATATGTTTCAGGATCTGATATTCAATGCACTATTAGGAATTTAATGTTTGCTTGATAGTTTATCTATTTCAAACTTTTAGAAGAATTTTCTAACATGTTAGAGATTTGGGAAGAAGTGATATTATACATCATGTTGTTGTTCATTTCCAAGAGGCATGATGGATCTTCTTGTTCAATTCTTATCTTCAGGCTCCCCATGATTACTCTGGATATTTATCCATGGTCGACATGGATCCATTGAATATTGAGAGCTCCTCACATGCCATTGCAGATGTTACAACGTCTTGTGTCTAGGTCATGTGGTAATGCCAAGATGAGGATCCTTCTTACAAGGTATGGAAATTGTAGTGGGCTATTACACTTCATGATGTTTGTTGGATTGTAAGGGGTAATTGGTATAACTGGTGGTATGTTATGAAGTCATGGTGGTGTGGTTATTCAGTAAGATCTAGGGTGGCTGAAGGAACAATGAAGAAAAAGAGGAGACTCAAGGTTTGTGAATTCATTTGTGGTGTATGGCCAGATGAATGTTGAGGGTTTTTAGTTGACCCCAACAGATTAGTAGGTGAGGGTAGAGATTGAATGTGGAAATGGGGTTGGTGAATGGTGTGAGGGTGAGATGTAGATGCATTAAGGGTTCTCAGAGGTCATAAGGAGGGGAAGGAGATAATTGTTGTGTCTAAGCTCTAATTGCCTAGGTGAGGGGAACTATATTGTCATTTCCCATGGTAACATTCGGTCGTGGTATGGATTAGGAGACACAATATTCACAAGAGACTTGATTGTTTCTATTTATAACTTTAGTGTTAATGCTTTTAATTTCAAGTTTATCCAAAATTTTGTAAATCCTAACTCATTAGATAAAAAAGTATTAAATTGCAAGTATGAGTTGAATCTCCATTATTACATATCATAAGATGGCCAAACTCATATTTTGTATTGATTCCAAAGAGACTTGTTGTAAACTTAATAGAATTCTATGAATGTACGGTCAAATCAAGATACATATGCACAAATATCTCCAATTTAAGTATTTAATGTATAATTATTTAGAAAACTAAATTCATAGACTCATATGTAGATATTTCTCAACTGAGGATAATAAATATTTTTGACAAAGGGAATTCAATTGAGGATTAATTTGCATCAAAGAATATGATAGTTCAGTCAAAATAACTATTAGGATTTGAAATGAAGGACAACATTTTCAATAAGCAAATGTTAGGGGAAATATATGAATGATATCTCATAATATATTGTGTAGCCAAAATTTGGTATGCTACACCTCATAGAGACTGATTTTGGACATCAGTACTTCTCTTACACTTTTGTTTCCACACTTTGTGGCATATAGGTGTAGTCCTAGTACTGAATGTTGTTGTAGTAGCATGTATACTATGTATTTTTGTAGGTTCATCCTTTCAAGAAGAAGATCTAATATATTATTTCTTCCTTTATGCAAATGATTATCTGAACTATAAATGACATGGTTCTAATGTGGTCGATGAGTATGAATATTTGTACCATTGTACGTGTACCGCTGTTTGTTATCTTGATCCCATTTAACTGCTGACTTGTCACTGCATTGAGTCATCTCCTCTAGGTGAGCTAGAGTTTTTGATAAAGTGTGGTGACTTCCATAACAATGATTAATCATCTCCAGTATTATTTCAAACTCAAAGCCGAATTCAATACCAAAATATCACCATTATCGGTTGCTCAAGGATCAAAGTATCTATCTCAATTTCCATTCATGCAAATGGACTTATAGTAGTTGCAATGTATGCTCATCTATTATAATGAGTCTTCTCAGTTTTAATCCAGTTGTATCAAAGATAACTAGGTTGTAGAGATCTAGGGGGACATCAATAACACAAGCTATGGTTTAACTATTGAAGCAAGACATGAAGTCATTGGAAGTTCTCATGCCATATCCACACCATAAGAGTGATCCAAAGATTGACAATGGGCATCCTGTAAAAGCATTGAAGTTGTATTTTATGCAAGTCAATTGAATCTCAAAGAAATTGAGACTCAATTCATAAAATCTCCATCGTGCTTTACGTTTCATAGGATTCCACATTAATAAAATTGGATCGCAAAGTGTGAAGAATCTAATGTATTTACCAATGAGAATCTAATGTATTTACCAATGAGATAAACCTACACATTATACTTGTATGGTTTATGGAGTATGGTATTGGCTTCAGGAGAAATAAGAATCTCAGAGAATCCTTGCTTGTTAATAAGGGAAATATCTTCAGGCTTGACAAAATTAGTTTCATCCTCTTGTATGAGTTGATTACCTTGAGATAATGATGAACCAACATTGACGTCTCTGAAAGATTTTAGTTTATTAGTTATAACAGTTGACATCTCTTCATTTGCATGATCTCAATCATCTATTCTTATAGTGGAGTTAACTATGACTATGAAGTCTCCATTGTTGAGGACTATTTTGTAAGAGTATCCATGGTTGATCGAGCTTTGCCCTAACATTTTCTTGCTTCTCCATTGAAAAAGTCCATTCCTATTTCTTTGATCCCTAGTCTTTATCTTTCTATTTTCGGTTCTTGATTGTTGTCTACATTGTCTCTGATGACTCTGAAACTTTCTCTCTCATGTCTTCCAACGTCTTGACAATGGCAACTGCCATTCCCTCCCCATTGGGAACCACCCAAGTCGTGCTCAGGTGTCTTGCTTGCCACACCACCTCAAAATATGTTGTCAGCTAGGGGTGGGTATAGTTCAGTTTGGTACAATGTACCACTAAAACTACAAACTAAACCATATATATCAGTTTCTAAATTGTTCAAACCAAACCAAATTGTTTAGTAGTCCAAAAACAAACCAAAACAAACTGTTAATTTGTGGTTTGGTTATATTTAGTTTGGTTTCAAACTATTATATGAGACACTATAAAGCTTTACTACATTTTTTATGAACAAAATAACTATTTTTCATCATCTCAATCAAGACATCTAACATGATAAACAAACTTCATATAAAAAAAAACATTATTTAGAAATTGGTAATATAAGATCACATATGTAAATTAAAGTAGACATTGTCCAACTAACTTCAAATAAGCACGCCTTACATCACGTATTCTAAAATTCGTAAGCCTTAATTTCATTTATTTCACATTCTTTTACACTTTAGCTTACAAAAACTTAATGAGTATTGTAAAATGTAGTTTAGATAAGTATTTTTGCACAATATTTAAATTATATATATATATATATAGATTCGGTTTGATTTGGTTCAACTGCTCCCTCAAACTAGATTGAGCCAGTGTTGAATGGTTTTAAAAAATTTGGAACCAAACCAAACTTTTTGGCTCCGTAAAACCAAACCGAACTGGTTGGCTTTGGTTTGATTTTATTGAGTTTAATGGTTTGGTTTTGTGCCCAACCATATTGTGAGCTGAGCTTTGTGTAAAATATCTAACGGCAGCAGTAAGTTTTGTCTTGGCCTCATTTACTTGGAAGCAGTAAAGATATCACTTACAACTGTAATTCGATTAAATGAACATACGATTGAGTGGAATAATAGCTAAGATGCTCGGCTGTTGTGCAAATAATTTATTTTTTGTTTCAATTTTCGCCCCAGGGTTGGCAAAAGTGGAATAGTTTTCCGCCATGGTTCAACCATCTTATATCCCTATTTAGACATGCATTTTCTCTACCTTGAAGTTTTACAGCTGGCCAGACATTCTGTTTAAAAATACTTTTCTCTAACGTGAAAAATTTCTGGTACGGCCAAACAATATGATTAAATGATCCGCGGTAGTGTGTAATAGGCGGTTGACTATGTAGAGAGATTTGATATACAGACTCAATTCCGACAGTCACAAGTGATTAGCATAACTTTCCCGATTAAATAACACTTCTCATCCTCCAACCATTCTAGCCCTTCTTATTATAGCTAGCTTGGGAGGATATTCGAAATGCTATAATATATGCTTATTATTTTTTCCTTTTCTTTTTCTTCGCCCCCTCTTTTGTGGGAGACAAACACAAAACTGGCACGGCAACTGCAACCACAACAGCAATGTGGTCATGACATCAACTCAGGGCGCCACTAGCTACAGAATATCTTCCATGGACAGGGAACGACTGTCCTGAGTCATCATCTCTAATATTCCGATTCATCTACTCTACTAAGATTCTAACAACAAGTCTTATCTTCGATTTTCACTACAGTGGTTATTTGTTCTTGTCATTTTGGCTATTGGTGATTTGTCAACCGTCAGTGGCGTCAAAATGGGGAGTAGTGAGTTATGTCTCCATCCACCGCATTGGTGCTACGAGAGGTCTAAGGTATCCGAGAATTTGCACCCCAATAAAGTAGAATATCCACCCCCACCCCCAATCGTTCTCATCAACATCTATATTTATGTGGAAATGTATTGAATACGCTACGAATATGACAATTATCATAACCCAGTCCCTTCCTAAAATTGCAAATGCACGCACTACCGTGGGTGCGTCGTATATACGAACATGATTGTTAGTATCATCCACAATATCATTTCAAAGTGAGAGTTTTATACTTTGATAGAAAATTATGGATGCTATGAACCGCAATAAGTTGGTTTTGCTGTTGTCTCAGCAACTTTTCTGATGCTCTTCTCGCCTGTCAAGCCCTATTTGTGATTTTCTTTATTATGATCGTACGTGCCGACAAGGCAATATTCCATAGGCGTTCTACTTCTGCATTTTCCAATACTTAATGAACATAAAAATAAGTGAGGGCGATTAAGATTCACCTCACATCCCTTTGACCATATCAAGCTAAAAAAATTAGGCAAATGACGATGCCAACAACCTTCCATAAACTTCCAGTAAACAAGTGCTATACATTGTGCATGTGTTTCACGCATCTTATACTCTTTCCAATAAAACATAGTTCCTCCTTCTGTAGGGGTGAGCATTCTGTTAATTCAGTCGGTTATAGTTAATTTGAGTCGGTTAAATGGATAGTTTGTAGTTTGAGAATTTAACCACTAATCTAACAAAATTAGTGACAGATAATTTGGTTATGGTTAATCGGTTAATGGTTAATTCCGTCGATTAATTTGGTTAACCAAATAACACTCTTTGACTAATATTGTATGAAAATAATCGTTAAATTTTGAAGTATTATTATATTATAGTAGCATTGCATATAAATATAGTTTTATAAAATTCACCAAAATTTGAAAACTATATAAATGTATACGTTTTTTGAACTTAAAGTGAAACTCTATATCAATATGTATATGTCTAGGTTATTTTTTTTAATAAATTGTGGCTATTCGATTAATTCAGTTAACCAAACAGAAAATAATTTTAATCGTTAAATTAATCCTTTAACCAATTAACCAAAGTAAATTAACCAAATTAACCAAATTGTCCAAATAAAATTAATCATTCGGTTTTAACCATTCGGTTAATCGGTTATTAACCAAATGATGCTCACCCATATCCTTATGTATCATGCCCATGTGCATCCAGGAAGATTTCCCCTTGTGCCATTGGAGGAAGGTGTTCTCCATATGAAGCAATCCACACCCCATTACTACCATGAGACAAATTTACCATTGTAATGGTTGTCTTATTCCATCAACAAACCCCTAACTAAGTCCATCTATTCCTTAAGCCTTCACATGTTGTCACAGGAGTCAATAACTCGGTCAACTATCATCCTGAAGTAGGTCCCTGTCCATATGTATAACTTTTATATTTGTGGCGTCCGTTAGTAGCATATATGTTGGCCTCAAATATGTCATTATAAAGTTTCACGATTTGTCACTCAATCTTGAATGGCGAGTTGTAAACCAAAACTTTCATACTCATTGTGTCATTCTCAAAATTTTCCCAAAGTATCGAAAGTGTGGGGTTACTTAACTTATATCATATACATTAACAAGTGGATCAACATACAATACCGTTAAAAAAATATATTTCCAAAAAAAAAAATTACAGTTCAAAACAAATATTTTATTACATATTTAAAAGTACACACAAATTAGAACACATCATTTTCATTCGCAAGGGGCCGTTTAGCATTGAACTACATACATTTTTAATCAAGGGAAACTACCTACAATGGACTGCACAACTCTTATCTCATCCTTAACATCTTGACATCGATTTTGTTACATGTAATCATAAAAATCATTCTTTCGACAAGCTAAGGTGAGGGTGGAAATAATTATTTAAACATATTGGGATACTTGGGATTAATATAGGCTTGAAGAAGATAATAAGTAGAAAGACAAAGAGACATATTTTAGCAAATCATTTCTACATATCAAGTGTCTAATGTTCTCATAAATATATAGTTGCCCCCCCTAAATGGATCATATTGATAAACAATATTCTTATATTTGAGGGGTTTCGATCTCATTTCTTGAAAGTTAATTGAACATTCTATATGAATATATTATATGGGGTATATGAAACGTAATTAGACAATATAGCTATATAAACTGATGACTAACATTACCATGATATCATGTAGTGAAAGAAGATTGGCATATTTGTCAAACTAGAAATCCATCATAAGGATCACAAATTACCCATGCACCCAAATTTGAAAAAAAAATAGTTGCAACTAAGAAATACGACTTCGATGTTCAACTCTAGTCGGAATAGGACATACATCATAAATATATACTATATGAAGACATGTAATAACACAATAAGGTGTATCTATTTATTTTCAAGCCCAGTCCTAAACTATGATGGTTTGTTGATACAATATGAAGATCATGGATGACCTGAACATGTCATTTATACACTATGATGGCTTGTTAATAAGGAATTTCCATTTTTTAGTATTGTGACCTCATCTTTGGTCTATATTTTTTGTAAAGGCAATGGGAAGGGAAACAAATATGTGAGTTTTATAGTGAGTTAAATAAGTGGGACCCAGAGTAGTCATCAATCATTGTCAATAACATCCAATTTTGTGGATGTTATATGACTTTTCTACCCTCTTTTATGTAACATCCCTAACCTGGGTTATGCCTTAACCCTAGGAGTTTTGCTTAAGAAAGCTAATTAAATCCTTAATTTGTTTTGGTGAAATATATTTAGGGCCCAAGAGGAACATATGTTCCAATTTTGGTCCTATTTGATTAATGTTGAAGCAATGTTTGCTTATTTTGGACTAATGTGCAAATTACCCAAGTTCAGGGGTTAACTTGCAAATGTTACACAATAACATGCTCCTCAAGAAGTTTGGCATCCTGAGAATGAATATGATGTAGAGGAATGGCTTATGAAAGCCTGAGTATCTAGAAAGAACTGATAAAACAATGTTAGTGCATTAAAACCCAGTTTTGGTGTAAAGTGCAATTTACCCAAAACCTAGGGTTCAATATGCAAATTACCACTTCAATAAGATCCCTAATATTTCTTGGCATCATGTAGAGAAAATAAAATGAGAGGGGGGCTCATTTGAATTAAGTTGGAGGAGAGAGAATCTTGATATTAAAATAATTAAGATTTAAGCCTAATTGAAACCCTAATTCAATTTAATGCAAAAATAAATAAAATAATTTGAAGGACCTTCAAACAAAATTAATATGGTTGGATTCAGATATGTGTATGGACGAGATTAATCCTTGCATATGGCACGAACATATCCTAAGGAGGTGAAATTCCACTCACCATTATTATAAGAAAAAGAATTTCCACTCAAATATGGATATTCTTATTATAAGGGTTAAGGTGCTTAATTTCTTTTCTCTTTATTCTTGGATAATGGAAGGGAGCTCGGTGGGGATAGAGATGCCTTTGTATACAAGAAACCAAGGGAAAGAAGGTGGCAATAATTTTGGAATTAAAAGACTTTTATAAAACATTTTCTCTCTCATGGAATTTCTTATAAAAAGACCCTTTCCAAGCCAAATGAAAGGCTAGTCCGTTTCCACTTCTTCTCTTTGCTTATAAACCGACCAAGGGAGCTAGGAAGGACCTGGAGGACGACCCCCAACCTTTTGGTAAGGTTATTGACCCATTGCACCTTGATTCCATGGTGGAAATAAAAAATAAATCATTGATTTCTTCATAATTTGATCTCCTCTTCAACCCTAGCTAATCTTTTCAACCAAAAGGTTGAGGATGAGCCTAGGGGGAGTTGCAAAAAGCTTCATCCACCATTGTTTCCGTGAGCTTAAAGCTTTGGAGCTCAATTGGAGGCGGGTTTTATAACTTGAAACCTTAATTTTGTTATTGCATTCAATTCCTCATCCAATAATGCTCATTTTTCTATTCACAATAATTGATTTGGTTGATTGATGCAATCTCCATGGAAATCACAGAAGGTTTTGTGGGTTCAGAGCTTGATGATGATGACATAATCATAAGCACATACCTCCCCAAATATCTAGACCGAACAGTTTCAATCAAATGTCCGAACGGTTTCACAAACTGTTTGGGAGCAAACAGTTTCAAAACCGTTTAAGGACAAACGATTTACTAAACCACATGAAAGCAAATGGTTTCAAACCGTTTGGTGGTGTTGAACAAGGTTGACCGTTTGGAGATTTGTTCATAATGATGTTGATTAATGACCTAGTAATTATAATTGACTAGTTTCAATTGGTTCATGAGTTGAAGGTCCATCAACCACCAAACCCTAATCAGGTTAAGTTCTGATTTCATTAGTGATTAAGTTGGAAACTTGGGTTGATTGAACCAAACGGTTTCAAAATCATTTGGGGATCACCCAAACGGTCTCAAGACCATTTGGGGGCCACCCAAGACCGTTTGGAGGTCTAGGGTTGAGTATGGTTAGGTGTTTGAAGATCTAAAGATACCAAGTTGATTTGCAATCAAATGTTGATTTGGTGATCAATCCAATGATCCAAACCCTAATTGGATGTCATGGATTTTGATGATATGATGGGAAAACGGTCTCAAGACCATTTTTAGGTCATCCAAATGACCTCAAGACCGTTTGAGGTCAGGTCAGGTCCAATTTGAATGAAGGTCCAATAGTTTCAAAGAAATTGATAACACATTGACTAACATTGAAGGATCATCGATTCCAAACCCTAATCCAATTGATTCAAACCCTAATTGATGATCAATTGAGGGTCAAATCAGTTGATAGATGACCTATTTAACTCAATTGAAGTATGGGGATAGGTCCAATTGATGAGTGATAGCATGATTTCAATCAATGAAGGAATCAATATTGGAAACCCTAATTCATTTTGTGTGGTTGCGACCATACTTGGTCCATGTGGTTTTGAGGAGGTTTGGACCAAACGGTCTCAAGACCGTTTGGGACCAAATGATCCCAAACCGGTTGAGTCTCATGCGGTTTCAAAACTATACTTTAGCAAACGATCTGAAGGATTCACTTTGGCAAACGGTTTCAAGTGTGCACCTTTAGCAAACGGCTTCAAGTGTGCACCTTTAGAAAATGGTTTCAAGTGTGCACCTTTAGCAAACAGTTTCAAGTGTGCACCTTTAGCAAACAGTTTCAAGGGTCACCTTTAGAAAATGGTCTCAAGGGTTCACCTTTACCAAACGGTTTCAATGGTTTGGTCAAGACCATTTGAGGTCTAATTGGTCAAGACCGCTTGAGGTCTAAGAGACCAAGATCATTTAGAAGGTACTCAACCAAATTGTATGAACACTCAAAGTGGATAAAAGTTAATTGTTTAAGTGAACAATTGCATGATGTAAACCAAGGGTAATTATAATAATGGTACCCTTAATGAGATAGGGTGATTAGTACCCTTTGAATAATTAAGCTTCAATGATCATGGTGGTAATAACATAACTCATAGTGTCAATTCTTCTTTCAAGTGAGTTGACTTAGCCTAATGAAGGTTGAAGTAAACATCATCTTATAGAAGATGAGAGAGAAGACTTCCTACATGAATGATAACCATGAATGGTCAAGTTTTAACACTTTCATCAAGAATGAATGTCTAATTAGGATATGATCCTTTATAGTGAGATCATGAAACCCTAATTATGAAGGCTAATGAATCCTAACCCTAATTGAGGGCAATGATAGGTGTAATCATAAATCCATGATGATGGTATGATCCTAATTTAGGGAAATGATATGGGAAACCCTAATTCATGGTATTTTAATGAGAAACCCTAATCTAGGGTAGTGTGATATGAATAGTAAACCCTAATCGTGGGTTATTGAATATAAACCCTAATTGAGAGTGATTCCATGTGAAACCCTAATTGATGGTGAATCCATGATAAATCCTAATTGAGGGAAATGTTATGAGAATCCCTAATTAAGGTTGATACTATGGGAAACCCTAATCTAGGGTAATGTGATGTCAATAGTAAACCCTAATTGTGGGTTATGGAATGTGAAACCCTAGTTTTAAGTGATGTTATGTGGAACCATGATACTATGATGTGATGTAAGACTCAATTTAGGGTGATGTCATGTAATGATATGTGAAACCCTAGTGATGGTTTAATAGCCTTTACACCAAGGAGGGGTGTGGCTAATATAACTAACTAAAATGAAAATGTTATAAACATTAAGGGTAAGGTTGATGAACCATATTAATGGTAATGTTGATATTTTAATGAATAAGGGGCTAAGAGACAAGATGATGCCTAGATCCTTACACAATCAACTCTATACATGTGTAACAACCTATACACCTTACAATGATGAGAACATGAAACTCTTAGGAATGATGTATGCTATACTAAATAATGATGTGGATAACATCCTAAGAGTTGAAATACCTAAAATAGTTGATAATGATTTATTCTATATCAACAATGCCTAATCATGGGATAAGTCCATATCACTAAAGATGGTTGGACAATTCTAATATGTGACCTATGTACTATATGATAAAAGTGACAAGTTAGTGGATAAAGTATTAAGAGGGGAAATACCTTAATACAAAGATAGATGAATTATTTAAGTAAGAAGGATATGAGAAGAAAGTGATACATCATGATATGATAGATATCACATTCAGCATTTCAGGATAGACATTCCTTGATGAACCCCTAATCCAATATTCTTGGATAAGAAACACGTGGAGTGTGTGATATGTAATTATTACAATAAAGATGTAATGAACTCAATGTACCTTGACAAATGTTGATTAATAAAACGTGAGAATGGGACTAAGCCAAATCAATGAGTATGATGTAATCATACCATGAAAAGGATGAGAAATGAACTCTTACCTTGATTTGATGATCATTAATGATATATGATGAGAATAGTGATCATAAGCAAATACTTATGATATCTTTAAATACTCCCAAAGGTGTGGAGAAATATATTACGGTTGAACTAATAATGTGAGCATGAAACCCTAATTAATGTAAGATGGGAAACAATAACCCTAATTTTGGGTAAAAGGGAATGAAAAGCCCTAATTGACAGATAACCCTAATCCTGATAAAGGATGGTGGTGTTACTGATGTTTCATATGATGTGACAAATGACTTACATGATTGTTATCATGTCTATAAATCATGTAGACATCATGAGATGATGAACATAGCCAGACCTGAGCTATGCCATTCATATAATAAATATGTTGAATGGCATTATGTGCCTAATGTTATTGTTGCTTAGCAAGAGTAACAAAAGGTATATGGATCTTATGAGTTCCATAAATAAACTGTTGCCTAGTAAAAGGTGATAAAATACTTAAGACCTTGTGAGCCATGTGAGATAGTTGTGTAACAAGTACTATGCATACCTCGGTCTGAGAACCTGGAGGTAATAGTTACCTAACAAGTGGTAACAGTGATAGTGATGAATTGAGGGTGTGAATACCCAAAGTTGATAAGTATGATAATGATGATGTTGAGGGATATGAACTTTTAAAGAAATGAAAAGAGGGATTGAGATCCCAATGTCTTATAAAGACTGAGAAGTGATTGATGGAAATAGTACATGTTTCTTTATTGCATTTATCTGAATAAGTTATGTTTGAGAACTTGATTGATGCTAAAAGAATATGCTAATGGACTTAATTAATAAAGTGAAATCATATCATGTAGAGCCCTGACCATAGATCCATCATCGTCAGCAAATTGGTGATGGTGAAACGGGTGCTCCGCGACAAAACTCAGATCGCATATTTTGAATATCTGTGGGCAATGGGTGAATGTATCATGACGTCCTAATGAGGGAATTGGGGAAAGGTAATCATTAAACCTCTCGATTCCTCATTATATGAACCAGGATGGATGTATCACGAATCCCCCGATGATTTGGGACAGATGCAGTACACATCTCCCAATAATGTTAATTTTGGATCGATGGAGATAAACACGAAATCCCACGATCGCGAAGAGAGTGCAGCATGCCACTGTAACTCTAATAGAAAAGTTGCCAGTATACCCTGGAAAGCTATATAGTAGAGACACAAGATGTCCTGCAGTTGGTACTCACGCTGACTGAGTGGGATGAGGTCATAGAAATATGGCTCTTCTTCTGACCTAAGTATGGTACCGATTTCCACTTCACAATGGTCGGTTGGAGTATGAGTGGTATATCTCATCTCCTCAGGGCATAAGTGTGATTGTAAAATGTAATTAGACCCATAGCATGTTTGTTTAAGGATTGAATACGAAAACTCATTGGCTGATGTTATATTTCTTTTATGCATCTCTAGTTGATAGATGTTATTCATATCTCTTTATACTCATTGCAAGTAGATGGATGAATTATGATTCTACCATGGATAGATGCAATTCTCTCCTTAGGAAAGGATATTACTTTACTCTGTTCATATAATGAGTAAGACTATTATTAATATGAATGAACTCTTACTCAGTTTTATTATAATAAACTGCTATAACAATGTTTTGGCAGAGAGTTATATCTCCCGCTGGGACAAATTACAATTGTCTCACCCCCATGGGATCCAATGTTTTTAGTTAAACACAGAAGAAGAAGCAGGAACCCTATAGTAAGGGAAAGGCTACAACAGTATCAGAGACATCACTGATGATTCAGGTGGAGGCACTGACTACCAAGTTTTGTATAGATAGTAGTCCTATGTGTCGTCTCTATACTCTCAGGTCCTCAGAGTCAGTAATCAATGTTTTAATGAATCGATCCGAGATTTTGGCTTGATGCCTCGAGGTATTTATGCTGTCTATATATAATGTTATAGGGAAACTGATGTTGTAATCTTCAAGAAGAGATAGTACAGGTCATGTACTTTTGAACCAGGATGTAAATGTTAAACTATGGTTCTTGTTGTAAGAGTTTCCTATGTTTGGATCTCTTTGCAAAAAGTTTTAATTTTAAGTGATTTTCAGTAATCCTCTACAAATGATTCGCTTCCGCTAGTTAATCTTTTGTTTTATAAGTTGGATGCCACAATTTAGTGGTATCAAAGTTCTAGGTTCGCTCAGTCTACAAAGACATATGACTAAGGTAGTTGAGTCTGTTGTAGTGTCTTCCAGTGTATCTGATAGTGTCTTCTACTCTTATAGGAGAAGAAGAACTTGAAGATGACTGGGTCACATGAGGAGTTTGCTGCAGAAAGCAACAATGTTGCATCAAGAAGGGATGCAGGGGATCAGAGCAGAGAAGAACATACACGCACATCCCCAGTTTGACCTAGCCATGATAGAGAGCCCAGCTTTCCTTGCTATGTTTGAGCAATTCAGGACAGGTATGATACACATAGTAGATCGTGCGTTAGCAATGCAACCCACAATACCAGCCCCCAATGATGAAGTGTTAAACTCCAATAGGTTTCCTGCTCAGCCTCAACCTGTTGGAGCAATGCATAATGATGAAAGGAATAGGATACAATCTGAAACTAGGATCTGTCATATGTGTAGGAAGCCTGGACATATCAAACCTATTTGTCCAGAAAAGGAATATAAAGGAAGAATTGAGAAAAGGCCTATCCAAATCCAGGAACAGAGGCCTGGTAGTTCCAAAAAGAAGAAGTTTTTGGTACCGCCAGTACAACCAGGGCCTAGTGCACCAAGGCAATGGCTATCTAGAAAGGTTAAGGAAGCCTCTAAACCACATCTAGCACCCAGGATTTTCTACCAGTGTAGATAGGTTGGACATCTGGCAAGAAATGTCTCAACCAGAACTGTTATGGTGAATCAACCTCTGAGGCAGAGTCAACCTGAGGTAATGAATAATCCACGAATTATGACAGGTTAGACAAAATAAATGTCATTTTAATATGTCTTTTTATGGTTTCCTGAGTTAAAATGAGAAGGTAATTGACTAAGTTTTCTTTGATTAGTCCTATGAGGACTTATATTTTGCATAATAAACATTATAGATGTTTCATGTTGCTCTTACCTCTATGAGAAGAAGATGAGTTATTGAAGAGATGTCTGGATAAAATCCAATAATGTTAAGTCTTATACTTGTAATAATATGAAAAGGAAGGAATATGACAGTATATAAGTGCATACTACCTTATATCAGTATTTATATACCCTAGCCATGTATACAACTATTGCTGATAAAGTGAGTATGGAAATTCTTAGATTGTAATCTTTTTGATTGCTCTGATCAAGTAGTAATTTTGATACAATCTAATGAGTATCATGAAATAAGAAATATGGAATAAATAAATGTGTCCTGTCCTAAGCATAAGAAAGAGAAATATGAGATAACCTCAGATGAGCATGTTTGTATGAGGAAATAAAAGTATATTCCTCATAAGATAAGAATGGGACTAAGGGAAATGATCCCTGTCCAATAAAGATGTAAGTATAATAAAGTTCTTTCCCATAATGAAGAAATGGGAAAACATTATGAGATCATGAGATGATCATAAACATGCTAGATAACAATAAATAAAGGAATAATGTTATGTAATCATCCTTATAAACTCCTATGTTGAGGGCAAGGAACCTAGGATGAGATAAAGAGCAAAAGGTTCATGAATAATTGAAAATACATGAATTAAAAAGAGGAGTATGAATCCTTGTTTTCTTTCCTTTCAGGGACATGGCAATCAAGTGGGTCTTAGGACACTTGATGGGCATAAGATAAAAATGTTCATGTGATGGATACTTACAAAAGTATCAATTTACCTTGGACCTAGGTTTCAAGGAAAAGATATATGTAACAAGTAATGTCCCAAGAGGAAAGGAAGATAAAGATGTGATGTGTTTTCAGCACATGTAATAGGTATCAAAGTAAGAAATCCTGGTATCTGAAGAAATATCAGATGATCTATGTTGATTATCTAGAATGGTCAACTATGAAATCAGATTGATCATGCAAAATATTATGAACCTCACATGTTAGGGGTTTATGCTTTACATAAACATAACAATTAATGATATCTTTGAGATAAGTTCATAATTGATAAGTAACATCTCCATATGATAATAAAATATACAACTAATGAAATAGTTAGTACAAGTGATAAGGAAAGTGTTACCTGACACATAATTTACTCCACAGTCAATAATAAAGAACTATGGAGTAAGTGTCCTATATAAGAGATTCTGTGAAAACCTTGTGTGGAAATACTTGGTGTTGCTCAAAGCTATATGGTGTCTCCATAATAACGAGATGTTATGTGATGACATGATGATATGATGCATGAATAATATCTGTTTCCCTTTATCTGGGATTTCAGGGATGAAATCCTTGTTAGGGGTTTATAATTTGTAACATCCCTGACCTGGGTTATGCCTTAACCCTAGGAGTTTTGCTTAAGAAAGCTAATTAAATCCTTAATTTGTTTTGGTGAAATGTATTTAGGGCCCAAGAGGAACTTATGTTCCAATTTTGGTCCCGTTTGATTAATGTTGAAGCAATGTTTGCTTATTTTGGACTAATGTGAAAATTACCCAAGTTAAGGGTTAACTTGCAAATGTTACATAATAACATGCTCCTCAAGAAGTTTGGCATCATGAGAATGAAGATGATGCAGAGGAATGGCTTATGAAAGCCTGAGTACCAAAAGCTTGAGGATGAGCCTAGGGGGAGTTGCAAAAAGCTTCATCCACCATTGTTTTCGTGATCTTGGAGCTTTGGAGCTCAATTGGAGGTGGGTTTTATAACTTGAAACCTTAATTTTGTTATTGCATTCAATTCCTCATCAAATAATGCTGATTTTTCTATTCACAATAATTGATTTGGTTGATTGATGCAATCTCCATGGAAATCACAGCAGGTTTCATGGATTTATAGCTTGATGATGATGACATCATCATAAGCACACACCTCCCCAAATATCTAGACCAACCGGTTTCAATCAAATGTCCAAACGATTTCACAAACTGTTTGGGAGAAAATGGTTTCAAAACTATTTAAGGACAAATAGTTTACTAAACCGCATGAAAGCAAACAGTTTCAAACCGTTTGGTGGTGTTGACCAGGGTTGACTGTTTGGAGATTTGTTCATAATGAGGTTGATTAATGACTTAGTAATTATAATTGACTAGTTTCAATTGGTTCATGAGTTGAAGGTCCATCGACCACCAATCCCTAATCGGGTTAAGTGTTGATTTCATTAGTGATTAAGTTGGAAACTTGGGTTGATTGACCCAAACGGTTTCAAAACCATTTGGGGATCATCCGAACAGTCTCAAGACCGTTTGGGGGCCACCCAAGACTATTTGGAGGTCTAGGGTTGAGTATGGTTAGGTGTTTGAATATCTAAAGATACCAAGTTGATTTGCAATCAAATGCTGATTTGGTGATTAATCCAATGATCCAAACCCTAATTGGATGTCATGGATTTTGATGATATGATGGGAAAACGGCCTCAAGACCGTTTGGAGGTCATCCAAACGACCTCAAGACCGTTTGAGGTCAGGTCATGTCCAATTTGAATGAAGGTCCAATAGTTTCAAAGAAATTGATAACACATTGACTAACATTGAAGGATGATCGATTCCAAACCCTAATACAATTGATTCAAACCCTAATTGATGATCAATTGAGGGTCAAATCAGTTGAAGGATGACCTATTTAACTCAATTGAAGTATGGGGATAAGTCCAATTGATGAGTGATAGCATGATTTCAACCAATGAAGGAATCAATCTTGGAAACCCTAATTCATTTTGTGTGGTTGATACCATACTTGGTCCATGCAGTTTTGAGGAGGTTTGGACCAAACGGTCTCAAGACCGTTTGAGTCCAAACGGTCTCAAGACCGTTTGAGTCCAAACGGTCTCAAGACCGTTTGAGTCCAAATGGTCTCAAGACCGTTTGGGACCAAATGATCCCAAACTAGTTGAGTCTCATGTGGTTTCAAAACTGTACTTTAGGAAACGATCTCAAGGATTCACTTTGGCAAACGGTTTCAAGTGTGCACCTTTAGCAAACAGTTTCAAGTGTGCACCTTTAGCAAATGGTTTCAAGTGTGCACCTTTAGCAAACGGTTTCAAGTGTGAACCTTTAGCAAATGGTTTCAAGGGTCACCTTTAGCAAACAGTCTCAAGGGTTCACCTTTACCAAACAGTTTCAATGGTTTGGTCAAGACCGTTTGAGGTCTGATTGGTCAAGACAGCTTGAGGTCTAAGAGACCAAGATCATTTGGAAGGTAATCAACCAAATTGTATGAACACTCAAAGTGGATAAAATTTTATTGTTTAAGTGAACAATTGCATGATGTAAACCAAGGGTAATTATAATAATGGTACCCTTAATGAAATAGGGTGATTAGTACCCTTTGAATAATTAAGCTTCAATGATCATGGTGGTAATAACATAACTCATAGTGTCAATTCTTCTTTCAAGTGAGTTGACTTAGCCTAATCAAGGTTGAAGTAAACATCATCTTATAGAAGATGAGAGAGAAGACTTCCTACATGAATGATAACCATGAATGGTCAAGTTTTAACACTTTCATCATGAATGAATGTCAAATTAGGGTATGATCCTTTATAGTGAGATCATGAAACCCTAATTATGAAGGCTAATGAATCCTAACCCTAATTGAGGGCAGTGATAGGTGTAATCCTAAATCCATGATGATAGTATGATCATAATTTAGGGAAATGATATGGGAAACCCTAATTCAGGGTATTTTAATGAGAAACCCTAATCTAGGGTAATGTGATGTGAATAGTAAATCCTAATCATGGGTTATTGAATATAAACCCTATTTGAGAGTGATTCCATGTGAAACCCTAATTGAGGGTGAATCCATGATAAATCCTAATTGAGGGTAATGTTATGAGAATCCCTAATTAAGGTTGATATTATGGGATACCCTAATCTAGGGTAATGTGATGTGAATAGTAAACCCTAATTGTGGGTTATGGAATGTGAAACCCTAGTTTTAAGTGATGTTATGTGGAACCCTGATACTATGATGTGATGTAAGACTCAATTCAGGGTGATGTCATGTAATGATATGTGAAACCCTAGTGATGGTTTAATAGCCAGTACACCAAGGAGCTGTGTGGCTAATATAACTAACTAAAATGAAAATGTTATAAACATGAAGGGTAAGGTTGATGAACCATATTAATGGTAATGTTTATATTTTAATGAATAAGGGGCTAAGAGACAAGATGATGCCTAGATCCTTACAGAAGCAACTCTATACATGTGTAACAACCTATACACCATACAATGATGAGAACATGAAACTCTTAGGAATGATGTATTCTATACTAAATAATGATGTGGATAACATCCTAAGAGTTGAAATACCTAAAATAGTTGATAATGATTTATTCTATATCAACAATGCCTAATCATGGGATAAATCCATATCACTAAAGATCGTTGGACAATTCTAATATGTGACCTATGTACTATATGATGAAAGTGACAAGGTAGTGGATAAAGTATTAAGAGGGGAAATGCCTTAATACAAAGATAGTTGAATTATTTACGTAAGAAGGATATGGGTAGAAAGTGATACATCATGACATGATAGATATCACATTCAACATTCCAGGATAGACATTCCTTGATGAACCCCTAATCCAATATTCTTGGACAAGAAATACATGGAGTGTGTGATATGTAATTGTTATAATAAAGATGTAATGAACTCAATGTACCTTGACAAATGTTGATTAATAAACCTTGAGAATGGAACTAAGCCAAATCAATGAGTATGATGTAATCATACCATGACAAGGATGAGAAATGAACTCTTACCTTGATTTGATGATCATTAATGATATATGATGAGAATAGTGATCATAAGCAAATACTTATGATATCTTTAAATACTCCCAGAGGTGTGGAGCAATATATTATGGTTGAACTAATAATGTGAGCATGAAACTCTAATTAATGTAAGATGGGAAACAATAACCCTAATTTTGGGTAAAAGGGAATGAAAAGCCCTAATTGACAGATAACCCTAATCCTGATAAAGGATGGTGGTGTTACTGATGTTTCATATGATGTGACAAATAACTTACATGATTCTTATCATGTCTATTAATCATGTAGACATCATGAGATGATGAACATAGTCAGACCTGAGCTATGACATTCATATAATAAATATGTTGAATGGTCTTATGTGCCTAATGTTATTGTTGCTTAGCAAGAGTAACAAAAGGTATATGGATCTTATGAGTTCAATAAATAAATTATTGCCGAGTAAAAGGTGATAAAATACTTAAGGCGTTGTGAGCCATGTGAGATACTTGTGTAACAAGTACAATGTATACCTCGGTCTGAGAACATGGAGGTAATAGTTACCTAACAAGTGGTAACAGTGATAGTGATGAATTGATGGTGTGAATACCCAAAGTGGATAAGTATGATAATGATGATGTTGAGGGATATGAACTTTTAAAGAAATGAAAAGAGGGATTGAGATCCCAATGTCTTATAAAGACTGAGATGTGATTGATGGAAATAGTACATGTTTCTTTATAGCATTTATCTGGATAAGTTATGTTTGAGAACTTGACTGATGCTAAAAGAATATGCTAATGTACTTAATTAATCAAGTGAAATCATATCATGTAGAGCCCTGACCATAGATCCATCATCGTCAGCAAATTGGTGATGGTGAAACGGGTGCTCTGTGGCAAAACTGCGATCACATATTTTGAATATGTGGGGGTAATATGCAAATGTATCCTGACGTCCTAATGAGGGAATCGGGGAAAGGTAATCATTAAACCTCTCAATCCCTTATTATATGAACCGGGATGGATGTATCATGAATCCCCTGATGATTTGGGATAGATGCAATACACATCTCCCAATAATGTTAATGCCAAATCGATGAAGATAAACATGAAATCCCACTATCACGAAGAGAGTGCAGCACACCACTGTAACTCTAATAGAGAAGTTGTCAGTATACCCTAGAAAGCTATATAGCAGAGATACAAGATGTCATGCAGTTGGTCATCACGCTGACTGAGGAGGATGAGGTCATAGAAATCTGGCTCTTCTTCTGACCTAATTATGGTACCTATTTCAACTTCACAATGGTCGGTTGGAGTATGAGTGGTATATCTCATCTCCTCAGGGCATAAGTGTGATTGTAAAATGTAATTAGCCGCATAGCATGTTTGTTTAAGGATTGAATACAGAAACTCATTCGATGATGTTATATTTCATGTATGCATCTCTAGTTGATAGATGTTATTCATATCTCTTTATACTCATTGCAAGTAGATGGATGAATTATGATTCTACCATGGATAGATGCAATGCTCTCCTTAGGAAAGTAGATTACTTTACTTTGTTCATATAATGAGTGATATTGCTATTAATATGAAAGAACTCTTGCTCAATTTTATTATAATAAACTCTATAACAATGTTTTGGAGGAGAGTTCTATCTCCCGCTGGGACAATTTACAATTGTCTCACTCCCGTAGGATCCAATATTTTTAGGTAAACGCAGAAGAAGAAGCAGGAACCCTATAGCAAGGGAAAGGCTACAACAGTATCAGAGACAATAGTTATGACTCAGGTGGAGGCACTGGCTGCCAAGTTTTGTATAGATAGTAGTCCTATGTGTCGTCTCTGTACTCTCAGGTCCTCAGAGTCAGTAATTAATGTTTTAATGAATCGATCCGAGATTTTGGCTTGATGCCTCGAGGTATTTATGTTGTCTGTATATAATGTTATAGGGTAGCTGATGTTGTAATCTTCAAGAAGAGGTTGTACAGGTCATGTACTTTTGAACCAGGATGTAAATGTTAAACTATGGTTCTTGTTGTAAGAGTTTCCTATGTTTGGATCTCTTTGCAAAAAGTTTTAATTTTTAGTGATTTTCAGTAATCTGTTGCAAATGATTCACTTCTGCTAGTTAATCTTGTGTTTTATAAGTTGGATGCCACAATTTTGTGATATCAGAGCTCTAGGTTCGCCGAGTCTACAAAGGAATAGGACCAAGGTAGTAGAGTCTTTTCTAGCGTCTTCCAGTGTATCTAACAGTGTCTTCTCTACTATGATCCCCTGCATCCCTTCTTGATGCAACATTGTTATTCATAAACTGACCTAGAGCTCTGATAAACTGACTGTCGATGAGAAAAAGTCCTCATTGGTAGTATTTCTTCAACCTCATCATATAGAATCTACATATAACCATGGTTAGGTGAATGGCCGGAGAATTCTCTTCCATCTTCATCGATCATAAAAGGCCATTATAACACTCATCAACCACTTCTAGTCATCCACCTAACTTAGTTAAACGTAATGTGGTCTGTCTTTGACCACTACACTGCTACTACCTCCATCATCATTGACCAAGGAGAATGATATATTCATTAAAGACCACTAATCTGACATGCTAATTTCCTATCTAATTGTTTTCTCCCTTTGTTCATTGTTCAAAACTTTCATCCCTTAATTTTGGCAATGGCCATTTATTATTGTAAATCAATGTTGTCCCGTGTGAACTTGACTGTCTATTCCCTTTAACATGGGTTGAAATTATCCACGAGTCACTTCCAACCATGTAAATACTCTTACTCCATTGATATGTATATATTCTCGGCATGTTTATCCTCCTCTTGTTGTTATGATTGCATCACCTACATGTTTAGGTAGCATCTTGTGATGTTTGATGTATTATTACTTATATAGAGTGTTGTTTCATGAGAATCAAGTAGTGACTAGTGTGAATGAAAGTAAATCAGAACACTTGATTGATGATAGTATAATTGTACTTTTGGTTGTTTCTTTTTTCATCACAATAGAGAGAGATAGAGAGACACACATCTGAATAATATCTTTCTAAAACATGAGTGATGATGGAATGGACATAAATTATTATTGATCTTAAACAAGTGTAAGGGTACACAATGGGTAACTAGTGTTTTCATGTTTGGTGAGTGTTCTTGGTATGTAAATCACGATCAAAGTTCCTCTAGAAAAATATACAACAAAAGTATTTTTTTAGAATTGTGAATTCATCCATGATGTTGCCAGGGGGATCCAAACTTGTGACCTCTCAGTCATATACATCAACTTTACCACTCAAGTTCCACTACATTGGCACACCATAAGATTTTTTTACTTCTGATTTTGTCTGGTAATCTAGTTTTCTTTTCTATCTTGTTTGAATATAGTTTGTTGTTTCATTCTATAAGTAACACTACACCTACTTTTCAATTAGACATATAGAAGATAAGACAAAATTTCCTAACAATTTACCAACCTTGTTCCTCTGTTGGACCTCATCTACTACTTTTGGCCTAGTATATTGTTGTTGGTTCTCATGGTTTCGGGTTAAAAATTTAAAATCTGGTCCCTTAGGTTCATAATACTATGGACTGACTATGATGACTCAGATTCTCTATCATTCATTTGACATACATCTTGACTTATTTGCTTCTCTATTGTACTCAACAACCTCCCTCACCTTTACTTTGATAATTTCAGGCACCTCATGCTCAATTGACAAGTTATCTTCAATTAAACATCACTTTGTTTTTATACATGACTATAATTTGAGTTTTGAATTAAGTGTCATGATTTTTTTACTACCATCCATTTGCAATCTAATTTGGACCACCTAAATGATCTCTAATTTCTATCAAATGTAGGTCATATTATACAGGATTCAATCATGAATCCAACGGTTCAAAAATCAAATCAATAAGACGTTCATAGCTCAAGATATGGCTAATTGAATATTGATTTTTAATCTTTGTTTCAGTCTTGATTTAATAGTTCCTTTTGCCCAATTGGGCCTCTATTGGAGGGCATGACCCAATTAAGAGGGCGCCCCCTTGGTGTTTCTAGCAATTCAACCCTCTTTTGTTTCGACCAATCACAATGCACATATGCAATCCCTATCATCCTAAACCTTTGGATTACCCCTCCCACAGCTCGCCTCTAAGATCAATTTCCTAACAATCATATTTCTCCTCCGTACAATCCCAACACAAAGAATGTTGGCCACCACCTACCCCCCTCCTTTGGCTCCACAATCTCCCACCCTTTTGACACACAAATGGCACCCCTCTTCTTATGGAGCACCTCCCCGAACTCCTCCCTCATTCTTTTTAACCCTTCATGAACCCTAGACGCCCCTTCTCATCTCCTTCCTTCTCCGCAGCTTGCCCGCACTATTGGGAGTTTGATTTTGGGGCTTTCACCCCTGGCCTCTTTCATCACCAACTGACCTCAACTCTAGGACTGCCACTCATCTATGAGTTCGGGCGGCTGCTTTGCGCTTGATGGGGTGGCCTTTACCCCTTCCCTCCCTCACCGTTGGAGATGTACACCACTACAGCATCGTGCAAGCATGTTGGGAGGCACCTCACGAGGACGAGTGGAAGTGACCCTTAGATCTTCCTGGGTCCATAGTATACCACAAATCAACGGTCGAGATGGCCCTCTCTCCACAAACCTATACTATGAACCTCAAATCAGTCCTTAAAATGCCTTTTAAGATGAATTGCATGTATCATACTCATATCCATTCATGTCTTGTATATGACAACTAATGTGATGTGAGTTCACCTATTGATTGTTTGACTCAAATCTTACATGGATGACCCTCTAATGATTACCATGCTATCTTAGATTCTACATCAGTATAATCACCATGTTTAAGATCTACCTCCTAACTTGTAATACTTAATGCTTGTATGACTTGTATATGGGCACTATTGCATTGAACGAATCTGATATAGCTTACTATGATCTTGCATGAATAGACCATGATGTAATCTAAATGTCATGGTTCCCCTACTTATATACAAGACCTCATCCTTATCTAGTATTATTCCTGATGTGGATGTATCACATAGACCTAAGATATTGATGTAACCTTTGAACTATTGATTGATTACATGCACATATGGAACATTGGACCTAAGTTGATCTATTTGAAACCTAGTTCTAGGGAAACTTTCACATGACTCATATGATGCTTAACTTATCACATAGAAATCTAAAATTTGATCTGTATCTTTTGCATCTTAGGTCTACTTGGGATGGACCACCTATAGAGGTCTTATCATATCTTGCTCACTACTCTTAAGGTATGCTTACTCTCTTGACCCTACTATGGTATTGGATTATTTGTATGTATGCTCGTATAAATGCTTGTCTAGTTAATTAATTGTTTGAGATACTTGTTCCCTACAGTTAGTACATTTATTTTTCTTGAAATATGTTGAACAAACCTTGAACATAATTGAACTTGTCCATTATAAAAACCTAGAGTACATGCATGTATTCTCGGGGTAAGGGAACAAGCTTGGGCTCCTTACTTGAGATGTCAAGATAAGGTGGACCATGTCGATAAAATAGTAGCTAATCTTGAGTACCCTTACGGACCCTTCCAATGGGAAGCTGGTCAATGGACATATTACATTATTAAGTATTATGAAAATACACCTAAAATATGCTTTGGATAAAAGAATGTCTTAAATTTTTCTCTCCTTTTTTCATCTTCTTTCTTATATGATGTTTCTAGACAAGCAAATTTTATAGTACTCTTAAACTGTTAACATACCTTTTATAGAGTACTTAATGCTTTTGCATTAATATATTTTGTTTATCAAATTTGTAGCAGTCAAGACTCTATGCTCTAAAATGCAATACAAATGGGTATGCTTGAATCTAGAAATGCATACATATCTCTTATATTCAATTTTAATATCTTGTTGTATCATTGTTATTGCCTTCTTCATATATATTGCTTGTGTGAAACTATGTGCCATTCTATGAACGGATACCTAAACCCTACTTCCACCGACTCTATAGTCAGTAGGGGAAGGATGAGGGTAAGAAACAGTTCCGTGACAAATGGTATCAGAGAAAAACACATAGGCCACTATATATGTTTGTGGCATAACACCTCCTAAAAACTCGTGAAGGACTAAAAATCCTTTCTGTGGCAACACATCCCACTATCACACAGATAGTGAGGTGTTACGCGAAAATGTGCGGAAAACACCATAAACCACAGATTACCAAAAACATAGGTTAATTAAAACCGATTGCAGAAAGAAGATAAACTGAGAAACTATTACATTTAGGTCCTCATCCTACAAGGAAACAGGTTATATAAACATTTACAAGATCTTGACATGTGTCCACAGCGTAGGGGATCAGCTTCCTAGCCATCGCATGAGTTCATCACCTGTTTTATATACATAACGGCCCACATCCGGACAGCAGTAGGATATACAAAACATCATCAGTATACCTCGTGAAACAACGTCAAAACACCTCCAAGGACTTTAGAGTACAGGGATGACTCTAGACTCTACTACAAAATGACCAAAACAGCAGCATGTCCATCTCTTGCCTTCTACTACTCTTCTTGCTTCTCGGCCGCAACTCCGCGACCACCACCACGTCTAGCTCAAACACCTAAAAAGGTTATAAACCAGCGGAGTGAGACACACAGTCCCAGCGAGAAACATAACTCCCGGCTGAAACCATAAAACCATAGAAGGATGAAAGCAACAATAGAAGGTAACTGATAAGGTATAACAAGAGCAGTCTATATAGCAAAGCTATTCATACCATCAAGCTTACAAAGTTGTGTGGAAGGCATATACCAAATATCTCTGTATGGAACATGATTGACAAGATAAGATTTATAAGATCTTACCACATAACATATGGAACGTATAAGTAACTGCAAGGTATAACATGATCAACTACTCAAGCAAGGCCTCAACCAATGTTCTGTGTTTTGCCTTAAGCAATAAATACTATTCGGCTAGATTATGTATTATTATGCCCTGAGGAAGTGAGCCGTACTGCTCAAATCCAACCTTCGATTGTGAAACCCAAGCCGGTGCCATACAAGGTCAATTGAAGAGCCAGACTCCACGACCTCCCACCTCGTGGTCAGTGCACGAGTACAACACAAGTAGGACCGTAGTCTCATGCTTAAGTGGTCTCAGCCACAGGGTCAGGCTACCCTCTGCCTAGCCCACCTTGGTACAGGTATCGACGCTAGTGAAACTGAGCCACGGGCCTGTTCACGGTGCTTTTGAGCCATGAATGCATTCATGCACCCATATCACATATCCTGAGCCATGGGCCTATTCACCATGCTCTTAACATATTGAGCTACGGGCCTAGAACCATACTCTGGAGTCTACAATCGAATCTGCACTCTTACCTCCTCACTTTAGGCTAGGAGAAACCTCACATACTCAACAATATGCGCTCCGAGTTAACCCACAGGAGAACCCGTTTCACCATCACCAGCTCCTGATGATGATGGATCTATGGCCAGGGCAAACTACATGATATTTTCCACTATGATTAGTTAGTATATTTTAAGTGGATTGTTGAGGCAACCAAGTTGTATAGCATGCAGACTATAACAAGAAGAAACAACATGAAACTCAACATCATGCTTTTACTGTCATCAACATCATCCTGATCCATCACAAGGATCCAACATTACATTGCCATGGGATCTCAATCCCTCATTACATAGTGTCACTGCCTCTCAAGGCTTACATCATCACCATGGGATAGCAATCCTAGATCATCATCAGAGAATAACATCCTATCAAGGCACTTTAGCCATCTCAGGTCCTCAGACCAACACATCATGCATGTTACCTTATCATCAAGAGTAACCATCAGAGCAGTGTTACTCAAACATATATACCTCTTAGCCCTTTTACCTAGATATGCATCTGTACCTGCATGGTTAGTATGCATAATCATCATAGATTATCAGAAAGATCAGATTATCAACATAGGGTGACATTCATCATTCATGCCTCAACCTGTGATCAAAAGCACATGTCATATCATTAAGCAAGCATCTTATAGGCTTACCATTTACTCAGCATCATAAAGATAATTCAAGATTAATTATAAACATAGGTAATGTCTTGTCAAGATACTTAGATGTGATCTACTATAACGATTACCATCAAGCACAGCAGGATCATCACCGTGACTGCATGTACAAGATCTAACATATCGGTTTTCCATACAAGGAATAAGAACCTCACTATAAGCACCCACTACCCTCACCAAAGGTAGTATCGGGAAGGGCACTCTCCCCTATCACCCAACATTCCAAACACATAACGGTTAAGCAGACCAGCAAGGGTGTCAGGCTACCTTCCCAAGCTGTATCAAGCAACAAGGAACCAAGCCATCTCGTGCACCAGCATAACGTGCAACATGTATCATGCATCTAACTGTATCGGGAAACCCAGGCATGACAACCACCAGCATATCGTGCAGCTAGGCCCAAAGGGCATGCCATGCAATGCTGTGTCGTGCAACACAGGGACAACGACCAAAAAGTCTGTCGGGCAGCTAAGCCTATGGGCGTGCCGTGCAACCAACTGCTAACAGGCAACTAGGGTGTGCAGCCCAGCCAAAGAGGCATATCGTGCAAAGTTGTGTCGTGCACAAGGTACATCAAGAAGCACACACACCACAAGGAATAACGCCCAAGGGATGCCACTCTAACGGGCGACAAGGAAAGAATAACATCTAACTGATCTCATGCTATCGGCCAATCACACACAGGGCTAAGGCCAAGGGGTAACGCCCACAACAGAACTAGCTAGCAACACTTCCACAACATCAAGGTATCACGACACCAAGCCACTTCCTAGGTTAAGGGTGTCGGGCAGGGTACTCAGCATAGTGTGATGCCTGACACACAAAAGGTCAAGGACCAGGGTGCATCGCCCAACACAGCCACAACAACATGACATCCAAAGCTCTAGGTCAAGAGGGGTATCGGGCAACGCCAACCCCAAGCCATATTGGACAAGATGCAACTCCACAAGGTCGTCACCAACCTCAAGCACAAGGGCACCAAAACCCTAACAAAGGTCTACTACCACCACCAAGCTCACCTCTCTAATCCATGGTGAGAGAAGGGTGTTGCTCAGGCAACTAGAACACAAGCTCACCTCTCAACCTAAACGAGAGAGGGGTATTGCCCATGATACTAGAGTTCAAGCTCACTTCTCTAGGCCAAGGAGGGAGAGGGGTATTGCTCAACAAGAAACCCTAGACCAAGGTTTGACCAACAAGAAGCAACTAAGCAAGAACCCAAACTAGAAACATACATAGCCGATATGATCATAAGAAGCATATAAACAAGAACATAGAAGATGGTAATGTAGTTAGGGTTAGGAGTTATGTAACCCGCCTTAAGCAAGCTCCAAGCTCCTAGCTCCAAGCTCCAAGCACCACCGAGGAAGAAGAGCAAGGCACTCTAGGGTTTGGCCACCACTAGAGGAAGAAGGAGACTCGAAGGCAAGGATCGGCTACCAAGCTTGCAAAAGAAGAGGGTGTCGTGCACCAAGGGAGAGGGGAAACAAAGGAACTAGATGGATCCTTAGCAAGAGAAAGGGAACACATATATAGGAGAGGATGGAGGAGAAACCAAGGTATGACAAGGCAAGGTGTCGCCCATCGAGGGACACATGTCCATGAGAAATGCCACCACTAACATGCCCTAAACACATGTCCAAGGCCATTGCCACATGCAAGCATGAAGCTCCAAGTGTCCACTAGTGGTGACACAAACGAGGTCAAAGAGGGTCAAAGGGTCCATGGGCGACACACCTCCACTCCACCATGGCCGACACACACCCTAGGCTGACACACCACAGGCTGACACACCACAGGCCGACACGAGCATGGCAGATACACCACAGGCTGACCCAAGCATGGCTGATACACCACAGGATGACACAAGGCTCACTTGCCCGAAACAAGGTCTAAAGAGGCAAAGGCAACACACCACAAGGCCCAACAAGCTCAACCATGCCCAAAGGAACTCAAGAAATGAGCCCAACCCTTCCTCTCAACACTAGAGGAAGCAAGGAGAGGGAGGAACACCTCACAAGGTGACAAACTAGCCCACAAACCCTAGACTTGGGTTAATTGCAAGTAACACCTCCAACTCTCAAAAAAGCACAAACAAACCCTAATCACTACTAAAGGTGATTAGCAAGCAACTAAGCATCAGGGTTAAGCAAAGCAAACAGGATAAACCCAAAACGGAGGTCAGGGTCCTTACAAACTAACCCTCTACAAAGGGATTTCATCCTCGAAATCTGAAGAGAAAAGCGAGGGATACTTCCTCCTAATCTCTTCCTCAAGCTCCCACGTGGCTTCCTCAATGCTACGATGATGCCAAAGAACCTTCACTAGAACCAGGTCCTTCCTCTTTAGCTTCTTAACTCTTTTGTTAAGGATCATCATAGGACCTTCCTCGTAGGTCACATCTTCATCAAGCTCAATTTCGACTGGCTGTATCACTGTTCCTATATCCGGATGACTTTTCTTTAGCATACTGACATGGAATACTGGATGTAACCTATGCAACTCTAGCAGCAGCTCCAACTCATAAGCTACCTTGCCCATGCGTGCTATGACTGAGTATGGCCCCATATATCTGGGTGCTAGCTTACCCTTCCGACCAAACCTTAGCACACCTTTCCATGGAGAGACTTTAAGATACACTTTGTCTCCTACCTGGAACTCCAAAGGTCGTCGTCGATTGTCTATGTAAGACTTCTGCATGTCCTGTGCCACTTTCAACTGATGTTGTATCACTTTGATCTTTTCTATTGTTTGCTGTAATAACTCAGGACCCAAAAACTGATATTCACCAGACTCATACCAACACAACAGAGATCTGCACTTCCTGCCATATAAGGCCTCATAAGAAGACATGTCAATGCCCCGCTGATAACTATTGTTGTAGGAAAACTCTATCAGACTGAGATGTATGTCTCAACTGCCTAGTAACTGCAAAACACAAGCTCGAAGGAGATCTTCCAAAGTCTGAATAGTCCTTTCAGACTGTCCATCCGTCTGTGGATGGAAAGCGGTGCTGAACCTCAACTGTGTTCCCAACGCTTTGTGCAACTGTTCCCAGAAATGACTCATGAACTGACGACCTCTGTCAGAAACTATCATCGCTGGCACACCGTGCAAACACACTATTTCATCCACATATACTCGAGCAAGCTTCTCGGCGGTATACATTGTCTTTACAGGTATGAAATGGGCAGACTTCATCAATCTGTCCACTATTACCCAAATGGAATCATGATTCCTAGTTGTCCTGGGCAGACCAACTACGAAATCCATGGTTATATGATCCCATTTCCACTGCATTATCGGAAGAGGTTGTAATGTACCTGTCGGCTTCTGAATCTCAGCCTTGACTTGTTGACATACTGCACACCTAGCCACAAATTCAGCTACATCTTTCTTCAAGTCGGACCACCAATACAAGTCCTTTAGACTATGATACATCTTGGTGACTCCTGGGTACATAGCATACATCGACGTGTGTGCTTATTTGAGCACTAGCTTCCTCAGATCGTCAGCATCGGGGACCACCATCCTATCATGATAGCAACCTAGTCCATCCTCAGACTCATGGAACCTATCACGCTTTTCGCTGCCAAACTCTAATCTGATCAATTGTACTATATCATCTGTTTGTTGTGCATCTTTCATCTGTTGTCTCAGCATAGTCTTGACTTGCATATGTGCTAAAAGTCCAACTAACAAGGAAACTTCCATCTGCACTTTCATCTACCGTAAGGAAACAAACATATCTCGCCTTTGGCATACCAAGGAACCCAACTGTGCCTTCTTTGTAGGAAAAGAAGAAGACTTTCGGCTAAGCGCATCAGCTACCACATTCTCCTTACCAGGATGATACTCGATGGTACAGTCGTAATCATTGATTAGCTCCATCCATCGACGTTGTCGCATTTTAGCTCATTCTGTGAAAAGATGTACTTCAGATTCTTATGATCTGTGAAGATCTGACATACTTCCACGTAGAGATACTTTCTCCAAATCTTTAACCCATGAACCACTATTGCGAATTCTAAATCATGGGTCGGATAGTTCTCCTCGTGTTTCTTAATCTATCATGAAGCAAAAGAAACCACATGATCTTCCTGCATCAGCACACAACCTAAACCTTTCTTGGAAGCATCACAAAAAACAACATAGCCCTTCCCAGGCTCCGGCAACACTAGCACTGGAGCACTAGTCAGCTTCTCCTTCAAACTTTGGAAAGCTTGCTAACAACGATCATCCCACAAGAAAGGTACATCCTTTTTGGTCAACTTTGTCATCGACAACACAATCGTACTGAAGTCCTTGATAAACCTCCGGTAGTATCCTACTAAACCTAGGAAACTATGAACTTCTGTCGACGTCTTCTACTGCTCTCACTCTGCAACGGACTCCACCTTCTTAGGGTCCACTTTGACTCCTTCTGCAGATATCACATGACCTAAGAAAGTCACTTCTTCCAACCAAAACTCACACTTACAGAACTTGGCATACAACTGATGTTGGCGAAGAAGAGTCAACGCTAGTCGAAGATGTCACTCATGCTCTTGCCTATCCCGACTATAGATCAAGATGTCATCTATAAAGACTACAACAAATTGATCTAGAAATGGACAGAACACTCTGTTCATCAAATCCATGAAAGCAGCAGGTGCATTGGTTAGCCCAAATGGCATAACCACAAACTCAAAGTGACCATACCTCGTCCTAAAAGATGACTTTGGTATGCCATCCTCTTTAATCCTCAACTGATGATATCTAGACTATAGATCGATCTTTGAAAACACTGTAGCACCGCGCAACTGATCGAACAGATCATCTATCCTCAGAAACAGGTACTTGTTCTTGATCATGACTTTGTTTAACTGCCGATAATCTATACATAACCGCATCGATCCATCCTTCTTCTTAA
Organism: Alisma plantago-aquatica; assembly: GCA_963693085.1. Classification (NCBI taxonomy): domain Eukaryota; kingdom Viridiplantae; phylum Streptophyta; class Magnoliopsida; order Alismatales; family Alismataceae; genus Alisma; species Alisma plantago-aquatica. Next base: position 887,972,175 of record OY856411.1, read on the forward strand.
CGAACAACACTGGAGCACCCTAAGGCGACGTACTCGGTCAGATGAAACCTTTCTCCAACAACTCTTGCAACTGCTTCTTAAGATCTGCCATCTCCACTGGAGCCATCCTATACGGTGTCTGTGCAACTGGTTGTGTTCCTGGAACTAGATTGATCTCAAAATCAATCTCTCGGGGTGGAGGAACACTGGGGAACTCATCAGGAAACACATCCGCAAACTCTCAAACAACCGTCACCTCCTCATGGCTAGGACCTTTCGCCTTGGTATCCACCACGTGAGCTAAGAACGCCTTACATCCTTGTCATAGCAACTTTTTTGCCACCATAGCCGATACTAGACATGTTGGAAGAATCTTCCTATCTCCTTGGGAAATCCACTTCTTACCGCCATCATCAAACACAGCTTGCTTGGAACCACAGTCCAAAACAACCTTATACTTCTCTAAGGTATCCATCCCAAGGATCACATCGAAACCATGCATATCAAGTGGTATAAGATCCACTCATATACTGTGTCCCGAAAAAGATAAGACACAAGATGGACACTCCTCTCGAAGCATCGAGGAACCATCAAGAGGGGTTTCTAACAACAAGCTATCCTTCTTACAACTAACAGGTAAACGACAGTTCTCAAGCATACTATAAGTGATAAAAGAGTGTGTAGCACACGGGTCAACCAGAACAGATATAAATCAAGAAGAAGACATATCAGAATGAAATCACTCCATATGACCTGCCACCACTCGCGGGTTGACTATTGCCTCCGGCTGATTCATAGCATAGAATCGAGCCATTGCTTGATGTCCACGTCCTCTACTTCCTTGAGCAGACGATCCCACTTGCGACGCTTGACCACGTCCTCGCCCTCTGCTACTACTGGGTTGTTGTCTATCTGATCCTCGTTGATTCTGCCTTGGCTGCTGTGTCACTTCAACATCTCTATTTGGGTAATTTGACCTGAAATGCCTGATCTGGCCACAAAGATGGCATGACTGGTCTCGCTGTTGTGGCCTAGACGGCCCTGTCACTGCCACAGAAGATGTACTATGTGCCTTTGACGGTGAAGAAACATAACCTCTTCCCTTACTCAGAGACCACTGCGATGGTAGACTGGAACCTCTCATTAATGAAGTTGCTGAAAACCTTGGCCTCTTGAAGCCACCAAACCTTTTTCCCTGGAACTGAGCATGCCTCTTATTAGACATGGATTCTCTTTTCTCCTTAACTGACCGTTCGATCCTCCAGACAGATTCCACAAACATAGCAAACCGCTCTCGGTTCTCCAACGTAGAAGCAGGTGTTGTCCGCTCAACACTCATGCCTTTCTCAAAACGTCTGATTCGCTTGTCATCTGTTGTTGCCATGTGAGGACAAAACTGCAACAAGTCCATGAACTTGTCCTCGTACTCAGTGATGTTCATCGTTCCTTGGTGTAGGTGCTCAAACTAACTGATCTTCTCATCCAGATATGTCTTCAGAAAGTATCTGCTGACGAACTCGCGCCGAAAAACCTCCCAACCGATCACTTCACCAGGTCGCTTGTCCTCCTCGATGGTCCACCAATGACCAGAACTACCCTTCAGAAGGTAGATGGCATGCTTGACTTTGTCTGCTTCGGGGATGTCGAGGATCCAGAAATCCTTCTCAACACTTGTCAGCCAAAGATCTACATCCGCTGGATCAGTCGTTCCAGCATAATCCGAAGCTCTGACTCGGCGCAGCCGCTCAAAGATCTTCCCAATACCCGATGTTTCACCATGGGGAGCCTGTGCTCTCAGGGGAGGAACTGGTAGTCTCTCTACCATGAGATTCATCGTAGACATCATTTTCCCCATAAGCTGTTGATAGGAAGGGTTTTCAAGAATGGCTCGGTCAGGTTGGGGGACATCAGGCACCCAATCTTCATGTGCCTTCCCTATAGCTCCATCAACTGATGCAGCATCATTGTTCTCGGCAGCATGTTCTTCATGGTTACCAGACATCTTGGCTTTTCTTCCGCTGAGGGCATAAGATGATTGTAAGAAAATCTGGAAAACTCACAAGAACAAACACAACCTAATCCTAATACCTGTAGACTCAGCGAACCTAGAGCTCTGATACCAAAACTTGTGGCAACACATCCCGCTATCACACAGACAACGAGGTGTTACGCAAAAACGTGCGGAAAACACCATAAACCACAGATTACCAAAAACACGGGTTAATTAAAACCGATTGCAGAAAGCAGATAAACTAAGAAACTATTACATTTAGTTCCTCATCCTGCAAGGAAACATGTTATATAAACATTTATAAGATCTTGACACGTGTCCACAGCGTAGGGGATCAGCTGCCTAGCCATCGCATGAGTTCATCACTTATTTTATATACATAACGGCCCACATCCGGCCAGCAGTAGGATATACAAAACATCATCGGCTATACCTTGTGAAACAACGTCAAAACACCTCCAAGGACCTGAGAGTACAGGGATGAATCTAGACTCTACTACAAAATGACCAAAACAACAGCATGCCCATCTCTTGCCTTCTACTGTTGTTCTTACTGCTCGACCGCAACTCCGCGACCACCACCACATCTAGCTCGAACACCTAAAAAGGTTATAAACCAGCGGGGTGAGACACACAGTCCCAATGAGAAACATAACTCCCCGTCGAAACCATAAAACCATAGAAGGATGAAAGCAACAATAGCAGGTAACTGATAAGGTATAACAAGAGCAGTCTATATAGCAAAGCTATTCATACCATCAAGCTTACCAAGTTGTGTGGAAGGCATATACCAAATATCTTTGTATGTAATATGATTGACAAGATAAGATTTATAAGATCTTACCACATAACATAAGGAACACATAAGTAACTGCAAGGTATAAAAAGATCAACTACTCGAGCAAGGCCTCAACCAATGTTCCGTGTTTTTCCTTAAGCAATAAATACTATTCGGCTGGATTACATATTATTATGCCCTGAGGAAGTGAGTTGTACCGCTCAAATCCAACCTTCAGTTGCAAAACCCAAGTCGGTGCCATACAAGGTCAATGGAAGAGCCGGACTCCATGACCTCCCACCTCGTGGTCAGTGCATGAGTACAACACAAGAAGGAACGTAGTCTCATGCTTAAGTGGTCTTAGCCACAGGGTTAGGCTACCCTCTTCCTAGCCCGCCTTGGTATAGGTATCAGCGCTAGTGAAACTGAGCCACGGGCCTATTCACCGTGCTTTTGAGCCATGAACGCATTCATGCTCCCATATCACATATCCTGAGCCATGGGTTTGTTCACCATGCTCTTAACATATTGAGCTACGGGCCTAGAACTGTACTCTGGAGTCTACAACCGAAGTTGCACTCTTACCTCCTCACTTTAGGCTAGGAGAAACTTCGCATGCTCAACAATATGCGCTCCAGGTTAACCCGGAGGAGAACCCGTTTCACCATCACCAGCTCCTGACGATGATGGATCTATGGCCAGGGCAAACTACATGATATGTTCCACTGTGATTAGTTAGAATATTTTAAGTGGATTGTTGATGCCACCAAGTTGTATAGCATGCAGACTATAACATGAAGAAACAACATGAAACTCAACATCATGCTTTTACTATCATCAACATCATCCCGATCCATCATAAGGATCCAACATTACATTGCCATGGGATCTCAATCCCTCATCACATAGTGTCACTACCTCTCAAGGCTTACGTCATCACCATGGGATAGCAATCCCATATCATCATTAGAGAATAACAACCCATCAAGGCACTTTAGCCGTCTCAGGTCCTCAGACCAACACATCATGCATGTTACCTTATCATCAGGAGTAACCATCAGAGAAGTGCTACTCAAACATATATACCTCTTAGCTCTTTTACCTGGCTATGCATCTGTACCTGCATGGTTAGTATGCACAATCATCATAGATTATCAGAAAGATCATATTATGAACATAGGGTGACATTTATCATTTATGCCTCAACCTGTGATCATAATCATAGGTCATATCATTAAGCAAGCATCTTATAGGCTTACCATTTACTCAAAATCATACAAATAATTCAAGATTAATTATAAACACAGATAATGTCTTGTCAAGATACTTAGATGTGATCTACTATAACGATTACCATGAAGCACATCAGGATCATCACTGTGACTACATGTACAAGATCTAACATATCGATTTTCCATACAAGGAACAAGACCCTCACTATAAGCGCCCACTACCCTCACCAAAGGTAGTATCGGGTAGGGCACTCTCCCCTATCGCCCAACATTCCAAACACATAACGGTTAAGCAGACCAACAAGGGTGTCAGGCTACCTTCCCAAGCTGTATCGAGCAACAAGGAACCAAGCCATCTCGTGCACCAACATAACGTGCAACGCGTTTCGTGCATCTAACTGTATCGGGAAACCCAGGCATAACGGCCACCATCATATAGTGTTGCTAGGCCCAAAGGGCGTGCCATGCAACGCTGGGTCGTGCAACATAGGGACAACGACCAAAAAGTCTTCCGGGCAGCTAAGCCTATGGGCATGCCGTGAAACCAACTGCTAACGGGCAACCAGGGCATGCAGCCCAACCAAAGAGGCATATCATGCAACGGTGTGTCATGTACAAGGTACATCAAGCAGCACACACACCACAAGGCATAACGCCCAAGGGATGCCACTCGAACGGGAGACAAGGAAAGCATAACGTCTAACGGATCTCATGCTATCAGCCAATCACACACAGGGCTAAGTCCAAGGGGTAACGCCCACAATAGAACTAGCTAGCAACGCTTCCACAACATCAAGGTATCATGACACCAAGCCACTTCCTAGGTTAAGGGTGTCAGGAAGGGTACTCAGCATAGTGTGACGCCTAACACACAAAAGGTCAAGGACCAGGGTGCATCGCCCAAAACAGCCACAACAACATGACGTCCAAAGCTCTAGGTCAAGAGGGGTATCGGGCAATGCCAACCCCAAGCCATATCGGCCAAGATGAAACTGCACAAGGTCATCACCAACCTCAAGCACAAGGGCACCAAAACCCTAACAAAGGTCTACTGCCACCACCAAACTCACCTCTCGGATCCATGGTGAGAGAAGGGTGTTGCCCAAGCAACTAGAACACAAGCTCACCTCTCAACTTAAATGAGAGAGGGGTATTGCCCATGATACTAGAGTTCAAGCTCACTTCTCTAGGCCAAGGAGGGAGAGGGGTATTGTCAACAAGAAACCCTAGAACAAGGTTCGGCCAACAAGGAGAAACTAGGCAAGAAACCAAACTAGCAACATACATAGCCAATATGATCAGAAGAAGCATATAAACAAGAACATAGAAGATGGTAATGTAGTTAGGGTTAGGAGTTATGTAACCCGCCTTAAGCAAGCTCCAAGCACCACCAAGGAAGAAGAGCAAGGCATTCTAGGGTTCGGCTACCACTAGAGGAAGAAGGAGACTCCAAGTCAAGGATCGGACACCAAGCTTGCAAAAGAAGAGGATGTTGTGCACCAAGGGAGAGGGGAAACAAAGGAACTAAATGGATCCTTAGCAAGAGAAAGGGAACACATATATAGGAGAGGATGGAGGAGAAACCAAGGTAAGACAAGGCAAGGTGTCGCCCACCTAGGGACACATGTCCATGAGAAATGCCACCACTAACATGCCCTAAACACATGTCCAAGGCCATTGCCACATGCAAGCATGAAGCTCCAAGTGTCCACTAGTGGTGACACAAACGAGGTCAAAGAGGGTCAAAGGGTCCATGGGCGACACACCTCCACTCCACCATGGCCGACACACACCCTAAGCCGACACACCACAGGCCGACACGAGCATGGACGATACACCATAGGCTGACACAAGCATGGCCGATACACCACAGGCCGACACAAGGCTCAGTTGCCCGACACAAGGTCCAAAGAGGCAAAGGCAATGCACCACAAGGCCCAACAAGCTCAACCAAGCCCAAAGGAACTCCAGCAATGAGCCCAACCCTTCCTCTCAACACTAGAGGAAGCAAGGAGAGGGAGGAAAACCTCACAAGGTGACAAACTTGCCCACAAACCCTAGACTTGGGTTAATTGCAAGTAACACCTCCAGGTCTCAACAAAGCACAAACAAACCCTAATCACCACTAAAGGTGATTAGCAAGCAACTAAGCATCAGGTTTAAGAAAAGCAAACAGGATAAACCCAAAATGGAGGTCAGGGTCCTTATACTTTCCTCAAAGCTTAGAGAGTTTTCTAGCATCTCATCTCTTCTTTAAGGACCACCTAAGCCACCCAAGTAGATGTTGATTAGGTACTCTCCCCATCTGCTCATGTGATTCTTCTCTCATTACTATTAATCACATGAATCCTCGATTTTGGGAAGCTTATGCATGGGGAAAATAAAATTTATTTGAAATCATGAAAGTTGATTTAGGAAATAATGCCAATGTCTAACTTTAAATTGAAAACCCTATTTGACGTATGAAATTACTCTTGGAAGCAATGTACTCATATATAGAGTTTATGAAACACAATGTTACCAAACCAAGTATAAGTTCTTTATATGTTTGAGGTAAATTTGTTATGGTGAAATAAGGTGGAACTCAAGTTTTACACCTCACACTTGATGAGGTCTCTACTGATTATACCAATGTTGCCTTATTGTTGATTAAACCTCAAACATAAATAGGAAAATATTCCCCTATTCTTACTTATACCATGATTATGCTTGACATAATGATGCCCGTGGAGTCATGATTTGATGTTAAGACTCTGATACCTATGGCATTTTTCCCAATTGATTGTTATGCCTCCATTTAATCTCAATTTTGACATGAAACTATGATCTTGGACACTTAACTTTCCCTATTATATGCATACTCCTGTGATGCCCTAATTGACTAGTCAGATTCCAAATCTACCCTTACCTTGATCTTAAAAGGAAGGGAATTTTACTATGACCTTGAACTTGCAAAAATCTTGAGATATTGTTGCCCTATTAGGATCTTGATGTTTGACTCATGATCTTGTAAAATATGACTTGGTAGTTGATACTCACCCTATTTGGATATGCTTGATGACTAAAGATCAATATGGACTCATGCACTAGAGTATCATGGTAGTTGACTTATAACTCCCTTAACCTAGGTGACAACTCTATTTGACTACCTTTAAATTTTCATGTTGTTGATTATTTAAAGTTCAGGAAGGTAACCCCATCCACCGAAATTTTGATTTCTTGAACTAAGTCTCTAATAGGTCAAATCCAAGATGATCTTAATACTCGATCTTGAATCTCAATTTGATGACGAACTTGGAAGTATGATTATGTTGACTATAGCTATTAGTGGTTAAGTCCCTAGAAAGACCTTTGCCTAGATCATTCATTAGATATGAATACCGTGAAAATAAACTCAATATTGATGCCATGAAATGTTGAAAAATGCTTGATAAGTCGCTCGATTATTTCTTGATTGATGAATGACTACCCTAAGGTCTAAGAAGGAACATGAACCCTAGTTTGAAATGTTTGGACCTATGACTTTGTCCAAACTCAACTCTCGATATTGAATAATGAAATCTTGACTCATGATTAATGATATTGATCTTGATATTGGCTTGACTCCTATTACTACCCCATTTGGATCTTGAGATCACCCTTGATATATGACTAATGGCCTTCATGTTCCCAAATCTCAAAATTGAAATTATGACTATGTTGATTAGCTCGATTTAGGACCTAAGATGAGCTCCATGTGGACTTGGGTGGGACCTTCCATTGATGTTCAGCATAAAATCACGCTATTGAAATATGATGTTGGTCTTGAAATTGTCGGAATGAAAAATCCCAATCATGGACCCCACCTCAGCCAATGTAGAAGCTAAAACCCTAAAATTTTGGGAATGAAAGTCATGCCTTACTGTTGAACTCTATTTAATTTACCTAATTGTGATATCTCCAAATTGGTGATCTATATGACAATCCTTACAAATATAAGACTCTTGTGATGATATTCCCCAATTTGATGATCCATGTGACTATTGTTGACTTTGATGCTCAATTTCTCCACTAGGAATGAGATTGTTTTGGTAAGTGTTGATGATACCTTAAGGGACACTATGATGATTTCAACATTGAAGATGAAATTTCAAATCTTGACTTATAGATTGATTTAATTTTGGGGACAAAATTTCTTTTAAGGTGGGGAGGATGTGATTACCTGGATTCTCTATCATTCATTTGGCGTACATCTTGACTTATTTGCTTCTCTATTGTACTCAACAACCTCCCTCACCTTTACTTTGATAATTCGAGGCACCTCATGTACAATTGATGAGTTATCTTCAATTAAACATCACTTTGTTTTTATAAATGACTTTAATTTGAGTTTTAAATTCAGTGTCATGTTTTTTTATTACCATCCATCAATCAAATTTGGACCACTTCAATGATCTCTCATTGCTAAGAAATGTATGTAATATTATAGAGGATTCAATCGTGAATCCAATGGTTAAAAAATCAATAATCGGATGTTCATAGATCAAGAAACGGCTAGATGAATATTGACTTTTAATCTTTGTTTTAGACTTGATTTAAAAGTTACTTTTGCCCAATTGGGTCTCTATTGGAGGGCACGACCAAATTAAGAGGGCGCCCCCATGGTGTTTCTAGCAATCTGACCTTCTTTTGTTTCGACCAATCACAATGCATAGATGCAACCCCGATCAGCCTAAACCTTTGGATTACCCCTTCCACAACTCGTCTCTAAGATCAAGGGACGTACAATCATCTTGCTCCTCCATACAGTCCCAACACAAAGAATGTCAGCTACCACCTACCCCCTCCTTTGGTGCCACCATCTCCCGCCCTTTTGACGCACAATTGGCACTTCTCTTCCTATAAAGCACCTCCCCAAACTCCTCCCTCATTCTTTTTCTCCCTTCATGAACCCTAGACCCCCCTTATCATCTCATTCCTTGTCCCCAACTCGCCAATGCCACCAGGAGTTTGATTTTCGGGCTTTCATCCCTAGACTCTTTTGTCACCAACCAACCCCAACTCTAGGATTTCCGCTCAACTCTAAGTTTGGGCGGCTGCTTCACGCTTGATGGGGTGGCCTTTACCCCTTCCCACCCTCACTTTCAGAGATGTATCTCATTGTATCATCATGCAAGCATGCATGGAGGTGCCTCATGAGGATGAGTGGAAGCGACCCTCGAATTTTCCTTGGTCCATAGTAAACCACAAATCAACGACCGAGATGGCCCTCTTTCTCCCCCTCTTCTCTGTGATGGGTGTTGTTTGGGGTGGAGGTGGCCTGTGTCCACAGGACCCAACTATGAGGGGTTGGAAGTAACACAGATGGTTAGCGCAAACCAGGCTCGCTCGCAAACCACCCCCGGGCCCGAGTGATCGAGCCGATCCAATTGAGGCCCTTTTGGGAAAATCTTGGGTACATCCTTCCCAAAAATCTAGTATTTAGTTTCTTGATATTAAAACCTTCATAACTCCATGGGTAATTATCCGAACACCTTGATGTTATATATGTTTTGACCAAAAAAATCCATCTTTGCAATGAGACTGTCACATATTGCTAATTTTGTCCCTATCTCCCCTGAGTTATTGTTAATGCATCTCTTATGAATATGTTGATGTTAATGACTCTTGAGCATGTTTTTACCTTGTATCCTTATGGTCCCTAATTACTCTAATCCCTTAAATAAGTAAGTTCAGTTCATTCTTGCCATGTTATAGATCTTGGACCATCTCAATGAACGCTAGTGATCACTTGAACCTTCTATGGCTAGCTTTTCTAAAAAATGGCTCTTTATGTGTTTAATTATGCAAGTGAATCATATATGGAGTCTTGGACCTATTTTCTCATAATGTAATGATTGAATTTTAAATTTAGTAATCCTCCTAATGTATACTCTATGTTTGAATAAGGACTTATGGCCTTTTGATAAGATGTAACTCATGTGACATAAAAGACTCACCTTTGTACACTATGATGCCATATTATATGATGTTTTGTACTTATATCCTTGCATCCTTAATCTTTATGAAGTGTGGAACCCAAGTGCTTAAACCTATATTATGAACCTCAAATCAGTCCTTAGAAAGCCTTGTAAGATGAATTGCATTGTATCATACTCATATGTATTCGTGACTTGTATATGACAACTAATGTGATGTGAATTCACTTATTGATTATTTGACTCAACTCTTGTATTGATGACCTTATAATAATTACCATGCTATCTTAGACTATAAATCAATATAACCACCATGTTTGAGATCTACCTCCTAACTTGTACTAGTTAATGCTTCTATGACTTGGATATGTGGCACTATTGCATTGAACGAATCTGATGTAGCTGACTATGATCTAGCATGAATAGACCATGATGTAATCTAAATGTCATGCTTCCCCTACTTCTAAATAAGACCTCATCCTTATCTCGTATTACTCATGATGTGGATGTATCACCTAGACCTAAGATGTTGATGTAACCTTTGAACTATGATTGATTGATTGCATGCACGTATGGAACATTGGACCTAAGTTGATCTATTTGAAACCTAGTTCTAGGGAAACTTTCACATGACTCATATGGTGCTTAACTTATCATACCATAGAGATATAAAACTCAATCTGTAACTTTTGCATCTTAGGTCCACTTGGGTTGGACCACCTCTAGAGGTCTTATCATATCTTTCTCACTACTCTTAAGGTACACTTACTCTCTTGACCCTACTATGGCATTGGCTTGTTTGTATGTATGCTCGTATAAATGCTTGGCTAGTTAATTACTTGTTTGAGCTACTTGTTCCCTACGATTAGTACATTTGTTTTGCTTGAAATATGTTGAACAAAACTTAAACATAATTGAACTTGTCCATTAGACAAACCTAGTGTACCAACATGTATTCTAAAGGTAAGGGCACAAGGTTGGGCACCTTACTTGATATGTCAAGATAAGGATGACCATGTCAATAAAAGGGTAGCTAATCTTTAGCACCCTTATGGACCCTTCCAAAGGGAAGCTGGTCAATGGCCATATTACATTATTGAGTATAATGGAAATTCACCTAAAATATGCTTTATATAAAAGAATGTCTTAAATTGTTCTTGCCTTGTTTCATCTGTGTGCTTATATGATTTTTCTAGACAAGCAACTTTTATATTGCTCTTAAACTATTTACATGCCTTTCATAGCATACTTAATACTTTAGCATTAATATATTTTGTATATTGATTTTGTAGTTGCCAAATGAAGATCAGCTGCACTCAAGACTCTAAGCTCTAAAATGCAATAGAAATGGGTACATTTGAATCTAGAAATGGGTGCATATATCTTATATCCAAGTTTAGTATCTTGTTGCCTTATTGTTATTGCCTTTTTCATATATATTGCTTGTGTTTAACTATGTGTCATTCTATGGAAAACCCTACTGCCACTAACTATGTAGTCAGTGGGGGTAGGATGAGGGTAACAAATGGTTTCCTAACACTGATGTTATAAACTAGTCATTTTTTGTTGTCATTGTTGGGGGCAAGGCAAAGCAACTAGTGTTAGGGACCTGAAGTCTACTTAGACTCTATCACCACATTTGTTTCTATATTAAACTTGATTATGCACTATTTTAGAAATATTTTTAATGTAACTTGAGATCTTGTTATATGTCTGGTACTTACCTTGACTTATCTAACTCTTAGGTTCTAAGTTAAACTCACCTTAATCCTTAGAAGTAAGTGTCCATGGTAATTTTTTCTCCTTGTTGTTTTCTCTACTTGTGTTCCCCAATTCAGGCTAATTTAACCCGATACCTTATAGAAAATTTGGGAATAAACGTTTCCAAACTCTATCTTAAGACAAGATTCATTTACTATCTCGATACCTTATAGAAAATTTGGGAATAAATGTTTCCAAACTCTATCCTAAGACAAGATTCATTTACTATCATACAACATACGTAGTTTGGGGGAAACACATGAGGTTAACTCTTATGTGCACATTGATGTTGATCCTTTGACACTATGGAGATAAACATGTTATATCAAGAGAGGAGATATTGTAAAGCTTTTGTTTTCTCCCTTAGAGGTAAGGCTCAACATTAGTTCAAGAACATGAAGCATGCAAGTCTTTGCAACTAGGAATTTTTAACAAACAGTTTTTTTAATAAGTTCTCCCATGTTGAGAAGATAATCAAATGGAGAACAAAGGTCTGCAATTTCATGCAAAAAACCTTACAAGAACCTTCATGGTTCATGTGAAATGTACCATGGCTATAAAAGGGAATTTCCACATCACAATTTCAATTTTGAAAACCTAGTTATTGTCCACATCCAAGATTCAATTATGAATACATGGTTACCACTTTTTACTACGACCTATCTCGAAATGAAAGAATATCTATCAACATCATAACATAAGGGGATTCAATAAGACTAAACATTGAGTGTTTTATTTTGATAATAGAAAACATGGCCGCTACCTAATGGATGATATTTTTAGAGGAGAGAAGGTAGAAACATATCTGATGTAGGGACAATCAATTAGTCCAAGGCAATGGAAGTGTTAAGTACAAAGTTGGAAAAGATAGCTACCCATGTCCAAACATTGAAAGAACAAAATAATAAGGGCAAGGTCCATGTGTTATGTATGAAGAAATTCCTATCATCACATATACACCCATGAAAAAGGAGGAAACCAAGAGGCAGTTAGGAATGTTTCATACATCATCTACAAAAGGCTGGATCATTTTGGATTCTCCTATAGGAACGTAACAGTAATAGAAAATTCTCAACTCTTGAATTAACTTTATAAACTACTTGAGTTTTGATGAGGTAATACATTATAAGGTTTCTAGAGTAATACAAATTTTCAAAAAAATAGGAACTTCCAAAATAGGTTGCAACCTAATATGATGATCATGGTGTTCTTCTTTATAATGAGGAAAGATGAGATGAATGGAAATAATTAGTCAAAGTATTATTGGTATCAACAAAAAGATGGGACAAATGAAAGATCAAATTGGGAATTTTCCTAGACATATATGTGATCTCCACCAACCCAACAAGATGATAGATCAAGAACTACTTCAACTAAGAGTATCACATCAACTTTAATGTTCAGGACTTAATGAGAGTCCACACTCTATTTGAATCAGTTTACTTGATTGATTGTTATAATATTTGTCAATTTTTAGGACAACAATTTTGCATTGGACCCCTTTATGAGATCCCTATCAAATTAGACCTCTGATGTGGCTAATCTCGAGGTCAAGGAGATGCTATAATGTCTTGATGTTGAAGAAGATGAAGTGATCATCATGTATGAGTCAAAAGAGCTTGAGAATCAAACCACGAACTATTTCTCCTTGAAAATAAATACTAATAATGAAGAGGCTCCCAAACCAGTTACCATGATGGAACAACTTCTGGAACAAGGTAACGATCCAAATACTATCAAGTTCATCTTGTATAGAAAAGAAAAGAATCTCCTACAATCTGAGTTACATATGAGAAGGAAATCTCTAGGGTAATTTATAGATGACATCAAAAGATTGATCCCTATAGTGTGCATGTGTATGATTCACTTGAAGGAAAATGTCATCTATCTCAAGTAGATGCAATTGAAAAGTGACAAGAGGTCATAAAGTAAGAGGTGAACAAGGTGTGTAATGTCTGAATAATATATGCCAATATTGACAATAATTGGGTGAGTATAGTCCAAGTCATACCCAAAAGGGAGTTATTATCATGATGAAAGGAAGACAATGGAAATGAACTAGAAACAAGGAAGGGGAAGGAATCATAAATGTGCATATATTATAGGAAATCTAATACTTCCATGAGGAAGGACCTCATTCCATTGTCATTTGTCAACCAAGTCCTAGAATTCCTATCCCACCACTCTTAATTTGTTAGCTTGATGGTACTTGGGATTCTTCCAAGTCCATATCCACCCAAGTGATTAGTAAACACTACACTCACTATCTATATGGTATATAAGATCTTTTGTAAAATGATTTTTTCTCTATGCAATGATTGTTCCACTTTGTAAAGGTGTATACCATATTTCTTTTTCAAAATATGTAAACATATATTGGAAGATTTCATGGACTATTGATATATTTGTGGGTCTATGTTTGAGGATGGTCTACAAAATCTTTCACTTGTTTTATAAACTTTTGAGGAAGAAAACCTCATCCTCAATTAGGAAAAGTGTCATTTTACGGTCCAAGAAGGAATAGTACTTGGACAGAGAAATCAATGTGGTCCAAAGTAAGTTTGAGGTTATATCAGAATGTCCTCCACCACGATCAATAATCGGAGTGAGAAGTTTCATAGGTCTCATTAAATATTTCTCAAAGATATCATAGACTTTATCCAAACTCCCAGTGAAAGATTCTACCACCAAATTTGATGAGATTTGTTTGAAAAATTTACATACCTTAAATAACTCACTAACAATAACACCAACTTTTACAACATGTATCATGCTTAAAATGTAACCATCAAGTTAAAAAGATAACCCAATATCAATTAAGCTTGTTATTGTATTACTTATCTTTTAAATTATTTTGGTTTTGATATTTTGTATAATATTGTCACTTTGAAATTTAGATAATCTAGTAATAAATCCATAAAAACAAGAACAAACTAAATTCGAGTTGAATCGGAGAAGTTATATCCTTTTTAATCTTTGATAGGATTTTTAGCAGTTGAGAACTGAAGGATTTAGATTGAAGGTTTTGCATATCCATAGATCAAAGATTTTGCTAATTTCTCAGATCAATGGTTGTATAGAGCGTTAAGTCAATGGTTGTTGTAGATTGAAGGAAGCATTAATCATAAATTGGAGGTTTGGTTGTTGACATCAATCAAACATCAAGTAGACCAAACAATTAGGAGGGATGTACCTTATGAAGGTTTTTGCTAGGCATCACCAACCAAAGCATGGAATAGCAAGGGTCAATTGATGATATACTGGTAATTTTCTACCAAATTTTAATTGATGAATGCAAATCAAAGGTAGAGCAAACTATTAGTTTTAGAAACTGAAGCCCTTGGTGACATCCATCCACCGAAGGCGTGACGATCAAAGGTATCAACCAAGGTTGTCCATACCAATGTCTAGTGTCTACCAAAGGTTCAGAAACTGATGGTTGCACAAACCATTGTTAGAGCCTACCGACAGATTTCCTACTGAGGGCATCCTTCCAAGGAGTAACAACAGAAGGTTTTCCTTCTGATGGATTGGCTATGATTCCACCCAACTCATCAAATCATAGAGAGTTCTAATCTCTCTATACATGTGATGGAAATGATGGAATGATATTCTTTAGTCTTGCACTTTAGTTGTCCATCCATCAAAAACCTTTGAGTGGCACAAGAAGGGTGTGGTAACCTTGTTCAACAAAGATGGAATAGAGGGATTAGAAATGGAAACCAAAATTTATCTTTCTGGTTATGATGATATTTCACTAGTTCCATTAATTTGAAGAAAATAAGAAATTTAAGGTAGATGTCCTGTAAGTGATTTAATGTGATGGTTAGTTAAGTCCCTTCCTAATGGGCCTAAACCCTAGTTAGTGGGTACAAGTCACATCAATAATTTAGTATGAAAGCATAGGTTAAGCTTAGGTTGAGCTAAATTTTGGGACAGAGGAGATAAGAGACCAGTAGATTAAGATATTTTGATCTTTCCATCTACAATTTTTTAATAGTTGCTTCTCGTTATGGATATGTATATGACAAGAAGAGGATATTGTCATGGTGAGAAATAGGATGAGAGCCATTACAACCATGACCCTCCAGCAATGGATCAATGAGGAGAAGATACAGATGAAACAGATAGGATGTGCCACATCTTTCCAAAGATAAAAGAAGAGGTATAAGATGGATATGAGGTCCACATCTTATAGTAAGGACCCGATGAGATCTTATGAGTTGGTAAATAAACTCGGTCAGACTGAGTTTTCTATAACTAGAAACCCAATTGTGGCACATGTGTGGCTCCAACAATTGGAGATTTTTTTTTCTTAATGGAGTTATTAGAGGATAAGCATATTAACCATTCTATCTATCTACTCAAAGGAGATGTTGAGTTATGGTGGCATGGAGTATAAGATATTAGAAGAAAAATAGTGATGACCAAAAAAGATTTTGTGGATGAGTTTCACTTAAAGTAACATCATCCTACCTATCTAAGTGATAAGATTAAGAAGATGTAGAATATGAAACATGGCACAATGACAATTGGAGAACATGGGGCATACTTCACAAGATTGGCTAATTTCTTTCCGCAACTAGTATCAGATGACATACAAAAGTGTACAACATTCCAACAAGGATTAAGGCCAGAAATTGGACATAACATATCAATAGTTGGATGAAGAGATAGAGAAAGCTTTGGGGGTTTTGTTGAGGCTGCAAGATGTATAGAAGAGTTAGTTAATGTTGATAAGTAGTATGAAGATAGGAAAAGATCTGGATGTTGTAGTAGAGGAGGACATGGTAGTAGTGGATGCAAATGAGATGGTAGTTTCTTTTCCCAGATAGATCAAAGTCTTGATTTTTTTGGAAGATAAGAAATTAGTTCCTCAAATAGTGGAGGAAGTTCAATGACGTGTGTGAGTGAAGTGGATCTTCATACACCCCTGGATTGAGCATAACCATAGTGGAACAACATCTATCGGCACACATTTTTTTAAGATTTTGGTATTTCTTATCCTCTCTCATACAACACCCTAGAAAATGCCTAAAACTTCAATAAGTTGTAAACATCAAACCTTATGACCATTATAACATGTAAATATGCCATTTTTATCAACAAAATGCAATAAATCCAATAAAATGGTTTTAAATCTATTAAATTCCTCTAGATGGTTCATTCTGATACTTTTTAATGTATTATTATGTCCAATCATGATCTAATGGAGATCTAGAACTTTATCTTGACTATTGATCATTAACTTAGATCTTCCATTTGTCCATCATGATCCATAATGGGAGTGTTGTTCACCATGACATTGTACAATATCTGTCAACTAAGAGTGGAATGGTCATGGCCTTTGCATGCCTCATATAAGAGGTCTATAGACTTTATTAGTTGAGAGAACTGTTGTGGTTTTCCTCATTTTTCACAAAAATTGAAAGAATTCTCAAGACTATCTTGCTTCAATGCTAGCTTCTGAGGGATTTTTTATGGATTTTATCTTGGATATTCCTTTGGCCCTGGCTAACTTGAGGACACCACCATGTCCATGGTTGGAGATGGACTTGGACTAATTTTTTAGAACCTCTTCTAACAAAAAATGGAATACACCACCTAGGTGGGAACCATCATGTAGGTCTTCAAGATCATTAATATCAGTGATAAGCCCATAGAGACAAGGTACATATATCTGACACAACTATGGTAGGAAACATTCTAGTTAATGTTGAGGAGTTAATACTCAAGAATGTTATTACTTTGGACAGATGGGACATAATAAGAGAGACTACCCAAATCTACAATTCATACCTAAATAAAGTTCACAATCACAAATTTAGACTACTCAACAATAGGCTCCAGTTGGTGGGACAAAGTATTTAGTAGCTTTAGGTTATAGGCAGAGCACCTAGTATCAGTAGTGGACCTCAAGGAAATGTGGTAGAGGGAGAGAAACATGTCACTTCTTCTCTATGACACCGTCTGAATGTGTAGTCTCACCTAGAGTTGTGACAGATGAGATGTTTCTTCATAACAACATTTCATTTATAATTTTGATATTGTGGATCAATGCATACTTTATTTAGATACCAATAGTCAGTGGATTGAATATGTAAACTCATTATTTATCTTATGAGTTGTTGTTAAGAGAAACATTAGGTGAACCAAAACCTTTGACATAAGTATGTCCCAGATGGCTTTTGAGTTTTATGGGTATACCGTGGCGGTTCATCTCATACCCTTAGACATTAATTCCTTTCAAATAATTTTCGGTATGGATTTCCTTGAGACAGAGCATGTCAAGATAGATTTTAGAAGAAATAGACTATCTTTTAGCAAGGTATTTTTTCCTATATTTTTAATAGAGATAGGAATGCTTTGCCTACATGCATAGTATCAATTGTCATAGTTGATAAAATCATTAAAAAGGGTGTGAAGTTGTTTTGGTTATCAACATTATCCTTTCTGGGACACATCATATCAGGATGAGTCAATGTAGACCCTAACAAAGAGGAATCTATTCTACAACATGAGCAACCTAAAAATCCTATCGAGATTAGAAGTTTCCTTGGGTTATCCATATATTATAGAAGGTTCATAAAGAATTTTAGTAATTTAGTAGCACCTCATACAAATCTAACAAGAAAGGATGAATTGTTTGTTTGGTTTGATTATTGTGAGAAAAACTTCTAGAGAATTAAAGAAAATATTAACCTCAGCACCAGTTTTGATCCTACCAGAAGAAGATAAAGGTTTTGTAGTGATCTATCAATCATCCAAGAGAGGTTTTGGATGTGTTCTTATGAAATAAGTAAAAGTGGTTGATTATGCTTCTAGACAGTTAAAGAAGAATGAAGAGAACTATCCTATGCAAGATCTGGAGTTGTAAGCCATAATACATGCCTTAAATAATGGCTTCATTATATTTATGGTGAGTCATGTTAGGTGTTTACTGACCATAAGATTGTAAAGTATGTTTCCACATAGAAGGGTCTTAACCTAACATAAAATAAGTGGATGGAGATTATAAAGGACTATGATTGTAAAGAGGCGAGATCACCTCACTAAAATTTAAAGGAAGTACAAAACATCCATCTTTTTAGAAAGACAAAAGATATTGAGGGATGCATGTATAACATTCCAAGTAAATAAGCATGCGCCAGATACATTAAAAAATGTCAATAGAAGCGGAAATAAATGAACTAAGCCTATTACATGGCTTTCATTGTTCATTACATGATTGTTCTCAAAAGATAAAGATAAGAGAAAAGGATCTAGCTATAGCAACCTAGACATCCTTTCAGATAGCTTGAGATCTACTCTTGAGATGAATTCCATCAAACTTGTCCTTCTCCTTGCTCAGCACCAGCACCTGGGTGGTTGGGAAAGCACCTAGAAAAAGGGGAAAGAAAACAAGGTATGTGTCACAAAACTAATCTAGGATATCAAGATAAGTACAACAAAAAAATAGGCTAGGGTTCATCATATAATGAAGATAACAAGAGTATGAGGCTATATTCAAAAGAAACTTGCCATTAACAATTATATCAAAAAGGATTTGCATGTAAGATAATTATGTCTACCTAACTAAGTAGGGTTGAGGCACCTACCGGACCTCTAACCTTAGGTGAGGGGAGAATAAGACATTCCCAATCACCTACAATATTATGGGGAGAATAAGACATTCCCCATCGCGATTATTTACATGCCCTCTGTGGGTGGTTGTACATAAGTACCACTACTTAAAATTAAATGGAACATAAATCCACATGCTAGAAAAGTAGTCATGGCAAGAGTAGTCATAATATTGAATAAGCATGGAAGTGGGGTATAAGACCCAAACAAGAAGAAATTATAATCTAATTTGAGGCATGAACAACATTAGGATTCAAGAATAGGATATTTAGGGTTCATTTAAGCCTCATTAGGGAAATATAGGGTTTGGCTACAATTATCCCAACATAGGGTGTAAGGAATGCACATACCTCTCTCACTGATATCAATTACTAACTTTCACCACTTTAATTGAGTCCAAGTTCCACTTTGCCTATTTTCAATGTATTAACATGTATTAGAGTACATAGTTCACATTAATATATAGAAACCCTATTTTTAGAACTTTTTAGCAAAATTCGTATTTAGACTCTTAAAACATCACCAATAAACTTATTAGGTTTTCCATATCAAGAAAACATATATTTATGTTAATTTTGGAGTTATGATGATTAAGATGTAATTTTTATGGATTTTATGCATTAAATTCGTTTTACAAAAATCACCCTTCGTCAAACCATGAAATTAGACCTTTAAAATATTTTTATTAGATAGAGATTAATTTTCCAATCCCAGAACATATTTATTTGTCAAATTTGGATAAGCGGTTTAGAAGATATAAATTTTGCAATACTGACCAATAGGAAATTGCCACATCATCAAACCGATCGAGATAAAAAGAGAGAGGGAGAGGGAGGAAACACCATTCGACCAAGATCAGGTTTGAAGTTGCATAGGTAACCAAACTAGAGCTTCTAGAGAAGGTAAAACAACAAGAAATCAAAACCTTAGAAGAGCATGGTAAAAAGAGATGGAAATAGTCGGTTTTCAACATAAAAGCATGAGTTTTAAGCATGTACTAAGCAATATATGAGAAGGGTGTTAACCAAAATTGCCTCTAGGAAGGTAATAACGTTCAAACAGAAAGGATTCCGAGATTATAAGGTCTGTTTTCTCCAAGACAAGCTCCTTTCTTTAGCAAAGATCACCTTCTCCACTTTAGAGGTGCAAACCCTAGCAAAAGAGCAAGGAGATGACATGTTTTAGGGTTTTAGGTGGAGTTTTACCATGTATGGTCATTGTTCCGACCTAGAAGAAGGTGTAAGGAAGAATATCAATATGCAAAATAGGAAATTAAGGGAGGAAACTTACTAGTTTTGGTTGAAATTACCAAGGAGGAGCTTTAGAAACCCTAATAGAGCAATTTGGAAGCCCCAGGAGCCTTCTTCACCAAGGTAGGCTCCTTCTATTTCCTTGGGGAAGAAAATTCGTGGACAAATACATAAGGAACTATTATCTAAGCTAGAGGAAAGAAAAGGAGAGCAAGAGTTTTTGAATTGTGAGTTGGGAAGGGGTATACATGGCTATATATAGAAAGAGGTGAAGCATGAGGAGTCTTAAGGGACTTTCCATGTGTCTTTAGCCTAGGGATTGATGGCCATGCAAGAGGATAGCTCATAGAGGCTTCATGGATATCAAAAGTCGGTTCTAAGAGCCCATAGATTATTCTAGGTCATCCCGACCATTTTTCAAGAAAGAAATAACCTCATTGGTTGATAGCTTTTAAGAATAAGCATCTTCATAAAGAGTGTAATCCCTATAATGCCCTTGGAAAGAAATACAATCAAACCAAGGTGAAACTAGGTTCTACAGTGGTTTAAAATCTCGTTAATGGTAAGGGAATATCTAAGGATTAAAATTCAGTTGATAATTTGCAAAGAAAACCTCCCAATTGGGTAAATTTCATAAAAGTCCATAATGTACCTAAACTTGCATAACTTGCACAAACAACATCCAAATTGGACCAAACTTCATCCACAAGTTATCTTTGATGTATAGAATATGAAGTTTCCATTATTTACATATTTTTAATTTATAAAATCACATTATTAATTACTTATGCCTTTTATTGAGTTTCTCTCTCCTAAACTTATCCTAATATTTCAAGGTTGTCCAAATTAGATGAAATTTGAAATGTAGGCTAATTTTGATATGTAGATTTCGAATTTGAAGTTTTTTTCCTCTTTTGAGACTTATTTTTATGAGATATGTCATATGGCCCATTAACATCCCTTTATCTAAATTATTCATCCGATTAAGTTTCTTGTCTTCATATTACCACGAAAATGAGTTAAGTGGCATATTTTATGTTTTCAAATCACATAAAAAAATTAGATTAAGGTTTAGAGAACTTAATCATGCTAATTAAGCTTTCACTGATATATTTGAGCATAAACCGTTCCATTGGTATAATTAGTGAATAAATGTTCACTAAACCACTATAAATTCTACTAATTAAATAGAAAGGCCAATAAGGATAGAAATGAAAGGAAAAAATGGGAAAGAGGGTCAAAATATAAAATTTTAGAATTCGATATGTTACAACACTCCACCCCTTAAAGAGGATTTTGTCCCCGAAATCACAAGCAAGAAGGGAAGGGTGAGTGTGCAACATCTCATCAGAAAAAATCAGGTTATTTCTCCAACCTTAACTTCCACCAAACAATTAATCAACATATACTCCACAAGCATCTCGACATAGGTTAGGTTATCAAGGATCACCTAGGTTTCCTTTATATAGATATTCTTTTTAGGAGATTTAATATTATTTACATTTTTGTCTTATTAAGATTATATTTATTATGATATCACATTATCATTATTATTCTTTTAATTGTGTCATATCATATTTACTTTGTTTCTAAAAGAGTTATATTTCATTATTATGCATGAAGCCATATATATTTCTTATTTACCTCATTATGAGTTTTAACGCAATTAGAGTTTACTCAATTATCAATATACTTGATTATTATCCTTAATCATTGGATTTAGTCTCTATTATCAACATATTGAATTATAACAAATTGTTTTGCATGAATTAAGACATTTTATCCAACATGTTACAAGTAATCCAAATAATGTCACATTAATCACTTATATCTATATTTACATTGTCGCATTAACTTTCTTATTCACATTAATGTCATCATTAATCATTTTTTTCATATTTATTCAGTTCTTATGATTGATTATGCACTTTTATGTGAATCAATTACTACTTATCCATATTGAAGTCATTATATGTATTTTAGTGATCAAGGTGGGACATATTACAAATTGATTCACATTAAGTGACTAATCATGTATGTATTAGATAACAAGGTAACATACTATGCATTTCAAATTGATGACTTGATTAATATGTGATTAGATGATTATATATATCATTTATGTGTATCAAAGTATGTTAACTGATTATGAAACCAAATGTCATTAATGTATCATGAAAGGCAATAAGGATGTATATATTTAAGGTTAGATGATTACAACTTAGGGTTCAGGTTAATGTGATCACTAAATTTTACTTAGCATGTATTAAGTCTAAGATTAGGTTACAATTATCTTACTTGTCATTTCATTAGGGTTTATTGGTTTATGACATGGGAAACACCATGCATATCCATTAAGATTAATATGTGAGTTACTCATATTATGTGCATTAGGTATTCATTAGGGTTTAAACATATAAATTACTCCTCAGATGATCATTATATGTTCATTAATATATAAATAAGCACGTTAGGCTATAACTATAACTTGTTTGGATCCCACTAAGGTTTCAAGCACAACAACCTCCTAAGTGTGGGGTTAGGGTTTCTAAAGAAAGTGTAGATAGATTTCAAGATGTCATAGGGCTCCATCCCCCTAAAGAGGATTTTGTCCTTGAAATCTAAACACCCAACATCATCAAACTAACTATACTCCACCCCTTAAAGGGTTCAACCTATCAAGCCAAACTACACTAGGGTTAAAGGATGAGTCTAACTTAACCATGTACAAGATCCATCACACTTCCACTGTGCACTCTGATAGCTCACTCAACCCCAAACTTTATAGTCTAGGTTCTAGGGATAAACTATCCAAACATGTGACCCCAATGGACATAAGGAGACTATCTTGGTATCCATCCTCAAACAAGTCATCATACACTTACAACTTTGGGTTCCCAAAGATATACAACATAGATGCCTAAGGTCACTATTGCCTAAAAGCAAGCTATTTTAGTCAATCCATTTCAGCTTAAGCCAGGATGATATCATATGGATCCAGGAGTCCTCATAAACCAAACCAGTGGCGCAAAGGAAAATATTGCCAGCCCCCAGAACCTGATCCTTTCTAGGCACCTTTGCTTCAACTTCATGCCCTAATAGTTGCCTAAAGACAAACCTAAACAACATTAAGTTATGCATATTTTAGTTATGAGTATTTTAGAGTTTTATTCATCATGATACTAATGTGGAACTATAGGGTCCTAAATCAACCTTTCATCATTCATAGATCAATTGTAGGGAAACCATTTCGCCTAAAGGAACTATGTAAGGCAGGGATTCTAATTAGGGAGACAAAACTAAAATAGTCAGATTCTGACTACCATGTTGTAAAGAGGCGAGATCACCTCCTTACTAAAATTTAAAGGAAGTACAAAACATCCATCTTTTTAGAAAGACAACAGATATTGAGGGATGCATGTATAATATTTCAAGTAAATAAGCATGCACCAGATACATTACAAAATGTCAATAGCAGTGGAAATAAAAGAACTAAGCCTATTACATGGCTTTCATTGTTCATTACATGATTGTTCTCAAAAGATAAAGATAAAATAAAAGGATCTAGCTATAGAAACCTAGACATCCTTTCAGATAGCTTGAGATCTACTCCTGAGATGAATTCCTTCAAACTTGTCCTTCTCCTTGCTCAGCACCAGCACCTGGGTGGTTGGGAAAGCACCCAGCAAAAGGGGAAAGAAAACAAGGTATGTGTCACAAAACTAATCTAGAATATCAAGATAACTACAACAAAAAAATAGGCCAGGGTTCATCATATAATGAAGATAACAAGGGTATGAGGCTATATTCAAAAGAAACTTGCCATTAACAATTATATCAAAAAGGATTTGCATGTAAGATAATTACGTCTACCTAACTAAGTAGGGTTGAGGCACCTACCAGACCTGTAACCTTAGGTGAGGGGAGAATAAGACATTCCCAATCTCCTACAATATTATGGGGAGAATAAGACATTCCCCAGGGTGATTATTTACATTCCCTCTGTCGGTGGTTGTATATAAGTACCGCTACTTAAAATTAAATAGAACATAAATCCACATGCTAGAAAAGTATTCATGAAAAGAGTAGTCATAATATTCAATAAGCATGGAAGTGGGGTATAAGACCCAAACAAGAAGAAATTATAATCTAATTTGAGGCATTAACAACATTAGGATTCAAGAATAGGATATTTAGGGTTCATTTAAGCCTCATTAGGAAAATTTAGGGTTTGGCTGCAATTATCCCAACATTGGGTGTAAGGAATACACATACCTCTCTTACTGATATCAATTACTAACTTTCACCACTTTAATTGAGTCCAAGTTCCACTTTGCCTATTTTCAACGTATTAACATGTATTAGAGTACATAGTGCACATTAATATATAGAAACCCTATTTTTAGATCTTTTTAGCAAAATTCGGATTTAGACTCTTAAAACATCACTGATAAACTTATTAGGTTTTCCTGATCAGGAAAACATATATTTATGTTAATTTTGGAGTAATGATGATTAAGATGCAATTTTTATGGATTTTATGCATTAAATTCGTTTTACAAAAATCACCCTTCGTCAAACCATGAAATTAGACCTTGAAAATATTTTTATTAGATATATATTAATTTTCCAATTCTAAAACATATTTATTTGTCAAATTTGGATAGGAGGTTTAGAAGATATGAATTTTGCAATACTGACCAATAGGAAATTGCCACATCATCATACTGATCGAGATAAAAAGAGAGAGGGAGAGGGAGAAAACACCATTCGACCAAGATCAGGTTTGAAGTTGCATAGGTAACCAAACTAGAGCTTGTAGAGATGGTAAAACAACAAGAAATCAAAACCTTAGAAGAGCATGGTAAAAAGAGATGGAAATCGTCGATTTTCAACATAAAAGCATGAGTTGTAAGCATGTACTAAGCAATATATGAGAAGGGTGTTAACCAAACTTGCCTCTAGTAAGGTAATAAGGTTCAAACAGAAAGGATTCCAAGATTACAAGGTTTGTTTTCTCCAAGACAAGCTCCTTTCTTGAGCAAAGATCACCTTCTCCACTTTAGAGGTGCAAACCCTAGCAAAAGGGCAAGGAGATGACATGTTTTAGGGTTTTAGGTGGAGTTTTACCATGTATGGTCATGGTTACGACCTATAAGAAGGTGTAAGGAAGACTATAAGTATGAAAAATAGGAAATTAAGGGAGGAAACCTACTAGTTTTGGTTGAAATTACCAAGGAGGAGCTTTAGAAACCCTAATAGAGCAATTTGGAAGCCCTAGGAGCCTTCTTCACCAAGGTAGACTCCCTCTATTTCCTTGGGGCAGAAACTTCGTGGCCAAATATAGAAGGAACTATTATAAAATCTAGAGGAAATAAAAGGAGAGAAAGAGTTTTCGAATTGTGAGTTGGGAAGGGGTATACATGGCTATATATAGAAAGAGGTGAAGCATGAGGAGTCATAAGGGACTTTCCATGTGTCTTTAGCCTAGGGATTGATGGCCATGCAAGAGGATAGCTCATAGAGGCTTCATGCATATCAAAAGTCGGTTATAATAGCCCATAGATTATTCTAGGCCATCCCCATCGTTTTTAAAGCAAGAAATAACCTCATTGGTTGATAGCTTTTAAGGATAAGCATCTTCATAAAGAGGGTAATAACTATAATGCCCTTGGAAAGAAATACCATCAAACCAAGGTAAAACTAGGTTCTCCAATGGTTTAAAATCTCGTTAATGGTAAGGGAATATCTAAGGATTAAAATTCAGTTGATAATTTGCAAAGCAAACCTCCCAATTGGGTAAATTGCATAAAATCCAGAATGTACCTAAAATTGCATAACTTGCACAAACAACATCCAAATTGGACCAAACTTCATCCACAAGTTATCTTTGATGTTTAGAATATGAATTTGCCATTATTTACATATTTTTAATTTATAAAACCATATTATTAATTACTTATGCCTTTTATTGAGTTTCTCTCTCCTAAACTTATCCTAATATTTCAAGGTTGTCCAAATTAGATGAAATATGACATGTAGGCTAATTTTTATATGTTGATTTCGAATTTGAAGTTTGTTTCCCCTTTTGAGACTTATTTTCATGAGATATGTCATATGTCCCATTAACGGCCCATTATCTAAATTATTCATCCGATTAAGTTTCTTATCTTCATATTACCACTAAAATGAGTTAGGTGGCATATGTTATGTTTTCAAATCACATAAAAAAGTTAGATTATAGTTTAGAGCACTTAATCATGCTAATTAAGCTTTCTCTGAGGTATTTGAGCATAAAACGTTCCATTGGTATAATTAATGAATAAATGTTCACTAAACCACTATAAATTCCACTAATTAAATAGAAAGGCCAATAAGGATAGAAATGAAAGGAAATGATGGGAAAGAGGGTCAAAATATAAAATTTTAGAATTCGGTATGTTACAATGATGCTACAATTGATTACCACTCTAGGAAGGACAATGTTGTGGTATATTCTCTAAGTAGGAATTCCATGTCATGTGTGGATATGCTTTCTATGGTATGTGTAAATAGAGACTAACTTGTCAAAATGAGAGAGATGAACATAAATTTTGATGTATCAGAGCAAGGTGG
This sequence comes from Alisma plantago-aquatica, assembly GCA_963693085.1. NCBI lineage: Eukaryota > Viridiplantae > Streptophyta > Magnoliopsida > Alismatales > Alismataceae > Alisma > Alisma plantago-aquatica. The sequence continues at coordinate 887,999,381 of OY856411.1, forward strand.
GATGATTGCATAGATGTAGGTTAGACCTATATATTATGGTCAGGTTAAGAAACTTCAACAATGTGACAATGACATACTATAAATTATGCATGATATAACAGAAGATAAGAGAATACCATTTAGATATTCAGATGATGGGATGTTGTAGAAACAATATGGATTTTGTGTTACATATGAAATTGATATAAGGAAGTAAATTCTTGAGGAAGCACACTCTTCTATGTATGTAATGCATCCAAGAAGCTTCCAGATGTACAACAACCTCAAGGAACATATTGGTGGTCAGATATGAATAGATATGTAGCTGATTGTGTAGCTAGGTATGGTGTATGCCAACAAGTCAAAGTTGAACACTAGAAACCAGCAAGTACCCTACAACCACACCCTATTTCTTATTGGAAGTGGGAACATATCAATATGGATTATGTAGTTGGATTACCAAGGATATCATGTGGTAGTGACTCTATATGGGTGATTGTGGATAGACTGACTAAGTATTCCCACCATCTCCTGATAAAATCAACTAGGGATGCACCTAAATTAGATAAAGTCTATATAGATGAGATTGTCATGCTTCATGGAATATCAATTTCTACTAGATGTGATAGAGATCTCCGATTCACAAATAGATTCTAGAATCAAGCCTTGGGAATATGATTAAGTTTTAGCACAACATTTCATCCATAGACATATGGAGAATCAGAATAGACAATTCAGACATTAGAAGGCAACCTGATAGCATGTGTTTTTTAGTTTAATGGTGATTGGGATGATCACCTCAGTCTTATGTAGATTTTCAATAATAATAATAATTATTCTAGTTTGGGTATGTCACCCTATGAAGATTTGTATGAGAGAAAGTATAGAACTCCTATTTGTTGATATGAAGCTAGTGGGAGTTAGATTCTAGGTCCAAAGATGGTGCAAGAGATAATATGAAAGATAACTATGATCAGACAATAGTTGAAAGTTGTGCATGATAAACAAAAAAGCTAATTACAAAAAAGCATATAACACTTCAATTTGAGGTTGTGTATGAGGTATATTGAAAGTTTCACCATGGGAAGGTGTACAATGGTTTGGGGAAATAGGAAAACTAACTCCTTAACACATGTGTACTTACCCAATCATTCAAAGAATTGTACCAGTAGCACACAAACTTGAGTTTCCTCCTAAATTAGCCAATTTACACGATGTACTTCATGTTTCTATGTTGAAAATGTGTCATCCAGGTACAGAGAATATCATAGACCTAGAATAAGTACATTTAAGAGAAGATGTCTCCTATATAAAATGACATGTATAGATACTAGATTGTAGGATTCAAAATCTAAAAAAAAGGGATATACCCCTAGTAGAAGTCATATTAAGAAATTATTGAGTAGATGAGGCTACATGTAAGTTAGATTTAGAAATGCATAACAACTATCCCTTTCTCTTCTATAAATTTAGGGATGAAATTTTTATTAGAGGGGGAAATTGCCACACCCTGTATCACACTTAACTAGTAAGCATAGAGTTAAAAAATAACCCAATATTAATTAGGCTTGTTATTATATTAATTATCTTGTGAGTCATTTAGTTTTGATATTGTATATGATATTGTGGTGCAAAAATGTAGAGAGTATAACTAAAAATCCATACAAAAAAGAATGAACAAAATCGGAGTTGAAATGGTGAAGTTATAGCCTTTATAGTATTGATAGGATTTCCATCAATTGAAAAATGAAGGATTTAGATAGATAGTTTTGCATGTCCTTACATTGAAAGTTTCACTGAGTTCTTAGATCGATGGTTGCATGGAGCCTTAAGTCAATAGTTTTCATAGATTGATGGAAGCATTAACCATAAACTAAGGGTTTGGTCAGTGACAACAACTGAAGGTCAAGTAGCACACAAATTTAATAAGGAAGTAACTTTACAAGGTTTTTTCTAGGCACTACCAACTGAAGGATGTATTCATGAGTGTCAACTAAAGGATAGATTGGTGAATGTCTATCTAAGGTATGATTTATGAGTGACAATAAAAGGTAGGGCATATCAATGGTTTTAGCAATCATAGGATGCACTGACAGCTATCTATCGAAATTCTGATAGTCAAAAGTGACTACTAAAGGTTGTTCAGACCATAGTCTAGTGCCTACCAAAGGTCTAGAATCTATGGTTGCATATACCATCAGTACAATCTACTAATGTATCACCTCTTGAAGGAAGCAATAAAAGGAGTACCAACTAAATGTTTGCCTTCAGATGGTTTGGTTGTGATGCCTCTTAGCTTGTCAAATCACAAAGAGTTATGATCTCTATGTATATGTGATGGAAACCAATGGAATGATAATGATTAGTATTGTACCTCCATCCTCCATCCATCAGAATCCTCTGAGTAGAAAAACAAGAGAAATTGTAGAGGTGGCCTGGGTAATGGCTAAGGAAGAAGAGGGTTAGCAGAAAAAATTGAAGATTTTTCTGTAGATCCAACTTGGTAAGAAGGTTTCAACCTTAGATATTCCTCTTTTGTTTGTTTCTTCTAGAGTGATGATGTTTCATCTATAAACCAAAGGTTTTCTTAACATTCATTCTTCATCTTCTACCTCCATCCGACATCCTTGGGGTCTGTTTACTTTCTACTGAATGATTTTTTTGGATAAGATCTTAAGATTTGAAGCTCAAGTCAGACTCGTGCAAGCAATAATTCAAGATCAATAAGCGCAATCACATGCAAGTGAGTGGAAAGTCACTTTCAAACATTGATTTATAGTATAGAAGTCTGAAATAATAATGTTTTTGTGTTGATTCTTAGTTAGTATATTTTATTACAAAAATGATTATGTATGCATAGTAGTTTTCAATAGAGGAAATATATTATTCAATATTCTATGTACTATAATATTGATACACTCAAATATTAAATGAGTTGTATAGCAAAATGATAAATTTAATGGTGGGACTTAGAGGCACCGGAAACCCCAACTTTACTCTAATGCCAAATCTAAAGAGTTGGACTGAGATTTTGAGAGAATTCAGACATTTTTTATTTGGAAAATAATTACTGTGAATATTTTTAAATTCTCAAATGTCAGAAGTAGGTAATAACAGTAATATTAATATTTTTAGCTAGATAAATTAAATATCATTAGATAGTAGATGCCTTCAAGAATGTAGAATATACTACAGGAGGCAGGCGTTGTGGGGAGAAAATGTTCTTACAACTAGAGGATATGTCTAGAGCGAGATTGCCATATGCACTAGATTAGGGTTTGGGAGTTTAGGATAGTGAGGGAAGAGTCCTTATAATAGTGTAGTATCCAAAAATAACTATAGATGCCAATGGTATCTAGTTAGCTGGTCAACCATTGTGGAACCACTAATGCAGATTAAGTAAGTGTGCTTTGACACTACACCAAATTACCCAAATTTGGAGGAGGAGTCTAGATATTTGGCGTCTCTCCTAAGTCATCGAGGTCAGACATGGTGAGGCTCATCACAGACTGGGAAGCTAGAGATTTTAGACTTAGAATCCTAGACATTCTTCTAAGGCTTGTACAATGAGTTCATAGTTACTATGATGCTTTCACATGTTGTGATACATCTCATGTGGGTCCAGGGCATATAATACATTCACTAAAGACCTGAATGGAAAATTAGTGATTCACTATGATTAATTTTTGTCCAATCTCATACTATGTTGGAATGATTTGATAGTTTCAAATAACTACATAACCTCCTTGGATCCCACACAATAAATTTTTCTCAACTAATTTATCATGGTTACATGTTGATTTTCTACACATTGAGGAAATATCTCATAAACCTGCTAAAACTATTTTTCGTTAAAGGATCAGCTCCTATAGAAGAGACAAGAACCAATTTTATCAAATAGAGCAGAGGTCGAACTAGTTATATTAGTTAGTTGGTCTCTTATCCTTCCTCTAACTCTTGTGTAATGAGAGTGAGAAATGAGGGACGTTTTTATAATATGTAGTACACTTTGTATTTATGAAGTAAATATTTCTTGTATGTAAAAGTTGAACAACTATTGTAACCTTTCATGTCTATGTAAGAAATATGTTATCTTTATAGTTATCGTGATGTTTCATTAGCTCTATTAGTTGAAAGAGAAGAAAAAATTAAACACTTTTATTTAGTAAGTGATTTTAAGTGGATGGTAAGTCGAATACCTTCTTGGCGGGCCTAAATCTTTCTTAGAGGGTTTGGGTCATGTCACCAATCATCTAGATCGCATATTGAGAGTGGGATCTACCTTTTGAGCTAATGTATTATGCGAGTAACTATGACGTGGGTGCAATAGTTTGGAAAAATAAAGATAAGAAAATCAAGCAATTTCGTATGCCGATAAAACTTGGAAAAAGCCCAAGTTAAATATACAATCATAGAAAAAATCTTTCTATAATATACACCTTTAAAAGTTTTAGATAATATTGACTGGAGACAAAGTTACTGTGTAAAAATATCATGCGGTGATTAAATATCTTATAAGAAAAATGGATACAAAGCCTATACTACTATGGTGGAAAATTTTCTCTCAGAATTTGGCCACAAAATTGTATATAAAAATGATTTGAAAATGTAGTTATTGATCATTAGACAAGCATACAATTGCAAACAACCAATCCTAATTGATCATGATAGCTACTAAGATTAATCCCTAATGATGGATAAAGTGATTGACCCCTTTGTAACTGTGTAGATTGAAATATATAAATACTTATCATTTCAACATATACCATAAGAAATCACCTTTAACCAAAGTAAGAAACATATTTGGGACCTAAATAACTAAATTGTGATGATCTTTTCATGTTTAGGAAGTGTGTAATAACATGCGTAGAAGGTCTATGGCTGTGGAAGAAGCTCTTCTCACCCTAGAAAAATGGCATGCATATGGTTTTGGAGAAAATTTACAATCCATTTGAATATCAACTAAGATCCTATAGTTGGGTTTATATTGGCCTTCCTTGTATAAGTATTTTCATGATTATCCAAAATCTTGTGACGAATGTTGAAGAACATGAAACATCTCTAGAGGAAACCAGATGCCCAATGTTGATTGTATTGTAGTGGAAAAATGTGTTGTTTGAGAAATAGATTGCTGGGACCTTTTCTATCTTCATAGGGAAATCAATATGTTATGATGGTAAGGTGGTATGATTGCATAGATGTAGGTTAGACCTATATATTATGATCAGGCTAAGAAACTTGAACAACGTCACAATACCATACTATAAATTATGCATGATATCACAAAATGTAAGAGAAAAACCATTTAGATATTCAGATCATAGGATGTCATATCAGCATGATGGATTGTGTGTTCCATATGACACTGAGATAAGGAAGCAAATTCTTGAGGAATCACACTCTTCTATGTATGAAATGCATCAAAGAAGCTTCAAGATGTAAAATAACCTCAAGAAATGCATTGGTGGTTAGGTATGAAGAGAGATGTAGCTGACTATGTAGATTGGAGTGGTGTATGCCAACAAGTCAAGGTTGAAAACTAGAAGCCAAGAAGTACCCTACAACCACACCCTATTCCTTTGTGGAAATGGGAACATATCAATATGGATTTTGTAGTTGGGTTACCAAGGATATCATGTGATTCTGACTCTATATGGCTGATTGTGGATAGACTGACTAAGTATTCCCACCATCTCTTAATGAAATCAACTAGGGATGCACCTAAACTAGATAAAGTCTATATAGATGAGATGGTCAAGCTTCATGGGATATTAATTTCTATAATATCTAATAGATATCCCAAATTCACAAATTGATTCTGGAATCAAGCCTTGGGAATATGATTAAGTTTTAGCACAACATTGTCATCGACAAACATATGGAGAATCAGAACAAAAAATTTAGACATTAGAAGGCATCCTGAGAGAATGTGTTTTGCAGTTTAATGATAATTGGGATGATCACCTTAGTCTTATGCAAATTTTTAATAATAATAGTTATCATTTCAGTTTGGGTATGGCACCCTATGAAGATTAGTATGGGAGGAAGTGTAGAACTCCTATTTGTTGATATGAAGGTGGTGGGTAATAGATTCTAGGTCCAATGATGGTGCAAGAGATAATAGGAAAGATAACTATGACCCGACATTAGTTGAAAGTTGTGCACGATAAACAAAACATATAAGACAAAAAAGCATCAAACACTTCAATTTGAGGTTGCAGATGACGTATATATCAAAGTTTTGCCATGGGAAGGTGTACTAAGGTTTGGGGAAATAAACAAACTAACTCCTAGATATATGTGTCCTTACCCAATCATTTAGAGAATTGTACCAGTAGCATACAAACTTGAGTTTCCTCCTAAATTAGCCAATTTACATGATGTATTTCATATTTCTATATTGAAGAAGTGTCATCTAGGTATAGAAAAGATCATATACATACAACAAGTACATTTAAGAGAAGATGTATCCTATATATAAGGACATGTATAGATACTAGTTTGTAGGATTCAAAAGCTTAAAAAAAGGGATATACCACTAGTAGAAGTCATATCGAGAAATCATGAGGCTACATGGAAGTTAGAGTCAAAAATTCATAACAACTATCCCTTTCTCTTCTAGAAATTTAGGGACGAATTTTTAATTAGAGGGGGAAATTGTTACACCTTGTATCATGCTTAATTGGTAACCGTATAGTTAAAAGATAACCCAAAATCAATTATTCTTGTTATTATATTAATTATTTTGTGATTCATTTTAGTTTTAACATTTTAAATGAGATTGTGGTACAAAAATGTAGAGCGTTTAATTATAAATCCATACAAAAAAGGATGAACAAAATCAGAGTTAAAATGGAGAAGTTATAGCCTTTTTTTTTGTCTTTGATAGGGTTTCCATCGACTGACAAATGAAGATTCAGATAAACAATTTTTCATATACTTACATCAAAGGTTTCACTGAGTGCTTAGAGTGATGGTTGCATGGAGCCTTAAGTCAATGGTTTTTGTAGATTGACAGAAACATTAACCATAAACTGAGGGTTTGGTCAGTGACAACAACTGAAGGTCAAGTAGGCCGCAGGTTTAGTATGGAAGTACTTGTAGAAGGTTTTTTCCAGGCACCGCCAATTAATAGATGTATTTGTGAGTGTCAACTAAAGGATAGACTGGTGAATGTCTATCGAAGGTTTGATTTATGAATGATAACCAAAGGTAGAGCACACCAATAGTTTTAGCAATCAGAGGTTGCACTTACGACTATGTACCGAAGTTCTGACAGTCAAAAGTGACAAATAAAGGTTGTACAAACCAAATGCTAGTTCCTACCAAAGGTTGAGGAATCTATGGTTTCATAGAGCATCATTAAAATCTACCAATGGCTCACCTACTAGAGGAAACAATCAAAGAAGTACTAATTGAAGGCTTGCCTTTTGATTGTTTGGTTGTGATGCCTCTTATCTTGTCAAATCACATAGAGTTCTGATCTCTATATGTATGTGATGGAAAACAATAGAATGAGATTCATTAGTCTTGTAATTCCATCCCCCATACATTGGAATCATCGGAGTAGAAAAAGAAGAGCAATCATAGAGGTGGTCTTGGTAATGGCTAAGGAAGAGAAGGATTAGTTGTAGAAACTGAAGGTTTTTGTGTAGATCTAACTTGGTAAGAAAGTTACCATCTTAGATATTCTTCTTCTCTTCATTTCTTCTAGTGTGAAGATGTTTTATCTATAAATCAAAGGTTTTCTTAACCTTCGTTCTTCATCTTCTACCTCCATCTGTCATCTTTGGGATCTGTTTACTTTCTACTGAATGATTTTTTTGGATGCGATCTTAAGGTCTGAAGCTCAAATCAGACTTGTGAAAGCAATAATCCAAGATGAGTAAGTGATATAACGTGCAAGTGCGTGGAAAATCACCTTTGAACATTGATTTTTAGTATACAAGTATGAATTTATAATGTTTCTATGTTGGTTCTTACTTAGCATTTCTTATTACAAAAATGATTATGTATGTGTAATAGTTTTCAATAGATGAAAAATATTATTCAGTATTCCACATGCTATGATATTGATACAATCAAATATTGAATGATCTGTAAAGCAAAAGGATAAATGGAATTGTGGGACTTAGTGTCATCGGAAACCCCAAATTTACTCTAATACCGAATCTAAAGAGTTGGGCTGAGATTTTAAGAGAATTCAGATATTTTTTATTTGCAAAATGATTACTATGAATATTTTCAAATGCTCAGTTGTCAAAGTAGGTAATGATAGTAATATTAATGTTGTTATCTAGATAAATTAAATATCATTAGACAGTAGATGCCTTCAAGAATGTAGAATCCACTGCAACAGGAAGGCATTGTGGGGAGGAAATGTTCTTACAACTAGAGGATATGTCCAGAGTGAGATAGCCAAATTTCACTAGATTAGGGTATGGGGGTTGAGGATAGTGAGGGAAGAGTCCTTATAATAGTGTAGTATCCAAAAATAACTATAGATGCCAGTGGTATCTATTTTTTTAGTCAGTTGGTCAACCATTGTGGAACCACTAATGTAGATTAAGCAAGTGTGCTTTGACACTACAGCCAATTACCTAGATTTGGAGGAGGAGTCTAGATATCTAGCCTCTCCCATAAGTCATCAAGGCCAGACATGGTGAGGCTCATCACAGACAGGGCAGCTAGAGATTTTAGACTTAGAATCCCTGACATTCTTCAAAGTCTTGTCCAATGAGTTCATAGTTACTATGATGCTTTCACATGTTGTGATACACGTCATGTGGGTCCATGGCATATAATACATTCACTAAAGACCTGAATGGAAAATTAGTGATTTACTATGGTTAATTGTTGTCAAATCTCATACTATTTTGGAATGATTTGATAGTTTCAATTAATTGTGTAACCTACTTGGATCCCAAACAATAATTTTTTCTCAACTGATTTATCATGGTTACATGTTAATTTTCTATGCACTGATCCAGTAGCGCATAAACCTACTAAAACATTTTTTTGTTAAAGGATTAACTCCTTTAGAAGAGACAAGAACCAATTTTATCAAATAGAGCAGAGGTCGAAGTAGTTTGATTAATTAGTCGGACTCTTATCCTCCCTCTAACTCTTGGGGAATGAGAGTGAGAAATGAGGGAAGTTTGTATAATATGTAGTACAAGTTATGAATTAACTCTTACTTTTATATACAAGTTGAACAACTATTGTAACCTTTCATGTCTTTGTAAGAAATATGTTATCTTTCTAGTTATCATGATTTCATTAGTTCTATTAATTGAAAGAAAAGAAAAAGTTTAACACTTATATTTAGTAAGTGATTTAAAGTGGATGGTAAGTCTAATACCTTTTTGAAGGACCTAAACCCTACTTAGAGGGTTTGGGTCACGTCACCAATTATCTATACCCCATATTGAGAGTTTAGATTTACCATTTGACCTAATGTATTGTGTGAGTAACTATGGCATGGGTGCAACAGTTGGGAAAAATAGAGACAAGAAAACCTAGTAATTTAATATGCAAATAAAACTTCGGACAAAGCCCAAGTCAACTACATAATCATAGAAAAATTCTTTCTATAATCTACACCTTTAGATGTTTTAGATCATATTGACTGGAAACAAAGTTATTGTGTACATATATCATGGGGTGATTAAATATCTTATAAGAAAAATGGATACAAATCCCATACTACTAAGGTGGGAAATGTTGCTCTAAGAATTTGGCCACGAAATAATATATGAAAAATGATTTGAAAATGTAGTTATTGGTCATTTGACAAGTACAAACTTACAAACAACCAATCCTAACTGATCATGATAACTAATGAGATTAATCTTTAATGATGGATAAAGTGATCGACCCCTTTGTACCTTGGTAGACTGAAATATGTACCTACTTATCATATCAACAACTACCACAAGAAATCATCTTTAACCATAGGAAGAAACAAATCTGGAACCTCAAGAATTATTATTGTGATGATATTTTGATATTTAGGAAGTGTGCAATAACTTGTATAGATGGTGCATGTATGTGAAGATGCACTTCTCATCCTAGAAAAATGTCATGCATACGATTTTTGAGAAAATTTAGGATCCATTTGTACATCAACTAAGATCCTGTAGTTGGGTTTATATTGACCTTCCTTGTTTAATGATTTTCATGTTTATGTGAAGGCTTGTGACGAATGTTGAAGGAAATGAAACATCTCTAGAAGAAATGAGATGTCCAATGTTGATAAGTATTGTAGTGAAATTATGTGATGTCTGAGAAATATATTACTGGGACATGTTCCATCTTCATAGGGAAATCAATATGTTATGATGGAAATAGACTATGTTTCAAAATGGAATGAGTCAATAGCAATCCTTATCTACGATTCTAAGACCATAATGACGATGTTCAACAAAATTATCTTTCCTAGATTTGGGGTTTCCAAAAAGGTCATAAGTGTTAGGGGCTCCCAAATTGCAGAATAACAAATTTAATCACTTAAATGAAATTATAGAGTGAAAAAAGGTTGACGCAACCTTACCGGTCTCCAAAATTATGTCAAGTAGAGGTACCAAATAGACATATTAAATATATTTTAGAGGACATTGAAGGGAAGTCCAAAAAATATTGGCTTCCAAGCTTCATGGTGTTCTGTGGGCGTATAGGATAACATATAAGACACTAATAGGGAAAAACCATATAGATTAATAAGTGGTAAGGAGTGTCACATGCCCCTAAAGTTAGAACATAAGGCTTTCTGGTCCATGAATTATCTAAATATAAACCCAATCATAGTTGGTAAGAAAATGTTCCTTAAACTTCAAGGTCTTGAAGATCTCAAGTGAAATTATTACAAAAATGCTAGAATTTATAAGGATAGACCTAAGATATGACATAATTCACACTTAAAATGATGTTAAAAGGGGACATTTTCTACCATGTCAATTTATCCATCACATTATTTCTATAAAAACTCAAATCATGATGGAAGGGTACATTTACAACCATAAAATATAACCATCAGGAGTAATGGGTCTCTTCAACAATTTTTTGGAACCTTTTCTAAGAATGGGTACATATTCAAAGATATAATGAAGATGAAGCATTCACCATGAGAGATGAACTATTTATCTCCAAACCACGAACAAAGGATTGATAGCCATATAGTCAAGCTAATTGCTTTAAATAGTCACTCCTAAGGAGGATGACCAAGACCTTTTTGATCTACACTTTTTTTTCTTTCTCATATGAAAAATATCAAGTTCTTTATTTTTAAATTCTTGTACATTATTTAGTTAATCATTTTTATACATAGTGGTAATATGTAGGAATGCATATTTACAAAATATTTACATCTTTAATTGACAATTTTTTTGGAATATTTGTAGGGACGATCACATGTGTAATATGATGATCATTTATTAGTAAAAAATTCCACAATACTAAAATTTTCATCTAATGATATCTTAATTCAATTTAAGAAGACACGAATGTCATTAGTTCAAGAGATCTCTTTAGTATAAAAGCACCAAACCTTTCTTAATTTCCCTTTAGAATTCTCATTGTTGGACTTTATTAGTATCTTCATTGTTTGATGGCATAAAAAATTTCATTGGTCTCTACTCCATAAATGAACCAACAACCAATGGAACATCAGGGGCCTTCTTCTTAAATGTGGATATAGAAGACTAAATGAGAGAACTAGGGTGAATAATATTCCAAACCTGATTGTCACTCAAGAGATGAGATCCATGCTAATCAGAAGTTGTTTTGCCAGTCTCATATCTATTTTGATCATCATGGGTGGCTTTTTGCATTAGTACCCCACGTCAATAAACCCTTTACCACCAAAAAATGAAATTCACACCATCGTTGACACCCTCCTTGCATTCCAATGAGCTCTTTACCACCAAATCGACCATTACGGAGTCCACCAACCACAATCAATGGTATCAGTGAAGGACTCAATCTAGTCCTCACCTCTTACCTCCTATGGAGATCTCTATGATGATTACATTCATCATGATGATAGAGATTTATTATGAAACCCACATCATTTTTATCTCATCTATCTCCATCCAGAGGATACATGACTAGGCCCAAAAGCTTCTCAACTCTTTCACCGATCTTTGTCCATCAATGGAATCCTTCATTGATAAGTACCTCTTTTTGTCAGTCCTTGAATTTTTTCAACCAAAGAGACCTCATTAGAAATCATTTTTGTAGGAAAATGTTTTTCATTAGTTCACATAACCATTAGTCTTCTCCCCTCTATTAATTATGACACTATCAACCGAGGAAACCTAATCAGTAGGGGAGTCAACTAGATTGTTCATCTTTTCTTGAAATCACCCACCTACTACTCCATCAAGGAATAACCCTTCATTCGTCTTGGTTATTCTATCATAATAAGGTCAAGATATAGTGATTGGTTAGTTCTTCTACCATCCTTAGCAACCTCGTCGGTTGTCAACCTCTAAAAATTTCTGAATTAATTGGTGAAAGTTTCATCTCTACCACAACAACCACACAACTATTAATGATTCATAGATCATCATAGATTCTGAAAACTGATCTAGGATCTTAATTGAATACAAGGATGCAACATGTGGATGCATTAAGATCTAAATTAAATTAGACTGAAAGAATTAAATAGGTAGAAGCAACTTATCTACAAGAACATGGGAATCTAACCCATTAGAGAATTCAGACCATGCACCAAGAGGATCATGTGAGTCACATTCTAGAGTGAAATCCTCAATTGAAGATCTCTTCTAAGGAAATTAAAACATTACTATCCTACGAATACACCCTGTCAAAGGAGGCATTTAAGCCTGAGAAGATAAAAGCTAACAACCCTGATACCATTGCTCCAACATAGAAGAATATAAGGGTAGGGGAAAGAGATTATCAAGAATTTGAATCTCAAATGTAGATAACCACCAGAGAATATTCTTTAACGCATCCCTTAGCAGTTGAGGTCACACCTTCTACACCTGTTGTAACAACATCATCATATAGATAATCAGACAATAAATTCATTCATAGACATGATGAGCATCAATAAAAACGTTATACAAAGGGAACATAAAGAACATTTAACGAAACCAAATTTGGTTTTCACAGAATATTGTGTGATCCAGCCAGTTTCTAACAAAGTCTAACATCTTTATGATATGTTTCCTAGAGGAAAGGGTGTACATTGAACTTACATATTAATTCATGTCCTCCCAAATCAAGATTCATGTTGAAAATGAAGAATAGGATGTTTTTGGGGTACCAAACAAATTATTTGTCAAAATTTTGGTAGAAACTATGATATTGCAAAAATAATGCTACAAGAAATTCTTCTCATACATGAGGAATCTTCTAGGGAAAATAAATTAAAATTTGACAAAAAATCATGGGGCATCAGTGAATATAATGTCTAGGAACTACTTATCGGTGGTTTCATAAACCAAGGAAGTTGAAAGGATCACATATACACTATGAAACATTGTGAGTGATCCAAAAATTGATATATAATGCAATCTTCACAAGGTATGACACTATAAATGTGAATAGAGATGACCTACCTCCTTTGGCATATAATGGAGAGGAAACCCATCAACATATGGAGGCTTCTAATAAAAATATGGATGATAGAAAGTTCCCCTAATTGAAAAAAAAGAAACTTTTACTGAGGACTAGTCACATTTATTAGGACTTCCTCGATCGCCCCAGGCTTCTACACAACTTGAATCAAAAGGGGAACATTTCATTGTTGTGAAATATCTAACATCAATTGAGGTTCTGGAAATAAAAAGAGATAAATATTTCTATAGGTACAAAAATCTAATGTCATGTTGCCTCTTCCTGGTGTGTGCAACTATGATAGTGAAAAGATCATGTTCACAAAATTAGAAATAATGAAGATGCTATAAGTATAAACCACCTCTACTCAAGAATCTAATGTCATACATGCCTTAGATGCTGACCTATCAAAGACAGTAGAAGTCTTGAAGGCAGACAAGTTATTTAAACCTTCTCTAAAGGAAAACATATTAATTGGGTACAGAAAAAAGCAACAATAGAGACTCAAAAAGTGAAATATCCTTCAACAGTTGTAATTGTCAAGAAAATAATTTATCCTTGAAGATCATCTATAAAACCTACTCAATTAGGATGAGAAAAATTCCATGAATAAGTGCTACCAAACAAACAAACTCCTCCAATGGGACCTAACAATGATGAATCTTTGCATGGGGAAAACCATCAAAAATCCTCCCTGCCAAAGGAGACCCAACAAAAGAAGATGGAGAGGCTGGCTGAAAGCAAAAAGGCATGCCCCTCTCTAGAAGCATACATACAAAAAACTCTATACATGAGATATCAAAAATAACCAAACACATGGATGAAGTTCAGACACCAATTTGATATAATGCATGAGATGGATTTTAATTTAGCACTCCATATTTCAAATCTTTAGTCAAATATGCAAACGCTAACCGTGAATGTTAAAGATTGATGACACAAGTACATCCACTCACGCACATTCCCCAAAAATTATGGTAGATGGCAGTCACAAATGAGGGATTTAATAATGAACATGGAAAAAGGAATAGAATGGTTGAGGAAGGAGACTGACAAGTTGTGAAAAGATAGAAACGAGCTAAAGAAAAAATAAATCAAGCCTAGATTATTTGAACATGGATGAAGGAAGGAAGCTTATTATCTCAATCATTCTCAACACCATTAGAAGGAATCAAAGAACTCAAAGGTGCAGTACCACTAAAATCTAAAAGCCACCAAAAATCAAAAGGGCAACCTCTGTCACCTTTCTAAGGTTTTAAAAACCTTGAAAAAGTGGCTACAAATATAGTATACCACACCCACATCACATGGAGGAGACTAATATTGGAGCATTGCCAGAATACCATCCCATGGTGGATCAATCATACCATGATGACAAAGAGTCATTTGTGCATCACAGGGGTGACTCTAAAGACGGTGATGAGGTTGATATATATATTAAATAGTCTCCCGAAGCCCATCAATGAATGTAATAATGGCACACATGATGTAATATGGGATTATGGTTGGAAAAGTGCAAGATCAACAACCCAAAGGTGCAATAATCACATAAAAATGGAGAGAAGTATGTGGGAAAAATGTTGTTGTTATATATTTAATTTTTGTATGAGTTGTTGAACATAATGATACAAGATACATGAATCATTTAGAAGATATCATCCATTATGAATCTCCAGATACACCACATCTTAACTACACCTACAATGATTTCCCTTTCTACCAACAACAACAGACTTAGTTTTAGGAGGCTATTAAAGAAAAGGCTCAACATTCTTTGATAAGATAGGTTATCACACAAGAAATTCACCTTTGAATAAACATCTAATATTTTACCGAAACCAACATGCAATAATCACCATCCTCTAGCATGATGGTCTTATTGTAGAATTACTTTAGGATCGAACCCAAAGGACAATCTTTTTAAGACAAAACTAAGATTTTTATACTAATTAATACAAACTGATAAATTAGTATAGATGAAGTAAATGGTTTTTTAATTAAATTAACTAAGCAAGAAATATAAATTAAATAAGAAAGATATGATATTTACACTATGATAAAATTATCAGGAAAATGAGTTCTTCTTCCACCACATACATAATCGATCTAATCATGACTAGTTACTGAATTACCATTATTTATACTATGACCATATGGATTAAAATCTTTTTCAAATAAGAATTCAAAAAATATATGTTTCAACATGGGTTCAATGTTTCATTACTCAAAGATCATTAACTAATCATCCTATACAACCCCTTATGTGCACTCATATGGGTTCTACACATCGAACCGATAATTTAACACATTGAACTGATAATCTAATATTAGGTTTCATGATCTTTACATCTAGTATTGAATTAAACATGTAACTTTATTAACTAAATCAAAGAACAATTAATAAAAGATTGGAAAACAATCTAATATACATAGTGAGACAAGTTTGATACCAACAAGAAATGAAATATGGGTGGCATGGCTAATCCTTCAACCCTAGAAAAAGACCTTTACCTACTCATGTTTGAGATACAAGATAATAGTGAGAAAGATTTATGGAGAAAGTAGTATAATAAAGAAGAGGCTCAATGGTCTCCTCACAAATCCCAAACAATAGTTGCAGTCTCTAGTCTGAATCTCCAACGGAGTGCATCTCAATGTCAAGTCATCAGATATCATCTCTGGCCATCTTTAGTGATGTCTATGGATGTGGATAGGATGGATAGTTTGTGGACCTATAATCTTAGATGTCACTTGAGTGTATTTATAATGTTTCCCACAGCTTCAAGTCATTCTAAACAAATCCAACATTTGAGACTAGTTTACTGTAGATTTTTGGAATAAAAAAAATGATCAATGCGAGTATTAGTTGATTGCTGGAAGAAGTTCATAAATTTATACTTCCATAATCGAACTACAATTCTAACCCAACTTCAATCATTCAATTCCAAGTTTGAACGTGGAATCTATAGTTGTTTTCATGACGACTATTCCTTTGAGTCAGTCTACTAGGAAATAAATCGGTCAACCAGATAAACATTTGATTTGTTGTGATTTGTACCAATTTCATGAGTTCAATGATTGGGATATCTAGACAGTTGACTAATATTTTCATATAGCTTCGGAAATGGGTATATCAATTGATTCACAAAATGAAAACATCAATTCACCTATCATATTGCTTTCTTCTTAACTTCCTACTGGATTGACTAAAGAGTTAGTTGGTCAACTTGATATATCAATTTACATATTTATTTTGTAGGAAATTGAATTGTGCATCGAATGGGTATTGAAATGCTCAATTCCTAGTTTGGATGAGAACATTAAAGGCATGTTGTTGACCATCTACACTTTAATGATTTTCACTCCAATTGTCAATGTTGGGAATCAAGGATATGCAATATTTGGTCATTTTGTTGGTCTTTTCACTGAGAGATAATTACTTATATCACCTACTTGTATAAACTTACAAGTATACAAAATGCATCAAATTTCAAATAAATTGAATAAACTACTAAAAACCTAAAAAAAGAAATATGAAATGAAATGCAACTCGAGCTAGCAAAACTAATTATAAAAATGCAATTAAAAACATTATAAATAAACAGTTGTCACAACCGTAACAATGAATGTTTCTCACCATTTACTAACATAATATACAGAATGTTTTCCAAATATATGCTTTAAACCAGTTTACATGCCTCATACTCACATCATGCTTGAATCTCTACCACCAATATGGCCAAGAAACATATCCTCCTAACACCTTAGAACATGCCTACCATATCCTCATTCTAGGCATTGTTTCACAAACCCACTCCTCACTACCATCCACAATACTACACATGTGTAAGGATTTCATAAAAAATGAGGAATCATGCAAAATCACATGTTTGAGCATAATCGAACACTGGGTTTTGTCAAATGGATCTCAATAGAGAATGTAACAAACGCTTAGGTGAGATTTGAAGTGAATGGGGATATGGAAGGAAGAATGTGCATGCCTCGTGTATATGATTTGACATTGCATTTTTAATTACAAATACATATATTGCATTTTTGTGCACATTAACATCTTTTCATTTGTGATTTACCCCATTTACATATAGTGGTGTATTGAGGAAGTGGTTATAGAGAGAAGGGGCGGTGTGCAAGAATATAGTTTAGAACACTTTATGACTATAGTTCTTTTCATTTCTTTTTTGGTGTATGGAAGGTAAGAATAGAAAGAAAAAGTGTTGAGGAGGGTTTGTGTCATGTGTAACACATTTTTTTATGATTGAATACATCAAGTTAATCCTTCAATCAGTCCATCCAAATAATGACCTGATATAATATTTCATAGAAATTCCATAGATATGATTCACTAATCAATGAGAGGAATATCATGATTGATCCCTATTGGTTCCTCTAACACATTTCATCTTTTCTAGCTGACATGATGCTTATATTCAATGGCTACTAGGGGTGATTTCTAAACACTGTCATGTTTATTTAAATTTAGTTAACGTTGAGAATATATTTTGAACAAGTGAGGTTCTTTGAAAAATTATATATGTGAACATGAATGTAAACTAAGATGACTAGATAATGGCTTCAACTAACATTACAAGAACTAAAAGTTGAAATGAGGATAATTTTACATTACATTCAAATGAGGTAAACTCAATGTTGATGACACATGAAACATAAAAAATGCAAAAATAAAAACAAGAATCCAAAACAAGTAGGTGTGAGTTGAAAGGAGTATGTACCACCCAACCTCCACCATGGTTTTAGAAATTTTCTAGGTCATGAGAAAACACTAAACCCAAGTTGGAGGGGAAGAAATATGTGATGCTCATCTAGGTGGCCCGGAAAACCTCAAGAATGTATAAGAATATGAACAAGGCATGGAACCTTGAACATATAAGCTCCATGGTGCAAATGTTGTTAGGCGGTCATGATAGCTCGAGTGGACTTTGAGGATTGTCATATTTGTGTTTCTTTCCACCTTGAAATTCATCCAACATGATCGAGAAATACTCCTCCATCATAGAGGTAGGAAAATAACTAAATGTGGGTCTACAAGAAGTGTCACGAAGGAGGAGGGGTTCATCTCTTGGTTGCCTTAGGATTTTCTCATATGTAAAGATCGAAGGTGGACTACCTTCTTTTGTGGCTAAGATAGTATGTAATAACTCTACAACTAGTGCTGCCAACTATTCTAAGTATGACAAAAGATCTAACTATGAATTCTTCTTATAACCTAAATTTGCATGTAGAAGATGTGGTGTTGGCATAGGAAATCCATCCTCATTCATAAAGTCATATCGATGAATATTTTTATGTTGTTGTATACCCTCCTAGAAAGTTGTCCACTCAACATTAGGATTAGAAAAAGTAGTGGGTTCCATGAATCTCAACATGTGGCTCTAGATCATCCTAGTGAAATACACCTGAATCATCTAAGACTTTGGTTGGATCTAAAACTAGAGTGAGATGAAAAATCAGTCAATGGTGCCATGTAAACCCTCTTTTGCAATAGTATCTCATCATTTGAAATAACCAGATTTGCAATAGAATATGGTTCTTCATCATCTAGGTTACACTAAAAAAACATTGATTGATCATGTTAATCATATGGATTTGTTCCTACATTAGGGTAGAATGGTGGAGCCTCAAGCTTTTAGGAGAGCTCACCTTCCATATGATCTAGTTGTGCCTCCAATCTTTTTCTTTGTGATTCTTTATTTGCTAGCATTACTTGTTTTTTAGCTATAATTTCTTGTTGACTATCTAACATCTTCTAGAGGGCATCCAAATTCTCATCCATGTCATATGGATACTGATATTCATAGTAAACCACTTCACCACACTCCCACAATATTGTAAATTTTAGTCCACATCATCTACATAATCATCATCATATCATGGTTCCTCATAGTAGCCTTCAGAATATGGTGGATTGGAATTGGAAAACTATGCACATGTTAACACATGAATCTAGACTCCACAATAATCTTTTGTAATGGTACTTGATGTGTGCATATATCATATTTTGGACCACTTTTGGCTGCATTTCCCAATCATTTTAGCCCAATAATCACTCTTAATCATGCTAGATTTTCCATCATTATTGTTGAATTTACTTGCCCTATGGTTTAGTTTGTAGATACAACAATTTCACATAAAATGGGGAGAAAATGCCATTATAACATCCATAAAGGCATTCCCCAATCATCTAGACATTTAGAAAATCAATGTTGCTGAAACTGATTAAGACACCCTGTGTCTTAAAAAGACACGACATGTCATATTAAAGACACCCTGTGTCTTAGCCCATAAATTGAATGCATAACTATAGATTTGTAGCAACACGTCATGTTTTATAAAAGACATGTTGTGTCTTATTAAAGACATGTCGGGTCTTATTAAAGACACATCGTGTAACCTCCCAAAACTCGATCCAAACTTCAGTTATTGCATAAGACACACCGTGTCTTATAAAAGACACATCATATGACCTGCAGTTTTCACTCAAACACGAATTTAACTATCTCACACTTGTATATATGACCCCAAACCATCATGGGATAGTTATCGCAGACTATTTGGGACCTTTGGGAGCGGGACTCAAGGAAGTGAGAGCAAGGAGGAGTTGGAGGTGTTCCAAGAGAGAAAAGTTGGTTTCTCAGGAGGGAAACTTCTTCTTGTTCATTTTTCTCCAACAATTACATCAAGGATCTTTGTCGTTCTCTTCTCTCCACTCAGAAGTGAACATTTATGGAGAATTTCAGCAGCAAGGATAGATTTGTGACTCCTTGACCAGAGTTCCAAGTCTATCTTCCTTCTTCCACAGACATCCAAGTTTATTTCCTTCTATTATGATGTCTAGCACTACTTCATATTGTTTGTATCTACTTTTTACAGCCATGAATGAGTATATCTCTTGTTCTTGGGCATGGGGGAGTAACTCCCATGTCATAACATTGTTGAACATGAATTTCACATATATAATGCTAGTTGTTTCACTATTCTAAGGTTCATCGGTATTTCATTCCTCTTACATGCTTTGCTGGCCACTTTGTATGTATGATTTCTACTCTTTGTATGATCTAGGAAGATGTGTATAGGAGTAAAGATATGTACCTTATTTGCACCACCTTGACCATAGGAGTGGCTGGGATGTGTTGGGAAATAGAGGCTTGTAGTCTTTAACTAAGTATATCCACAGGAGTGGTATACAAAGTTAGGACTGTTCTACACTACCGAGAGGTGGGTGTAGGATACATGCCTCCCCTATGTTATTACTAGTGTTCTTGATCTTTGTTGTTCTTCATGTTATGATGTCGATGTGAAACCCTATCCTCAAGAATCCCTAATCCAAATTGATCCTTAATACATGTGTTTTATGTTTTAGTTCATTTCCTTTTAATTGCTTAGTTAACATAACAAAACCCCTCTTGCTAAAAAGATTTAGATTGTTGAAGTTCAATACTCTTACACCTAGCAATACCTTGCTCCTTGGATGACCTTGATAATACTACACACACCTGTATACTTGTTGGGTAGTGTTTGAGTTTACAATTATTAAAACTTGCGCACACACAGTCAACAAGTTTTTGACGTTGTTGCCAGGGAGCATCGGTATTTTTGTTAGTGTAAGAAGTGTTGCATTGTAAATGAGTCTAGATTACCCCGCCACCTGACATATCTACCATCATTATTTCCATCATGATCATCATCATTATCTTGTTTTTATATCTTCCATTTTCTTTCTTGTACTTCACTCGCCTTCTTTACTTGCAGGACTATATGAAGTGATACAAAATAGGCTTTCAACCTTCCACATTTCTGGACCCCAAACTTGAGCATAATGTTTGCAGCCTTCAAAAAGAAAGGACGAATGAAACTCAAATGAATCTAGAGGACTCACAACCATCATCACCAACATCTTCACCACCATCTTCACTAACCCAATAAGAAGATCAAATCATGGAAGATGATCGTCCCCTAAAGGACTTCATTGTTCCAGCTGCTACAAAAATAAATGGGGTTATCACTATCCCACAAAATGAGGCAAATGAATTTTCTATTAGCCCCACAATTATACAGATGATACATCAAAACCAGTTTGGAGGGACTCCAATGGATGATCCAAACCTCCACGTTGCTAGATTTCTACAGTTGCTAAGCACTTTCAAGATAGATGATGTTTCTATTGACGCAGTTTGTCTTCTTCTTTTCCCCTTCTCTTTGAGAGATAGAGCCAAGGCGTGGCTCTATTCTTTTCCAAGCAACTCCACCAACAGTTGGGAGGAACTCCTCAAAGTTTTCTTAGCCAAATACTTTCCACCAAGCAAGACCACATAATTGAGGAGTCAACTCATCAATTTTTCTCAAAGGCATGGAGAAACATTGTATGACACATGGGAAAGGTTCAAAGACCTTCAACATCTTTGTCCACACCATGGTTTAAGCAACTGGCTTCTATTGCAAACTTTCTATAATGGCTTATTCTACAATACAAGGATATTTGTTGATGTTGTTGCAAATGGTGCTTTAATGAACAGATCATACAAGTACGCTTATGCCATTATTGAAGACATGACACTTAATACTTGCCAATGGAGTCCTGACTGGAGTAACTAACCTTCTTCTTCAAGCTCTATTTTTGGAAAGCAAGCTAATGAAATAACTTTTAATTCATGTGAATCAATGGGACACACTCCTTCTTCATGTCTTTCCACACCATCACAATTTGAAGAGATATCACAGCTCAACAACAAATCAAGTCAACTATAATTGCATCCAGCTACAACAACATTTGCAGCCCAAGCCTAGTTTGGTGTCAATGCTTGAGACCTTTTTCTCAACACAAATTCAGCAAAATGATGAAATTCGTCAACAAAGGAAGTTGCTAAAGGATGCTATTTTTCAAATTTTTTCTAAGGTGGATGGAATTTCCACTATGACTAGGATGTTGGAGAATGAAATTGCTCAACTAACTCTTACCAATCAAAAATCACCTTTCGGTTCCCTGCCTAACCAACTAGAGATGAATTCAAAGGAGACATTTACATTAGTTACCTTGAGGAGTGGAGCTATTATAGGAGAATCTTCTTCACCATCAAAGACAATATCATATGAAGATGTTGATCCAACGCAAGCAATGAGAATGCATCTCAAAAGAAGAAATCTGCACATACTCCATGGGATGATTCTTCAAGCAAAATAAATGTCATTTTTCCACAATGCCTTGGCACATTTCTTGGTGATGAGAAAATTCTTTTTGAAATGGATTCTAGCTATTTTGAAGAAGAGAATGAAGGGAAAAACATAATTGTTGTACAAAAGACTATTCCTACTGCAAACCATAAGAATACATCTTTGTCCCAAATAAAAACTAGACTGACAAAGAGGCATAGATCTATGGCGCAAAAAGTCCTAGCTTCAAATTAGAGCACAATTCCTCCACCTTGACAACTCTGCCATGATGAGGTACCCAGTTGCTATTCTCTTTGTTTGATTTCTATAGTGAGGACACTGTAGATTTCAAGCTTAGGGGGGAGCAACCGGCCGGTAGTGTAGTTTTATTTCTCATTTATCATCTTTTTCTTAGCTCTTATTTTAGTTTTTGTTCTTCTTTTGGAAAATTCAGAATGATATGAAGCTTAAGTGGACTGAATCCTTTCTATGCCAAACTAATTGTCCTCTTTTGTTGAGAAATATCACTTGTAGAAATTGTAAAGGCATGCATTGATCAAATGAAACCTTTTGTCCATCAACATGTGCTTAACTTTGGTTTATGCTTCTAGCCTGAAAATTCATCTTTCACATGCTTGATTCCTTAAAACATGTAATGGTTTCAGTTTTTGTGAGTAAATCAACTTTACAACATCATTTAGAATACATGATGCCCTTGCCAAGCTCTTAGTGCATTTTCATCCAATTTCTCAAAGAATAACTTTCAAAACAAATGAATGAAATATAGCTAATGTTGCAATTTAGTTGAATCTCCTTCTTTCAAAAAAAATTATAATTTATTTTGGCTTATCTCATCCTCATACCCCATAAAAGATGGTTAAACTGCCCACATATCATGCTAGCCTAGTGTAAGTCTGATATGGCTATGATGGTTAGGTGGTATGTATGAAAAGAGGGTAAAATACCCCAATCGATACTCCACATGTGCATAAGCCTACATTAGCAGCCGAGTGTCAGAACCCATAATCCATTATCATAACATTTTTGGGAAAGAAGGAGAGTACAACTAAAATTGTTAATTATAACTAAGATTTCATCATTTGTATCCTTAATAGTTGATAGTTTTAATTGCACATCCACTAATTGTATGTCTTGGTCATCCAAATTCTACTTAGTGTTGTTTAATTATTTGATTCATTTAATTGTAACCACCTTTGCTGAACTAAAAATCTCTTTCTTGGGTGTTTAAGTTGAACTGATGGTTATGAGTATAAACATGTTGATCATGGTTGGTTTGGTCTTATACACATCTTTCAGTTCATTTGATCTATGCATGAACTTGAGAATTCCTTCATTTGTGTTTCTATGCTCTTTTTGCTTGAGGACAAGTAATGGTTTAAGCTTAGGGCGATTTGATGTGTGTATTTTATATCATATTTTGGACCACTTTTGGCTGCATTTCCCAATCATTTTAACCCAATAATTATTCTTAATCATGCTAGATTTTCCATCTTTATTGTTGTATTTACTTACTCTATGGTTTGGTTTGTAGGTACAACAATTTGGCATCAAAATGGGGAGAAAATGCCATTATAGCATCAATAAAGACATTCCCTAATCATCTAGACATTCAGAAATTCAATGTTGCTAAAACTGATGAAGACACCCCATGTCTTAATTAAGAGACCCCGTGCTTGAAAAAGACACGACGTGTCATATTAAAGACACCCCATGTCTCAGCCCAGAAATTGAATGCAAAACTCTAGATTTGTAGCAACACGTCATGTCTTATTAAAGACATGTCAGTTATTGCATAAGACACTCCGTGTCTTATAAAAGACACATCGTGTGACCTACAAATTTCACTCAAACACAGATTTAACTGTCTGAAACTTATATATACTCGATCCAAACTTCAATTATTGCATAAGACATGTTGTGTCTTATAAAAGACACATTGAGTGACCTGCAAATTTTACTCAAACACGGATATAACTATCACACACTTATATATACAACCTGAAGCCGTCTTGGGGCAGTTATTACAGACTATTTGGGACCTTTTGGAGCGAGACTCAAGGAAGGGAGAGTAAGGAGGAGTTGGAGGTGTTCCTAGGGAGAAAAGTTGGTTTATCGGGAGGGAAACATCTTCTTCTTCCTTCTTCTCCAACAATAGCAGCAAGGATCTTTGTCGTTCTCTTCTCTCCACTTAGAAGTGAAGCTTTTTGGAGAATTTCCAGCAACAAGGATGGATTTGTCACTCCTTGACTGGAGTTCCATGTCTATCTTCCTTCTTCCATAGACATCCAAGTTTATTTCCTTCTATTATGATGTCTAACACTACTTTATATTGTTTGTATATACTTTCTACATCCATGAATGAGTAGATCTCTTGTTCTTGGGCATGGGGGAGTAACTCCTATGTCATAACATTGTTGAACACAAATTTCATATATATAATTCTAGTTGTTTCACTGTTCTAAGGTTCATCGGTGTTTAATTCCTCTTACATGCTTTGTTGGCCACTTTGTATGTATATTTTTTGCTCTTTGTTTGATTTGGGAAGATGTACATAGGAGTAAGGAGATTTACCTTAGCTGCATCACCTTGACCATGGGAGTGGCTGGGATGTGTTGGGGAACAAATGTGTGTACTCTTTAACTAAGTATATCAACGGGAGTGGTATACAAAGTTAGGGTTGTTCTACACTATCGGGAGGTGGGTGTAGGATACATGCCTCCCTTGTGTTATTGCTAGTGTTCTTGATCTTTATTGTTCTTCATGTTATGATGTGGATGTAAAACCCTATCCTCAAGAATCCCTAATCCAAATTGATCCTTAATACAAGAGTTTTATGCTTTAGTTCATTTCCTTTAATTGCCTAGTTAACATAACAAAACCCCTCTTGCAAAAAAGATTTAGATTATTGAAGTTCAATACTCTCTAACCTAGGAATAACTTTCTCCTTGGATGACCTTGATAATACTACACGCACCCGTATACTTGTGGGGTAGTGTTCAAATTTATAAATATAAAAATTTGTGTACACGCAACCAACAATACTTTAAATTGTGAGAAGCATGAGAGCATTTTACTGACACGTGGTTGTAATAACCACACACTTGGCATTGCTCAAGTTGCGAGTCTACGACTCCATTTATGGTGCCAAAGGAATGGAGACATTTGAGTATCAAGATCAAGAACAAAATTGTCCAATGAATTAAGATATAATTTTTTTTATGGAAGAATAGAAACAATAAATTATAGAAAATCTAAGATTGAACAAAAAATCTAAGCTAGAAGAAAATATGGGATGAAATATAATATAAAAACAATTAAAATTATGGAAACAAATGAGGGAGTATCAAAACTAAAAATTACAAAAGCAAACTATAAAATTATATAATGAAACTAAAAGTAACATAACCAAACTCAAATTATAGTAACAAACTAAGAAAGAAAAGAAAAAGATCCAAAGTTTATCTTTATAGGCAAAAATACAAAAAGCTCAAATTATCCATCATTGGTGATACAATTGTATGTGATAGATTATCACACAAGATATTCATGTAAGAATAAATTCATAAGTTCTTACCTAAACTAACTTACAATAATCGACACCCACAATTGGATGGGTCTTACCATAGTATAGCATTAGGATCAAACCCAAAGGATAGTTTTTTTAAGAAAACTTTAGATATGTATCCTAATTAAGAAAAGTTGATTATCATGGATATATGAAGATTTTAAAATAGATGGTGATGTCCAAGATGACGTTTTTCATAGGATCACTATAGGATGGTCCAAATGGAGGAGTGAAACTAGAGTATTATGTGCTTGGAAGATCCCTCTCAAATTAAAAGCAAGTTTTATAGAATAGTTATACAACCATACATGTTTTATGGGATTGAATGTTGGGTATGAATAAATAAAGTCTCAACAAGATGAATGTGGCTAAAATTTCTATGATGAGTTGGATGTATGGAAGACAAGATAATACCACTTGAGAAATGATTATATCAAGAATAAAGTGGGTGTAGTGAGCATTGAGGACAAGTTGTGTGAGGGTTGACTCAGATGTTATAGACGTGTAATGTAGACCCACTGATGCACCTATACAAAGAATGATATTGAGTCAAGCTTAATTAATAGAAAAAGAACAATGCTTAAATATACATGGGAAGTGCTTACAAAGAGAGATTTTGAATTTTTACATCTCAATCAAAATATGAACCCTAATATAGTTGAATGGGATTGAAGGATCCATGTAGCCAAATTCGACAAGGTTGGGAATGAGGCTTACTTGATGATGAAGATCAAGGATAGATATGGTTTATGGTTTATTAGCTAAATTAACTAAGCATGAAAAATAAATTAACTAAGAAGAAAATGATTTTTACACTACTCAATCTAATTATTACAACTTCTCAATTATAGATATTTAGATTAAGACCATGTGAATTCCCATCCCATCAGAATACTAATAGCACAAGTATCAATTTCACCAAGAGCTCAAGTTTTCATAAATCACATATCATTAACTAATCAACCTAGAGAACAAGTTTTGTGATGTTATCTTGGGTTCATTATGCATATAACAGATAACCTAACCTTAGGCTTTGTCATCTCTACATCTAGTATTGAATTACACATGTAAATTAGTTGGCTGAATTAAAAAATAAATAAATGATAGGAAAGAAATCTAATATTTGTAAAGAGATAATTTTGTTAACATGCGGAAAGAAATGCGATAACCCATTCAGGGATCTACTCCCTAATCAAGTTCTAAATATAATAGAAAGAGAGGAAGATATGTTCATTGAGAAAGTAGAGGTGTAGAAGAGAAGCTTAATGATCTCATCACAAAACTTGAATGACAGTTGCAGTCTCATATGAAGATTTCTCATAGCGTATGTCTCCACATCAAGTCATAAACTCTCATCTTTGTCCTTCCTTATTTACATATATGGCCATGGATGGGAGAGATAGATTTTGGACCTACAACCCTTAAAGTCCCTCAAGTATACTTATAATACATTCTAGGGTTTCAAGTTGATCTAAATGAATCTAATAGTGGTAGGCACTTTACTACATATATCCAACAACTATGAAAAGATTGATTGGAGGACCAATCAATCAACTGAAAGTGACAGTAAGTATACTCATTCTGTATATAATAAAACTATGACTCTGAATAAACTTGAATGATCCAAGGTCTAAGTATGGATGTGGTATCTACATATGTTTAGTGTGGGCTATGCTTTGCAATCAGACTGAGAAATGAACTGGTCAACTAGATAAACATTAGAGTTACAATACTTTTTCTCAATTTTATCAGTTATTTGAATGAGATAACCTTTCAATCAACTAAGATTTTTTTATCTTCTAAAAATAGTGGGTCCATTAATTCAAAAAATAAGATGATTGATTGTCCTATAACATCATTTTCAACTTGACTTTATAGTCAATTGAATCAAGAGTTACTTGGCCAATTGGATATATAGGTATATATATTTGTGCATATAACAACTTTTGGATCACACATATTTTTGTTTGTATGTGGAAGTTAGAGACATTTGGTTGAAATCAGAACTTTGTGATCCTCACTTCAAGTATTGGAGTTGGGGAGTGAGGATATGCATTCTTTGGTCATTTTCTTGGGCTCTACTTGGAGGAATAATTGATTCTCTGTTCTTCTTGTATAAAATTACAAATAGAATAAAAAATGTTAAATACCAAAATGCATCAGAAACATGATGGATATATGTTCATTAGTCTTTTGGTATTGAAGACAAAGAAGAATATGATCTAAAATAACTCATACAAGTTTTTCCAATATGACTTTCAAACCCCATTGTTCTACAAGTAGCACCAACCAAACATGTCCTCCTAGGTGCAGAACTTCTAGGAACTCCTCTCTTTCATAAAAAATTGTAGGCACAAACATGTTGTTTACTTTATAGATGATGTTCCATGACATACATATCTTCTCTGACATTCTTGATGAAGTGAATCCTTGAGGGAAAAAATCTATATAAATGGGAGTAACAAACTAAAAGGGGAGGCTTTCTATAGGGAATTCAAGAAGATTTCACATAATATGAAGTTCTTCAAAGTGCAAAGTAGTACAATTATGGAAGAAATTTTATAGAGACAAAAATATGGACATGAGTTGAACACAATGCCCATTCAGACAAGACCACTTGTATGCATATAGACTGAATGCCTCAACATGACAAAGCTAATCAAAGTTTTCAAGAAAAGTAAAACGTAGATAATAACACCCCCTACAAATTTGAAGATCATTGATCCTATTTGTAGGATACTTACATAATATAAAGGTGGAAATCTACAATCACAACACAAAGGAATTCAAAAGCAATGCTCTAATATTCAAACAACTAGTAGCCAAGGACATACACATAATATATGCATAGATAGAGAAACTAACAAATGAAGTGCACTATTAATACAAACCGAGCTTGAAGAACTATATGATTGAGCTAAAAACTCAACAACAACTACTAGACTCAAAGTGGGGTTGACAACATTTTCATCATCCTGATGTTCATGCAATCCCCTAATAAAGATCCAAGCATAGAAGCCAAATTACTTGAGGACTTCGACAGACCAATGGGAAAGTACATCATGGAATACATCCATGATTGACCTTACTTCAATCACCCACCCATTCCTCCCAAATTGAGGAAATTATATAGCCTTATAAATTTCCCCTATAAACACAAATACTAAGAGGAATAAAAACAAATCTTGAAGTAAAATAAATTGATTTCTCAACAATAGAAAGTATAGTAGCAAGAAACTATAAACAATGTAGTCCAACATTAGGCTGGATCATATACAACAATGCAACCTCCACTTGATCCTACAAACCAACCTGAAGTGAAGATAGAAAAGGAGATCCCTCATTCATAAGCCTCCATAACAGTGGAGGATGTGCTACTTTCCTGTTTGAGATGGTGGCTCCAAACTTTGATAAATTTTATAAAGAATTGTACTAAGGAATGCTTCTAGAAGATTTGCATTTGATTATGAATAGGCTCAGGGAAAATGATGAAAATAAACAGACCATATTCTAGCATCTCCATGTCTATTTTCTTATGTTTGATATTTAAGAAATCATTACAATAGGAGGATATATGATCATAAACATGATGATGACTTGGTAAATACACACAAAGGATGAACTTCAAGATGTTTACATGGATGGATATGACCTTCTTAGGGACACAATATTAAAAAAAGGAATCTAGATGAAAAATAAGATAATTGATCATATAAACAAGTATGTATCATGATTCTTTTCCTTGTTATGGTACATGATGGTCATTGGACATTGTTATCAATAAATACAAGAGCTCTATCTTATATAATAGTGTTGATTCTCTGTTCAACCTCAAGAAACATGAGAATACCCCAAAAGGATACATATTGACCAAGAATAAGGCATAGGAATGTGCAAAAGGAATAATTGCAATGATAAAAAAAATGCGGAAAAGATTATTCAATTGAAGATATTGACTTAACAAATCCACAAATTTTCATTCAATCCCATAGTAGATTAAACAACCCACTGATTGTAGTTTACACACTCCATTTTGGAGGTAAGCACTATCTGATGTCGAAAATACACTTTTACCTCTAATTGAGCTTACCGCATAAGGGGAAATTTTTTAATTTATTGGCAAATTTTGATCCAATTTTCTTTTTTAGACAAGTAAGGAGGCACCCTTATTCATCCTATCCCCCTCTTGCAAGTAGATAAGTCAAAGAGTTTCAAGCTCTAACATGATTCTCAAAAGTAAACATGGTAGTACTACTACTATTATGTATATAATAAGCTAGCATATTGTTGATGTCACTTGGGGGCTGGCATACATGAACTCTCACCTAGGGATCTTAAGATGCAGCTTGAGTAGCATGTCAGCGGCCTTGTTGGTTTCCCTATGGATAAATTGTATGGCTCTGAATTCATCTACATACTTTTGTATCCTTGCTATCCAGTTGGTGTATTTGTAGAAGTCTTGGTGGTGAACTCTTATCATGTTCACGACTTGTAGATAGTCAGTTTCAATGCTCACTCTGCTTAGATTCATATAGTCAACAAGTTTGAGGCCAAGGTGGATGCCTCCTAGTTGAGTCGTTATGGGGTCAATTGTATGAATCAAGTCAACTACACCCATGATCCATATTCCTTCGTTGTCCCTAATTATCACCGCAACAATGACTATGTTCTTATTAGTAGCAACACCAACATTGAGCCTTATAAAGCCTTCAATGGCTATAGTCCACTGATCATCACTTTGGTATCATGTCTAGGTTCTTCTTACCAAGTGGTTATGGTGTCAACAACCATCCTAGTGATATAAAGAGCTTGATTTTCAATGTTTGCTCTCTATTACTCCTAGACATGTTTATTCCTACATCTAAAAATGTACGAATAACCTATCATAAGTTGGATGCATTGCATATCTCCTTGGATATGGCTATAGTTCAACTAGTCATTGATGTAGGTGGTAGAAAAAAAGTTAGGATGCTCAAGTACTCATGATCAGGAGCTACCACACATGTCTGCCATGGATGCAGTCGCTGAGTGCATGTATCATGGTCTCCATATCAAGAGCACAATGCCCATAGTTGTTTTCCATGCACATATGTCTTAGAGATCTCCAATGGTTGGTTAGGATTGCATTGTGAAGTGACATCTACATGAAGAGTTGGACATGAGTTAAACCTTTGGTTTTATCATAGTATAGACCATGCTCCGTCAGTGTTTATGTCCCTATTGTCCCAAAGCACCTTGTATGCTTATTTGGTGGTGTAGTTTCTATCTTTGGATAGATCCCAAGTATGGATGTCTAGTGAATCATTGCCAATAGGGAGCGTTGTGTTCATGATGGCCTCCAAATAATCTTCAGGTAACCATCCCTTGAGAAACATGTTGTACCATTCCCTGGTCAGGTTGATTAGGCTATAGACTATCAAATTAGCAAGAGATGGGTTGGGTAACGACCTCCTTAATCTTTTCATCCTTCTCCAGCCATATTAATGCATATATTAATATAATTTCTGCCCAACGGAATCATGCATGAATGGTTTACAAATTACTTCCCTTCAATCACCACTTCAACCAAACTTGATGCTCGTATTTTTGCCCCTCTTCATGGTTGCTAAATCTTCTATATAGGGCATGACACCAGGTTGTGTATCTATTATAGGATAGATCCCATGTGTTCTTCAGGGCAAGCATGGTGTTCCAATTGCGCATGGTTTTCAGACTAAGTCCCCCCATTATTCGTATCACCGATGACCTTATTCTATGCTAAGAGAGAGAGAGAGATTGAACCTTATGGTTGCCACCCCAAAATGAAACATCTAATAGCCTCATCAACTCGATCACATATGTATAAAGCTAGGATTTATGTTTTTGTACCATATGTGGGAATATAATTCAATGTGGTTTTTGCAAGGCACACACAGTCTGTGAAGGATAATGATTTTGCTACCCAAGAGTTGATCTTCGAATTTACCTTCTACAAGACATCCAAATAGGTGCAAGTCCTATTTCTGGTGTGGATGATATGTACTAATAAGTATTATCTGAGGTTTTTGGTATCCTAGAATCTGATTTATTCTTCCTCCTGTCCTCCTTGGTAAAGAGTGGGCAAAAATCACTCTAGTCTTGGTTGTTGAGATTATTTGTCTAGTTGCCACTGAGAATTCTTAGAAGGTGTTACAACCCCAATTTTTGGGCTTGTATGGTTTGAAATGCAATTTCTCCAATAAATGTATGATCATGAAAATTGTATGATTTATGTGTATAGATGGATTTCCTTTACAATATTTTCTTTGTGCATGTGATTTTGTTGACCCTATTGAGTTAGTGAGTCCAATATGATAAAAAGAGTAAGAAAGTTGAGGGAAATCATACATGCATAAATAGGAAAAGAAATTGAGATAATAATTAAAATATGAGAAATATATGGATAGATGTATGATTGACTATCATGGATGAGATTTCGAACCCAAAAAGTTTGTAATGGTAAAAGGATTTAATACATGAATAAATAATCATGACTTTTGTTATGATAAATGAAATAATTATCAGGGATCCAAAAGAAAATAAGATACATGGTGTTTTAGGATAACTAAAAGAATAATTATCTAACCCAAAGAGGAAACACAAATTTTAAGGCATCATGAGTAATATTTTATGATTTTTGGTAAATTTGGAATAAAAAGAAATGTCATTTAATGGATATCTATAGTTGGTGTTTTAGAAACACCTTTTACATCAAAATAACTCACCATATGATAGTGGTACTACTTAATTGCTTGGAGGGCATGTATTGTGTATAGGATTATCTCAGCCAAATCCATATTTATAACATAAGATGGGAAGATTGTAGATTGTTTCTTTCCTTATATGTTAAGGCTACCAAATCCAAGTCTTGATATGAAAGGGGGAGGTTTCTTGTCATGGGTTACAGATTATGAGATAGAAACTAAGAGTTTAATAGATGGGAAAGGAAAGATGAGAGGATGCATCTATTTATATGCTTGCATAGTGTGTGATTCAAAAAATTTCTTCCCTCTCCCCTTAATCCTCCCTTTAGACTCCTCCATGTCTAAACCTCTATAGATATCCCTCTCCCACATCGACATCATGGATTGATCGATGATGCCTTCAAGGATACCCTATGTTGGAGGGGATTAGGGGTAGCTCTCCGTGGAGTAGTAGTATATATTTCAGTTAGATCCGATTACCATCACTACTACAGAAATAGCATTCAGTGTCGCTTTTCTGGGCGTCGGTTATTAAGGAAAACCGACGCCTATCATATAAGGCGTCGGTTGTTTAAGCAAATCGACGTCTATATTCCAAGACCAGCCATACACGGGTACCGCTTTGTATTAAGCGTCGGTTGTTTATATAAAACTGACGCTTAAAGTCGCCCGCGAAATCCATTTTTTGATAAAAAAAATAGTGTCATTGTCAGCGTCGGTTATATACCTAGAAAACCGACGCCTATGTGCGATGAAAATTTGCGCCAAAAATGTCACTTTCAGCATCGGTTATCCTTGTATAACCGACGCTGAAGGTGGTTCCCGCCAAACATTTTCATGAAAATATCGTCCAATTGGACGTCGGTTGTTGCAAACAACCGACGCTAAAGATGTTTAGGCGTCGGTTGTTGTAAACAACCGACGCTATTTGGGAACTTATAACCCGCGATCGCCCGACTCTTTCCCTTTCTTCTGTTTCATTGCTACCCTATTTCCCTGTTGCGGCGATTTCTCCGGCGATTTCTCTGCTGCTGCTGCTAGTTTTTCTCCGGCGCTTCTCTCCGGTGCCCCATCTCTGGCGTCCCCTCTCCGGCGCCCCTCTCCGGCGCGTTTCTTCTCCGCCGCCCCTGCTGCCCGCCCTGCTGCTCCAACCGCCTGCTCCGCCGCCACGCCTGAGAACCGGCGCCGCCGCCATGCCTGGTGCCCACCTACCTGCCTACCGCCGCCCTAGCTCCTTTCTTCCTGCTCACGCCCGGTGCCACCCCCTTCTTCCTGCTTCGACCACCACTGCTGGAAAAGGTATGTAAGCTGCTTTCAGTGATTAATGATTGGTACTACTGGTTTCCTTATATACTAGTAATGCATGATTAGTTTTACTGATTTCCTTGCTGCTTTCAGTGATTAATGATTGGTACTACTGGTTAGTATTACTTTAGTGATTACTTTAATTCAACAATTCATAGTTTGTTATTTACAATTACTGATCTGCTTTCCGATTTTAATGATTAGAGATACTGATTAATAGTAAGTATTGATGAATATATTTTTTATATACACATACATGTAATTTTGTATAAAATACATGATGTAGTGTGATCTTAAATCCTAGAGTGTACCCCTTTTGTTCTATGATGGTACCTATGACCCTAAATACATCCATAAGGGTCTATTGTATCCTAAAGAAGATTTATTTCTTACTTCTGCCCTAATTTTTATATGGATCTTAATCTTATATCGCTTACTCATAAATAAGGAAATATCCTCCCTTATGACCACCTTGATGTGTATGTCCCATATAATCCACATGTTGGACCCTAATGATACAAATTTTTTATGTTGAAAACGAATGTATGTTTCAAGTGTTGAACCTAATGTTGGACAATGTGTTTGTTATAGGTGGTACACATTTATTATATAAGAATGACATCACATGTGTTTGTTGGCCTAGAAAGTCAACAATCATTGTTTTTTATATTACTTGTACATTGGTATAAATTAGAATGAACAATCACTAAATTATATATTGTTTGTATGGAGTCCGGCTTCATTGTAGATATCTATTATTGTGTTTGTTGGCCTAGAAACCCGTCCAAGATTGACTCATTAGGAGTAAATCTTGGATAGTCCCCGGTTTGGGACTGTTCTTGAACACCTAATCTCACTTAGGATGTAAGTGTATAATGTGTATTGGGTTTTCGAGAAAATTTCGGTAGTATTTCCCCGTTTGTTCTCTAAGTACATATGTACTTAGAGAACAGCGGGGAAATGCTGCCGAAATTTTCTTGAAAACCCAATACACATTATACACTTACTAGTGAGATTAGGTGTTCAAGGATGGGATAGGTGGTACACATTTATTATATATAAGAATGACATCACATGTGTTTGTTGGCCTAGAATGTGAACAATCATTGTTTTTTATATTACTTGTACATTGGTATAAATTAGAATGAACAATCACTAAATTATATACTGTTTGTATGGAGTCCGACTTCATTGTAGATATCTATTATTGTGTTTGTTGGCCTAGAAACCCGTCCAAGATTGACTCATTAGGAGTAAATCTTGGATAGTCCCCGGTTTGGGACTGTTCTTGAACACCTAATCTCACTTAGGATGTAAGTGTATAATGTGTATTGGGTTTTCGAGAAAATTTTGGTAGCATTTCCCCGTTTGTTCTCTAAGTACATATGTACTTAGAGAACAACGGGGAAATGTTGCCGAAATTTTCTTGAAAACCCAATACACATTATACACTTACTAGTGAGATTAGGTGTTCAAGGATGGGATAGGTGGTACACATTTATTATATATAATAATGACATCAAATGTGTTTGTTGGCATTTCCCCGTTTGTTCTCTAAGTACATATGTACTTAGAGAACAGCGGGGAAATGCTGCCTAATCTTTTCCTAATATATACTTGTTTTCTCTGATCATAGAATGGATAGATCATGGATGTCCATTCGTAATCGTTGCACCCCGGAGTTTATATCTGGTCTTGATCAGTTTATTAGATTTGCCGAGGAACATAGGAAAAAACCTACAGATAGGTTCTACTGTCCATGTAGGCATTGCGGTAACAACTTGAAAGTCAACACTGGTGAGAAAATCAAAAGTCATGTCATGTGCAACGGGATTGTACAAGGCTATACAGAATGGCACTGGCATGGAGAGATTTCAAAATCGAAACCAGTAGATGTCGATAGCAGTGCTTGGGTGGAAGAAGAAATTGCCTCCGATGACGTAAATGTGAACGAACCAGTTCCAGCAGACATCGTTGATGCGATGCTGGATAGTTGTAGGGTAGAGAACACCGATCCACCTCCTATCTTTACAAACATTGTGCATGATGCTGAGATACCGTTATACACAGGCTGTGCTAAGTTTACGAAGCTTAGCGCTGTGTTGAGATTGTATAAGTTGAAAGCTAACAATAGATGGAGCGACAAAAGCTTCACTTCATTGTTGACTTTGTTGAAAGAAATGCTTCCTGAAGGAAACGAGCTTCCAATCTCAACATACCAGGTAAAGAAAATGTTGTGCCCAATGGGAATGGAGGCCAAGAAGATACACGCATGCCCGAATGATTGTGTATTATTTCAAAAGGACTATGTAGATTTGAAAGATTTCCCAAAATGTGGTGCGTCACGGTATAAATTGACGACTTCG
Organism: Alisma plantago-aquatica; assembly: GCA_963693085.1. NCBI lineage: Eukaryota > Viridiplantae > Streptophyta > Magnoliopsida > Alismatales > Alismataceae > Alisma > Alisma plantago-aquatica. Next base: position 888,036,109 of record OY856411.1, read on the forward strand.
GGGGAGTCCAAAACTGGTTCTCCTGCCAAGGTGTTGTGGTATCTACCTATAGTATCACAGTTTCAATGCTTGTTTACAAATCCGAAAGATGCGAAGAATTTGAGGTGGCATGCAGATGTTAAGAAAAATAATGATGGGATCCTACGACATGTGTCTAATTCCCCACAGTGGAAGAAGATTGATCTATTGTACCCTAAATTTGGTGAAGAAGATAGGAATCTAAGACTTGGGCTTTGTACAGATGGGATGAATCCGTACGGGACATTGAGCAGCCAACATAGCACTTGGCCAGTCATGCTTGTTATATACAATCTTCCTCCCTGGATGTGTATGAAAAATAAGTACGTTATGTTGTCATTGTTGATATCGGGCCCTAAACAACCCGGAAATGATATCGATGTTTATCTTGAACCTTTGATTGATGACTTAAAGAAACTTTGGGCTGAAGGTGTGATGACCTATGATGCTTCAGCAAGAGAGACATTTTGTTTGCACGCTATGTGGTTTTGCACTATTAATGACTTTCCAGCATATGGGAATTTGTCTGGATATAGTGTCAAAGGAGCTAAAGTGTGTCCTATATGTGAAGAAAACACTGATTCAATAAGACTAAAACATGGCGGCAAGACTGTATATCTTGGTCATCGAAGGTTTCTTTCAAAATTCCATCCGTATCGTAGGAAGCGCAAAGCATTCAATGGATGGAATGATGAACGGAGTGCACCTAAACCTATACCAGGGGATGTTGTTTATGAAAGATTAAAAGACATTGTTAATGAATTTGGTAAGAAATCACAATGTAGTATGGCCACACGGAGTGACAATTCTTCATTCAAGAAGAAGTCAATATTTTGGGATCTTCCTTATTGGAGTTCTTTGACAGTCAGGCATTGTATCGATGTAATGCACGTTCAGGAAAATGTTTGTGATAGCATCATTGGTACTCTATTAAATATACCAGGTAAGACTAAAGATGGGATAAAATCCAGACTGCACCTACGTGAAATGGGAATAAGGTCAGAATTAACAGAATTACATGAAATGGGTAATAAAAGAACATACTTACCTCCCGCTTGTTACACGTTGTCTAGAAAGGAGAAGAAAACTTTTTGTGAATGTTTGGTAAATGTTAAGGTGCCACATGGTTACTCATCCAACATCCGTAGATTGGTATCAATGAAAGATCTGAAGTTGATAGGTCTTAAATCTCATGATTGTCACACTCTAATGCAACAAATATTTCCCGTGGCAATTCGATCTATATTGCCGAAGCATGTAAGGTTTGCAATTACCAGACTTTGTTTCTTTTTCAACAGTCTATGCAGCAAAGTTATTGACCCTGATACTCTTGATAATTTGCAAAGAGAAGTGGTTGTTACCCTATGTCAGCTTGAGATGTATTTCCCTCCTTCGTTCTTTGATATCATGGTACATCTTGTTTTCCACTTGACTAGGGAAGTGAAAATGTTGGGACCAGTTTTCTTGCATTGGATGTATCCCTTTGAACGATACATGAGCGTTTTTAAAGGTGATGTTCGAAACCGTTATCGGCCTGAAGGGAGTATTATTGAAGGTTATGTGGAGAGAGAGGTTATGGATTTTTGCAATGACTTTCTCAGTGGTAATGACACTCCTGATAATGACAAGAATATTGAGGAGGGCAAAGGAATTTTGGGATCACGGGTGAAAGTAATCAGCCGTGAGTAGTTGGAACAAGCTCACTTGTATATTTTACACAATATGGACGAAGTGAGTGTTTATATCGAGGAACATACCAATTTCATAAAGAGACAACATCCTCGAGCAAGTTCAATGTGGCTTGATAGAGAGCATAATAAGACTTTTACTAAGTGGTTTGAAGATAAAGTCTTACATCAACTATCTCAAACACCAAATGATATTACAGAAACTATCAAATGCCTCACCTTTAAACCAAAACCGAATGTTATGTCTTATGAAGGGTTTGACATTAATGGATTCACATATTACACAAAGCGCCAAGATGATAAGAGTGTCGTCCAAAATAGTGGGGTCACTCTTCAAGCGTCGACTATGTACTTTGCAAGTGCAAAGGATAAGAGTCAACGTGAAGCTAAAATGTCATATTACGGTGTCATTGAGGACATTTGGGAGTTTGACTACATAGATTTCAAAATTCCACTCTTTAAATGTAATTGGGTTGATAACACCAAAGGAGTTATAGTGGATGAATTGGGTTTCACTTTGGTGAACTTTGAAAAGATTGGCGAGAAGGGTGAACCATTCATATTGGCATCACAGGAGAAACAAATATTCTATATCGATGATCCTGCGAATGATAAATGGTCGGTTGTTCTTCATGGTAAAAGACAGTTCATTGAAGATCCTATAGATGAAGAAGAGTACTATGATAAGTATGATGACTCCAGTCCATTCTCATTTGGGTTGCCCACTCCACAAAATATTGAAGCTAATGATGACTTATATGTGCGCGGAGATCAGAATGAAGGATTGTTAATTGATAAAAGATCACAATTTTAGAGACATGTATGTTAATACAAATGCTAAATGTTTGCCTTTTTCTAGTTAATACAAATGCTAAATGTTTGCCTTTTTCTAGTTAATACAAATGCTAAATGTCTGCCTTTTTCTAGTTAATACAAATGCTAAATGTTTGCCTTTTAAATGACATTTTCAGATGGCTGAGCATGATGTCCATGATGAGCATGAAGTCCATGATGAGCATGCTGTCCATGACGAGCATGGCGAGGATACTAATGTAAGTTCTAAAAACATATCCTGTATTTCTATAAAATTCTTTATCTTCTAGTTATGTCATATATCCTATATTTCTATATTGGGCTAATTTAGTGTGTTTATTTTTGTCAAATTTTAGGTTGATGCACCTGTACCCACTGAAGCACTGGAGCAACTTGATGCGCAACACCAAACACTTAACAAGAAAAGGGGCATCACTCTGTTGAAGAAGTTATTAGCGCTAAGTGGTAGTGGATCCAAATTGGTGGTGGAGTTTGATAATGGAGGAAATCCAATTGGAGTGAACCGCAACAATTTTGTAAACTATCTTGGGTGTACCACTCGGAGCCATTGTGGTGTTAAGTATGATAATTGGCATAAAGTTCCTCAAGGGAAAAAAGACTTGATATGGAAGGATTTATGCGTGAGTTATTATTATTTGCAATTCTATTTTGTAGATTACAAATTCTATTATTTGCAATTCTATTTTGGATACTAGTTAATAACATTTCTATTTTACAGAATCTATTTGCATTGGATGAGAACTTGCATCGTAAAAATGTGATGCAACGCGCTGGAAAGATGCTTAGGAATTATAGGACAAATCTGAACAGAGAATACATAAAAGAGGGTGATAAGAAGAATAAGTCAGCCCTTAAACAATGGAACTTCTTGGACAAAGAAGATTGGGACAATTTTGTTGCTTCAAGAAAATCTGAAGAATTCAAGGTATTAGGTGTCACTCCCAATTTAATTAATATACATTGTATTCACCTATTCAAGATTAACATTTAGTGCTACTAACCAAATCATTAATGTGCATACTAACTAGGCCCTCAGTGACGCACAAAATGCAAGGCGTGCACTGAATGTGCATGACGACACTATGGGTCCAAAAGGCTATGCAAGCGTTCGCCAAAGACTACAGGCGGAGTCTGCGGCTACTCAGGAGTCTGCTCCTACTCAGGAGTCTGCCACACCCATGCCTCGCCATGATATCTGGATAGCTGGCAGGCAAAACAAGAAGGGTGAAATAAAGAAGCCTGTATCTGCTGAGGCGGCTGCAAAAATGGTAAAATACAACTCTTAGAGAAATCGTTTGAATATTGATTATTTGTGGTGTTAACTTACCAATTTCTGTTTATGGTGATTAGCGGGAGCTGCACGAGCAGAGGAAACAAGGCACGTTCATCCCTCAGGGCACAAGGGATGAATTAATAGTTGCTCTGGGTAACCCAGAGCATCCTGGACGTGTTAGAGGTGTCGGCGCTGGTGTTGGCATCAAAGCATTCTTTGGGCCATCCCAGCGCAAACCCAGAGCGGGACTTTCTCAAGAAGAGGTAACCTATTCTTTTTTTAGAATGTTACTGCAAAAGGAAATTCATTAATAAGAAGCTAATGTTTCTTTTATCCATGTATAGGAGAATAAGAGAGTTGAGGATTTAGTTGCTAAGAAGGTCAACGATGTAGTTGTTGAGAAGGTCAAGGAAGAATTGCTGCGGTGGCAGGCATCTCAGGCTTCCAATACGCCTATGGTGAACCACTCTTCTCCTGATGCACAGACTGCGAGTAATCCTGGAGACCCATCGCCTAGCACGTCTGCTGTAAGTATTGTTTATGACATTCTAGTTAGTCTTTTCAAGTTGTTATGTTTTCAAGATGATATGTATATATGTATAATATTCTTTACGTAAATTTGTAGGCATTGAAGCCATTCCGCTTAAGAATGCAAGACTACGTTGTTGCAGAGGCGCAGGCTTACCCGTCCCTTCCTGGGGCAATGTTTCACGGGACTCCAATGCCACAGGGCTACGTTCGTGTGAGCCCGATACGTGTGTTACCCGATTGGAGAGAAGCTACATTGCCATATCCCCACCCGGATATTGATAGACTTGCTGATGCAGAAGGCGAGGTGATATTGTGGCCCAAAGCAGATGTCGTCTACATGACTGAAATTGTAAGATAAATTTACATTGATTTAGACTGTTAATGTGTATATATGATGTCAACTGATCTGAAATTATATGTACAGGTTAAAAAGAAGACACTAGGAGCACCTAGGCATCCACTTCCACTTCCCGCATTACCCGATTGGGTTCCAACTGACCTAACATACCCGTTAGGTCCTGCTTGTAGGGGAATGGCATGTTGGCTACGGGCACATAATGTACATTGCCCTATAACTATTTCTTTAGATGCAGATTATGCAGGTCAATCATACGATAGCTCTTTATTTATACAAGATATTATTGAGCTGTTTATGTATGATTGGCTGAATACATCAATGATAGAGACATGGATAAGGTGAGATCTTGTTTATACATCCATATACCTTGTGTAAGATCTGGTGATCTGGTTTCTTATATATTAATGCATACGCCTATATGTTTTGCAGCTACTTAGTCGAAGATCATTGCAAACAATTTGCATTTGATCATTTGGGATTTTTGATTCCATCATTGATTAGTTTGGTAGCTAAAGACCCTGATAATGTTCAACAATACTGTATAGATGCTTTTACAATTTTTGGTCAGCAAAAGAAGACGATAATAATTGCTCCATTCAATGTCAAGTAAGTTTACTTTATTTATAATTTGGACTTAAGAAAATTCCATTTTTATTTTGCATTTTGAGTTATTAATTGTTAACTTCTTACCTCTAGCGGTAGACATTGGGAGTTACTAGTTATTGTCCCTGGGACATTCACTGTTTATTATCTAGATCCTGCGGGGAGTACATTGAACCCTAAAATTGGACACGTAATGAGAATGCCATTATTCTGGTGAGAAATATTTCATTTTTATATCCGTTAACATCTTTTATTACATTACTATTTACTTATGCAATTTACTGTGTTATATTAACATGTAGGGGTTTAGATGCATTCAAAAAGGCTGGAGGAAAGGTCCCAAGGAAAAAGAACCAGCCAATAAATTGGGAGAACGTACAAGTAAGTTCCCGACTCCCCGACTCCAATGTATATATCATTGATGTGAATTGGGCTTAGTTGTATTATTTTGTATGTTTCAATTTATATTGTGCTACACAAGACAATGGTTGGGCATGCGCATACTATGTGATGCGATTTATGCAGATGATTATCAAACATGCCGCATTGGACATCGATAGCATACATGAGGTATTATATATAGTCTCATTAGTTAGTATGAAATATATCAATCTTATTTTTATATTATTACTTATATATATACATCATTCTCTTTCCAGGTGTTTAAAACTGACCACACTATAGGTAAACGCTTAAAAAATATACATGCTCCATATACGATGGAAGCATTAAATGAAGTAAGAGAAGAATGGGCAAAAGCCATACAAGCAGTGGAAACTGTAAGATATAATTGGGATGTTGATAGCGATAATGAATGATACTTTGTAAATGAATATTTCTGAATGTTAATACATTTATTTGAATGTTTCTATATGTGTGAATGTGAGAATTGAATTGATGTCTGAATGTATGTACTTGTGTGAAATTTTCCTTGTGACTTTTGCAGGTTTGCGGCCTGTTTGTAGGCTGATATCAATGGATGTCGTAAACCTGCAGTTCAGAAAACTGAACTGCAGGTTCTCATCCTGCTGACCAGCCACAACAGGCCTGCAAACTGATATGAAAAAAAAAATATATTTAAATAGGCGTCGGTTATTTATAGAAAACCGTCAGCAAAGACCTACAACATCGGTTATGTATAGATAACCGACGCCTGATGTGGCCAAAGCAGTCCTGGAAATGGCGTCGGATATTCGTATCGAACCGACGCCTATTTAAACAACCAGGCGTCGGTCTTTTGGTATATAACCGACGCCAAAAGGGTTTGCGCCACAGAAAACGGCGTCATCTAGGACACTTTATGCGTCGGTTATCTACTAAAAGACCGACACTACATGGAATATAGGCGTCGGTCTTTTAGTAAATCACCGACGCAGAAAGTGCCCTAGATGACGCCGTTTTCTGTGGCGCGAACCCTTTTGGCGTCGGTTATCTACTAAAAGACCGACGCCTATAGGTTAAATAGGCGTCGGTTAAAAAACCGACGCCGAAGTGTTCGACCTTTAGCGGCGCCCACATAGGCGTCGGTCGGAAACCGACGCCAAATGGGGTTAAAAGATCGACGCCAAAGGCCGTTTCTGTAGTAGTGCATGGGATGCACATGTGATCAAGAATGTGAAGACGACAACAACCCTGGTCAGTGATCTCTTAGAAACCATCTTTTCCTCCTTCTGTCTACTGTGCGAGGGCATCTACATGGATGCTAGTGCATTGACCTAGCCATTGTCATGGTGGTCGGCTAACATTGAATAACCTTGCACCATCATCTCCCTCTCCTAAAGAACCCCAAAACGTAGCCACGGTCTGCCACACCTTCACCTAGTTGTCTACAACACACCTTGATACCTAGGGGAGAACATCTCTCTCCGGGTGGTGCTCCCTGGAGGCTAGGGAGGTAGTCGACTTCTATGCTTGGGGGTTGACACCACACGGTTAAGGACAAAAGGGTCATCGAGGGGTGTGCGGATGTGCATTGGATTACCTATGTCTGGCAGGGGGTCACCCATGTACAAGGAGTACGGAGGAAAAGAGGAAAATGACAAGATTTCCCAAATAGCGTGACTAAGATATGAGGGTGTGGGCGTCTTTCCACCTGAGCCATCCTAGAAAATAAGAAAGTAATCACAGATGATGTGTGAAGCCCCGATTGGTTTAGGTAATACAAATCTTAAAATAATTCTAGAAATTATTTGGTAGCTTTGATGAAGCAATGCTATATATGGAAGTTGATCAAAAAGTACTTAAAGTTGTCACCTTTACTGGTGTTAGTAATGAAAAACCCTAATTTTGATATTAATGAGTGTTAGTAGAGTTCTTTGGGTGATTTAAGTGAATATCAACTTGTTGTTAATAAAAGGAAGAATTGGATCTAAAAGGATGATATTTATGAATAATTTGCTTTATTTAGGGTTCCATGTACATGAATATGCATTAATGGGCCTAGAAACCCAAATTTTAGTAATTATGACTTTTAATTATGTATGTTTTGAAAATCTATATAAAGGGCAAGGATATGATGATTCTAAGTCAAATTAAGAATAAAGAATCCTTAATATGAATAATTTGAGTAATTAGGGTTTTTATGAGTAGAAAAGTTGTTTTAGGGTTTGTTGACCTAAAAAGGATAAAGTTGTAAATAGATTTAAAGAACCCTAAGGAAACCCTAATTGGATTAGAAACCTTATAAAGGTATCCCAAGTCAATAAGGAGTTGTTTGGGTTGTGATGGTAATAATTAGGTGTTACACATATTTTCAGGATCAAGATTGCTTGATTGGTTGCTTGTCTTGCTTGGTTGGACATCTTTATTGGATTGGATATATTGCTTATATTTGAGACTCCAAGTTAGGTGTGTGGTTACACTTATGACTAATTGCTCTAGTTTCACAACAAATTCTGAGGTTTTATCAGTTTCTTAGAAATAAATACTTGGTTGACTTTTATTTCATGCAACTGTAAAGTGATTATGACTTTCATCATAAGTATATGTGAATGACTAACTCAAAATCTAGTCCCCCTCATGTAGCTTTGATGATGATGAGATGGATGACCTAGTACATGGTCTAGCCTTAGGGTTGGATCATCAGGTTATCATGACTCGATGTGTTGGTCTACCCTTAGGTAGAACCATATGACTACACATCCTATGTCGTGATCTACCTATAAGGTCAGATCATAGGGTCTATTTGAGATCTATCATATGAGATAGGTAGTATCCATGTCCACTGTAGGGATAACACAGAGGCAAGGATATGTAGGGATTGAGTAGTTATGATTAATACATAAAGTTTGATCTGTTAAGCAATAATTTGGTTGCATTATGTTCTTACAAATAGATGCACGATTTTGGTTCCCCCACATACCAGTATAATTTGTTATACTGACCGACATTTTGTTTGTCGGTGTTTTAGGAATTTCTACAATCAGACAAACAGTAAAGTGGAACTTGTGAAAAATAAAGTTAAATCATAAAGGAGGATTTAGTTAGATAGAACTCTACAGTGGGTAGAAGTTCCATATTCCTATTTTTGAAAGGTATGTGAAAAGAAATTTTTTATCCAATTTCAAGCTTAGTTGTTGTAGAATTTATTAATTATTTTTTACTATTTGCAAAGCCATTGATCCTATTTTGGGATAGCGGCTCTAACTTCTTGGTCTTCCTTAATTGGGGGTTACCGGGAAGCGGGGTCATTACATTTGGTATCAAAGAATTATTTTCGATTTAATCTCTAATAATTATTAAATTTTACAAACTCCTTAGATCCCAAGGGAGTTATTAGAGGATTTTCCAATGATGGAGGCGTCTAGAAAAGGATCACAATCCATGGGATAGAAAGATTTTCCTCCACTCCACTAGTCAATCTACGAGCACTCCCAGATTATGTGTGACTGCCTGGCCAAAATTAGAAGATTTGACTCGAAATAAGATACATCTAGGTCTTCTCTCATTTAATTTTATCCCATCTCTACCCCATTCATTAAATAACTATAAGATATTAGGGTTTCTCTCTCTCAACCACCCTCCTGAGCTTTGGGTTTAAGAATGATAAGGATTAGGAATCCTCCACCAAATAATAAAAAACATGTAAGAAAGATGTCATGGACATAAGTGTTCATAACTAGAAACTTAGACTGAGTTTAGTTACATGCTTAGATTGCATGGCATGTGTTGTTGTGCACTTTGTGACCGCTCAGGAGAGTGATGAGGTTAGACCATCTTGTAGGTAGATGAGGAGAGTGTTAGCCTTGGAGGAAGAGGCCTCCAAGAAGAGGACGAGACCTGACACACCATCAGGGGATGATGCTCAACCCAAAACCTTAATAAGTGGATAGAGAAAGAGAAGACATGACGAGTTCAGTATCATAGTTGACAATGCATGCACGTATGTGGGTTTGACATGCATGCTTTATGGGGGGTTTTGAGGATCCATGAGAAATTGAAATTTGAGTAGTTGTTTGACCTCTAGTGCCTTGTAGCGACCAAACCTTGGGTGGGTTGTACCTATTAGGGTGAGGGGTTGTTCCCTCATTGAGAGGCTTGATGGTGACCGTATAGGAACCCTAACGACCATACATGAAAAAAAGAGGCATGTACCTGTATAGAAGAGAACGACAAAAAGACTGGTAGTAGGCTTTAGACCTAAGCTAGAAGAGTTATGCATGAGAGTTTATGAGGTAGTCATGTAAAGACTTGGATGATCTTGGACAGACATAAGTTTTGGTAGTTAGTTCCCCCAGATAGGGATAGGTGTGTATCCTTAAGAGCTTGACCCATATTCTGAGAGAGAACCTCTAGTGGTAGGACTAGTAGTAGAGTTTAGCTCTGGAGAGAGAGTGAGACCAGATGAAGAATGTTAGAGACCTAGGCTCTAGGACATGAGGAATCATGCGGAGGTTCGGTATGACATGGCCTAGAATAGAAAACCCTGAGTGGATGTATGTGGTTTCCTCATGCATGACCCTTGGAGACTTGTCATACCTTGGATGCCGTTTGAGGAACCAAACCCTAGAAAAGAGAAAGGGGCTTTGTGAACAAACATATAGATGATATGAGTACCTACCTTTAGGTATAGGAAGGATAGTTACTCTGACCTTGAAGGGGTATGGTAACAAGTTGTGAGGTCTCACACCCTATTAGTTTTCCTTGTGTAGGACTCTTAGGGTTGTTCACATGGAAGAGTGGTAGGATGTTTGTGCCCTATCTAGTATAGGTTTGGTTCATGGTTGAATAGTTGAGCATGCAGTTAGACAGCTAGGTATAAGAGATGAAATTGATGTCCTATACCAAAGAGGGGAAGTAGTAGTACCAGGGGCACATGATTCTCACGAGGCTGATTGAGTTCATAAAGATTCAAGTATGGCACCCCCATGTTTTAGAGCAAAAGGAAACCCCACTCGAACTGAGATATATGTTTGATTAACCACACACACAAGTTGGTGACATATGTATATGTGATATTGGTCCAACCTTGAGGAATGGTGAATACGTATGATAGACCAAGAAACTTAGCATGGTTTAGTAGGTTGTCTTCTTGCTAGATACATGCATAGGTATCATGTTAGGATCTAAGTATATATATGATGATTTAAACCTTGGAGCTAAGAACATTTTGTGACCTTTGTTACAATCAAGTGATAGTTTTCTCCCATCCTAGGGAGGGACCCTTCATGTAGGGTGAGCACCAACTCTTTTTTAGGTTTGAGGTGACCTAAAGAGGTCACTTATGAGAGCTAGATGAACTAGTGTGAGCATGAATCTATGGATCCTTGTGTGACCATCTCTAAGGGGCATGAGGATATGTTGCCATGGAGGTAACCTATATGGAGCTAGACTAAGATAGGTAGGTCTCCATGATTCCCATGAAAGGAATATAAGTTTTACCATGAGTGCCTAGAGAGATGATGGAGATCCGGGTGAGGATTTAGGTTTGAGATGTGCTATGTTGGAATCCTAAGCCAATAATAAGGCCAGGAAGGGATAAGACCGTTGAAAGTAGGAGTTGTTTGTTCCCTACATGCATGAGACCATACGGTCGGGAGGTAATAGCTACCTTTACCTGAGGACCATGGGTTATGAGGTTGGCCACCTTCAGGAGTTTAGGGGACCTAAGGGGTAACTGTGAGAGGCACTCCCTAGATGTATAAGGGCCAGACCACCCCAAATGTACCAGCACCCTAGAGACCTTGAGGTAATGATTAAGGATTGTACATAAGAGAGATGTAAAGATCCAGAGGTGATGGGAAAAGTCTTTCCATGGGTGTAGACCCATAATGGAGATGTTCATGGTGAGGAGTCATGTGAAGTGTGTTTCAACTTAGATTGGAAGAGTGATGGCAATGTGTGATGCACCATCTCTACTCTTAGAATGGGATGAACTTGTATTTGGACTGTAGACAAATGCTTATTTCATCTTGTTATTTGTGTGAGAGATAGGACAAAATGCATGCCATATAATAAGGATAGAGGGGATGAGTTGAAACCCTTCTATGATGTTTGAGTATGGAAGATGCACCACACCTTTTGAAAGTACATGGGACAAATGGTTTGAAAACACGAAGAGAACAAAGGTAATATGAGGACATACCTCTCTGGAAGTGGTTTGGAAGTGGTTTGGAATCTATGAATTATAAGGACATACCTCTCTGGAAGTGGTTTGGAATCTATGAATGATAAGTTTGGGTTTCATAACTGAGGTGATGAACTTGAAGTTTCTTGACTCAGTTGACCTAACCTCGAGATGAGGATGTTGAGTGGAGTATATGAAGGTTTATGTCTTCACCATCTCCTGGCATATAAGGAAGCTTATGTGGTAACGAGATGTTCTCAATTGAATACAGCTCAGGTGTATAGTTGTCTTGAATTGCCTGTAGAGAGGCTAGAAGAGGTTGCTAGGTGAACCCTATGATCGTTAGAAGACTAGACCTATGTGGCTGACTTGTAGATACAACCAGACCCATTGGTCAAGTTGGTGGTTACTCAGTTAGACAACCGAGAGCTTGATGAGATAAAAGGATTGTTGTAAGAACCTCAGATATACCTCTCAGGAGAAGAAGGTGGTGAAACCCGCTACTAGAGTGTTTTAGGGTTTTTGATGGACAGTCAAGAGAGTATGACACATACTTTTGAGGGTTTGATGAGAGCATGTATGCTCATTCAGGGTGATTCGTGGGAGTAGTTCCTACCCTGGTAGAGTTTGCTTGTTATGATAGCCACCATAGCCAGTGTCAACATGTAAGAAGCTTTGTAAGGGAGGCCATGTCGAGCACCACTTCTCTAGGGTGAGGTCGGTGGTAGGACATTGTGAAGGTTAGAGAAACCATGGTGTATGCAAATGAAGTTACTTTGATCAAGCAATGGCTGAGAAATCCCATGATCGATAGAAGTCACATGCTGTTGTGAAGCAGACTGACATGCAGTTCACTGTGAGTGAATATATGTTATGAAAACCCAACCCCTTTGTGCTATAGCTCAGAAAGTTGAGTCCCTGATACATGGGTCCATTTGATATGGATTGGTGGAGTTTCTTATGTTTAGCCTTACCCCTCACAATAATATAATGTATGATGTGTTCCATGTGTCTGATCTAGATTACTATGTGATGTACCTGAGCCATGTGTTGAGCATTTAACCTATTGAGCTTCAAGGGAAACTGACATATCCTGAGTCACCTGTGAGGATTCTAGATACCAAGGTGAAATAACTCAAATGTAAGAATATAAGGTGATAAAGGTTCTTTGGAAACACCATGGAGAGGATAAAGCCACATAGGAGCTAATGATGGACATGGGAAAGTCGTATCCTGATTGTTTGTATGTTTGTTGGAATTTTGAGGGAAAAATTCCTATAAGAGGGGAAGGATGTTACAACCCCAATTTTTGGGCTTGTATGATTTGAAATGCAATTTCTTCAATAAATGTATGATCATGGAAATTGTATGATTTATGTGTATTGGATGGATTTCCTTTAAAATATTTCCTTTGTGCATGTGATTTCGTGGGCCCTATTGAGTTAGTGAGTCTAAGATGATAAAAAGAGAAAGAAAGTTGAGGGAAATCAAATAATGGATAAATAGGAAAAGAAATTGAGATAATAATTAAAATAAGAGAAATATATGGAAAGATGTATGATTGATCATCATGGATGAGATTTTGAACCCAAAAAGTTTGTAATGGTAAGAGGATTTCATACATGAATAATAATCATGAACTTTGTTATGATAAATGAAATAATTGTCAAGGTTCAAAAAGAAAATAAAATACATGGTGTTTTAGGATAATTAAAGGAATAATTATCTTACCCAGAGTGGCAACACAATGTTTAAGGCATCATGAGTAATATTTTATGATTTTTGGTAAACTTGGAATAAAAAGAAATGCCCTTTAATGGATATGTATTGTTGGTGTTTTGGAAACACCTTTCACATGAAAATAACTCCCCATATGATAATGGTGACTACTTAATTGCTTGGAGGGCAAGTATTGTGTATAGGATTATCTCAACCAAATCCATATTTATAAAATAAGATGGCAAGAGTGTTGATTGTTTCTTACATTATATGTTAAGGCTACTAAATCCAAGTCTTTATATGAAAGGGGGATGTTTCCTATCGTCGCTTACAAATTATGAGATAAAAACTAAGAGTTTTATATATGGGAAAGGAAATATGAGAGCGAGCATCTATTTATAGGTTTGCATAGTGTGTGATTCAGAGAGTGTCTGCCCTCTCCCCTTACTCCTCCCTTCAGACTCCTTGGTGTCCAACCCTCTCCAGATATCCCTCTCCCACTTTGGCATCATGGATTGATCGATGATGCCTTGAATGATACCTTGTCTTGGAGGGGATTGAGGGTAGCCCTCCGTAGAGTAGTAGTATATCTTTTAGTTAGATCTGATGACCATGGGATGTGCATGTGATCAAGAATGTGAAGACGACAACAGCCCTAGGTGGTGATCTCTTTGAAACTGTCCTTTCCTCCTCCTTCATCCGTCCTCCATGGAAGTGCATCTGCACAAATGCTAGTGCACTGCCCAAGCCACTGTTGTGGTGGTCGTCCAACATCGAAGAACCCTGTACCGTCATCTCCCTCTCCTACAGAACCCCAAAATGTAGCCACAGTCTAACAAATATTCACCCAACTTTCTGCAGCACACCTCAGTACCCAGGTGAGAGCATCTCCCTCCAGGTGGCGTTCCCTAGAGGCTAGGGAGGTAGAAGACTTCTACACCTGGGGGTGACACCACATGGTCGGGGATAGAAGGGCTATCGAGGGTTGCATGGATGTGCGCTGGAGTCCCTACCTCAGGTAGGGGGGCCGCCCTAGCACAAGGAGAACAGAGGAAAGAGGCAAATGACAACATTTCCCCTAATAGTGTGACTAAGATACGAGGGTGTGGGTGTCTTTCCACCTGAGTCGGCCCAACAAATAAGAAAGTAATCACAGATGACGTGTCAAGCCCCGATTGGTTCAGGTAATATAAATCTTAAAATAATTCTATAAATTATTTGGTAGCTCTGATGAAGCAATGCTATACATGAAAGTTGATAAAAAAATTCAAGTAATTACTAAAAATATAATTGAAGCCTAATTCTTCTTGCATTTCAAAAAGTACTTGAAGTTGTCACCTTTAATGGTTGTAGTAATGGAAAACCCTAATTTTGATATTAATGAGTTTTAGTAGAGTTGTGTGGATGATTTAAGCCAATATTAACATGTTAATAAAAGGAAGAATTGGATCTAAAAAGATGATCGTTATGCATAGTTGGCTTAATTAAGGGTTCCATGTACATGAATATGCATTAATGGGCCTAGAAACCCAAATTTTGGTAATTATGACTTTTAATGATGTATGTTTCAAAAATCTATGTAAAGGACAAGGATATGATGATCCTAAGTCAAATTGAAAATAAAGAACCCTTAATATGGATAATTTGAGTAATTAGGGATTTTGAGTAGAGAAGTTGTTTTAGGGTTTGTTGACCTAAAAAGGATAAAGTTGTAAATAGATTTAAAGAACCCTAAGGAAACCATAATTCACATTAGAAACCTTAGAAAGGTTTCACAAGTCAATAAAGAGTTGTTTGGGATGTGATGGTAATAATTAGGTGTTACACATATTTTTAGGATCAAGATTGCTTGATTGGTTGCTTGTCTTGCTTAGTTGGAAATTTTGATTGGATTGGATATCTTGCTTATATTTTAGACTCCAAGTTGGGTATGTGCTTATGCTTATGACTAATTGCTCTAGTTTCATGGTGATTTCTGAGGTTTGATCGATTGCTTAGAAATAACTACTTGGTTGACTTTTATTTCATGCAACTGTAAAGTGACTATGACTATCATCATAAGTTTATGTGCATGACTAGCTGAGATCCTAGTCCTCCTCTATAGCTTTGATGATGATGAGATGGATGACCTAGTACATGGTCTACCCTTAGGGTAGGATCAACAAGTTATCATGAGTTGATGTATTGGTCTACCCTTCGGTAGGACCATATGCTTACACAACCTATGTCGTAATCTACTTACAAGGTAGGATTAATGGGGCTATTTGAGATCTACCGTATGAGAGAGGTAGTATCCATGTCAACTACAAAGACAGCACAAAGACAAGGATATGTAGGGATTGAGTAGTTATGATTAATACATAAAGTTTGATCTGCTAAGCAATAATTTGGTTGCATTATGTTGTTACAAATAGATGCAATATTTTGGTTCCCCCACATACCAGTATAATTTGTTATACTGACCGATGTTTTGTTTATCGATGTTTTAGGAATATCTAAAATCAGACAAATAGTAAAGTAGAACTTGTGAAGAATAAAGTTAAATCATAAAGGAGGATTTAGTTAGATATAACTCTACAGTGGGTAGAAGTTCCAGATTCCTATTTTTGAATGGTATGTGAAAAGAAATAATTATCCTATTTCAAGCTTAGTTGTGGTAGAATTATTAATTATTTTTTATTATTTACAAAACCATCGATCCTTTTTTGGGATAGTGGCTCTGACTTCTTGGTCTTACTTAATTGGGGGTTATTGGAAAGTGGGGTTGTTACAAAAGGACTCACACATGATTTTCATTTGAGCCCTACTAGCATGTGCGAATAGAATAAGATCATCCACAAAGCACACATGATCAACAGAAGTGCCTACTGCAGTGAGTTTAACATGTTTTCACTACTTCTCCATCACCATACGTTGAATCATTTTGCTAAGGCATTCAATGCAAAACACAAAAAGATAAAGCATAAGGGGGTCACTCGGCCTCAAGTTGCGGGTGGCCTTGAAGCATTCTTTACATTGATTGTTCCACAAGATTGAGTTGACCTGCCAGTGATGGAATGTATAATGTAGTGTTGAATGTTAAGGGGTGTCCTACTTTATTAATCATATCAACAATTAAGTCCCATTTCATTTGGTCATAGGCCTCAGGAAGGTCAATTTTATGGCCATGTTTCTAGCCCCCTTCTTTCTCATCAAGGCATGAATCAGTTCCTAGATGATGACAATGTTGTCTATGATGCATCTCCCAGAGACGAAACTACTTTGCGTTCTTGATATCCAAGTAGGTAGGTTTTGTTTGAGTCATTATAATACTTCCTTGGAGTAGAGTTTCATAACTATGTTTTTGAGAAATTTTGGTCATAGATGCTCACATCTCTAAGAGTTGGGTACATTCTGGATCAACACAATCATGCTATCGCATATTCTTTCTAGTAGGGGTGCTCCGTGACGGTGTGTATGAGGAATAATGTTACAGATGGACCTACTATGCTCCAATTCTTCTGTAGGAATGTTTATAGGAGTTTAAATGTTTTAGTATTATCTAGATTTTCTCACCAGAAGGAGGTGCCCCAATTTTGAGTTTTGTTTTGGGGTAGTTTCCTAGAAGAAACCAGGACAAGGACGTTGTTCTTTGAGTTGTACGGACATAATAGATTGTAGGGTGGGGTGAGGAGGGATTTGAAATGGTTAATGACCATGTCCTTTAGGTTGTTTTCATCAGTAATCCAAACCTCATCATTTTTCTTGACTGCAAGAATAGTGTCGTTCCTTTTTCTTTGGTTTATGTATGCATAGTAGAACTTCGAATTAGAGTACTCATTTTTTATCCACTTCATACAAGAATTGTATTTCAATTTTGGCTCCTCTTTCTTGAGAATGATGTTGAGTTCCACTTACATATCCAAGCTTAGGTTATCAGTGATATGATCATACATTTCGACAAGATTGGTATATATCATGTTAATATTTTGCATAAGCTTCTCCTTTTGATAACACTACATTTTTCTTTCCTCCCTATCCCATCACATGATGTGTACTTTGGCCAAGTCTAGTGCGTCGTTGAACAACATGTTTGGGTTTTGGATTTTGTTGGTGATTTTTTCGAAGTCCTTGTGAATGTTCCATGTTGTTTTGGTATAGAATCTTTGGCTTGGTACCTCCTATCTAACATGCCAAATGAGTAGATGGTAGTTTTATAGAGAAATTCTTGTTAAGTGTTTGACTGTAGTAGTAGGAAAGCAATGCAAGAAGTTAGAGTTGGCCATCGCTCTATCGAGCCTATCATTCAAAGAACCATTTTTATAGGTGAACTTCATGCCTGCATATCCTAGGTCTGTCAAACCCACCCCATGAGAGTATTATTGAATATTTGTGTTTCATTGTAGTCTTAGTGAGTACTTCCTCACTTTTCACTAGGATATAGTGTGGTGTCAAAGTCACCCACCACCAACCACGGTCCTGTAAACCATCAATTTTGATACAATTTTCTACGTGATATATTTACCAAACTGTATCCAGAGATAATTTTTAATTACAAAAGTAACTAAAGTAGGGCAATATCACTTTATTTATTTAAAAAAAATCAAGATTTTATCTCATCCTTATCTCAATATGTGTAGGTAATAAAATAAAGCTTTCAAAACCTTTAAACACAAGATGTAAAAAGGAGGATCTCACCCTCATGTTTCACCTCGTATGATGACCAAGAACCTTAAGTAGTTACCACAAGTACATAAATCGTCAAGACAAGGAAAAAACTACCCAGTTTCCCTAAGAAAAAACCTAAAATGGGAAAAAGGTCTTGGCCTCCTACTAAAACCATAAAAAGGTCAAGAAGAGAGAGAATATATGTCACATCCAACTCACAAAAATAGGATTTACTTAAGCAGAAGTGAATCATTTGCAGTGGATTACCGAAAATCACAAAAAAAAATTAAAACTTTTTGCAAAGAGATCCAAACATAGGAAATCTCTCTCATCAAGAACCAAAGTATAACATTTACATCCTGATTCATAAGTACATAACTTGTACCATCTCTTCACGAGGATTACAACATCAGCTGCCCTATTAACATTATATACAGACAACATAAGAACCTCGAAGCATCAAGCAAAAATCTCAGAACGATTCATTACAAACACTAACTATAAACTCCGAGGACCTGAGAGTACAGAGACGACACATAGGACTACTATCTATATGACTTGAAAGGCATTATCTCCACCTGAGATATTACTATTGTCCCTGATGTTGTTGTTGTTTTTTCTCTGCTATCGGGTTTCTGCCTCTTCGACTGCATCCACCTAAAAACATTGGATCCCACGGGGGTGAGACAATTATAAATTGCCCCAGCGGGAGATATAACTCTCCGCTAAAACATTGTTATAGCAATTTGCTATAATAAAACTAAGAAAAAGTTTTTACATATTAACAGTAGTAATTATCATTGTATGAACAAAGTAATGTAATCTCTATTTCCAAGGAGAGAATTGCATCTATCCATGGTAGAATCATAATTCATCCATCTATTTGCAATGAGTATAAAGAGATATGGATAACATCTATCGATGAGAGATGCATAAAAGAAATGTAACATCAGCCAATGAATTTTCGTATTCAATCCTTAAGCAAACATGCTATACGGCTGATTACATTTTACAATCACACTTATGCCCTGAGGAGATGAGGTATACCGCTCATACTCCAACAAACCACTACGAAGTCAAAATCGGAACCATACAAGGTCAATGGAAGAGCTGGCTTCCAAGACCTCCCACATCTCGGTCAGTACGAGACCACAAACAGGACTAGGTCAACTTCTCAATATAGATTTCCAGGGTATAATTGCAACTTCGCTATAGAGTTACAGTGGCGTGTTGCACTCCCTTCGCGATTGAGATATTTCATGTTTACCTCCATCGACTCGGCATTAATATTATTGGGAGATGTGTACTGCATCTATCCCAATCATCGGGAAATTTTTGATACATCCATCCTGACACAAATAATGAGGATTGAGAGGTTTAATGTTTACCTTCCATCAATTCCCTCATTAGGACGTAAGGATATGTTTGCCCATTAACCCCCACATATTCAAAAATATGCATTCTGGGTTTTGCCGCGGAACACCCATTTCACCACCACCAAAATACTGATGATGATGGATCTATGGTCAGGGCTCTACATGATATGATTTCACTTGATTAATTAAGTAAATTAGCATATTCTTTTAGCATCAGTCAAGTTCTCAAATAGGAATTATTATGACAAATTCTACAAAGAAACATGTAAGCTTTTATTTATAGCTTTACCTGAACTTATAATACATTGGGATCTTAATCCCTTATCTCATTACTTGAAAGTTCACATCTCTCAACAACATCATTATCTTACTTATCAAAACTGGGTATTCATACCCTCAGTTCATCACTAATCATTGTTACCACTTGTTAGGTAACAATTATCTCTAGGTCCTCAGACCGAGGTGCACATGATACTTGTTACACAAGCATCTCACATGGCTCACAAGGCCCATTAAGTGTCTTGTCACCTTTCACTAGGAAACAACTTACTCATATAACTCATGAAGCCCATGCACATTTTGTTACTTTTACTAAGCAACAACAACATTAAGGCACACAAGGCCAATCACACTTTTATTATATAAAAGTCATAGCTCAAATCTGGCTCTGATCATAATCTCATGATATATGCATGGTTAACAGATATGATATCAATCATAAAAGTTACTTACCACATCATGTGATATAATAGTAACACCACCATTTCTTTATCAACATTAGGGTTTACTATCAAATAGGCTTTTCATCCCTTTACCCAAAATTAGGGTTAGGGTTTCCCATTTCTCATTAGTTAGGGTTTCATGGTTACATCATTAGTCCAACCCCAATATATTACTCCACACCTCTAGGAGCATCTATTCCTATCACAAGTATTCACTCATGCTTGTTACTCTCATCACATATCATATAAGGATTATCAATACAAGGTACAAGTTCATTTCTCATTCTTATCATGGTATGATTACATCATACTCATTAATTTGTATTATCCCCTTTCACAATGTATATTAGCCTATACTTATCAAAGTATATCAAACTCATTACAATCTTATTGTAACAACTACATAACACACACTTCATGTGTTTCTTATCCAAGAATGTTGGATTGAGATGCATCAAGGTATCTTAACCCTGAAATGCTAAGTGTGAAATCTATCTTATCTTGATGTATCACTTTTCTCATCACTTCCAACTTACTTCAGTTAATCAACTATCCTTGTATTAAGATATTTCCCTCTTAATACTTTTAATCACTCACCTATCACCTTTAGCATGTAGTGCATAGGTCACACATTAGAATTGTCCAACTATCTTTAATGATATGGACTTGTCTAATGATAACGAAATTACTTACTATAAGGTTTCTTATAATCAAGTACTTGCAATATTTCACCTTTATAAGGTATTTCCTTTCATCTCATCATTAGGGTTGACTTATACCATCACCTAAAGATTAGGGTTATGGTTTATTGTCATATTGCTCAGGATTAGGGCTTTATGTATTATAATTCCAAATTAGGGTCTCACATATCTTCATCCTTATCACGGTCTCTCATCACAACATTGCATTAGAGCTTCGTGTGGTATTATCCTCAGTTAGGGTTTCTCATGGAATCACCCTCAATTAGGATTTCATATATCATTACATGGCATCACCCTGGATTTGAGTCTCACATCACATCATTACCTCAGGGTTCCACATACATCATTCTAACTCAGGGTTTCATATTGCATTACCCTAGATTAGGATTTCACATGGAATCATCCTCATTTAGGATTTCAACTTTAATTGCCCACAATTAGGGTTTACTATTCGTCCCAATTAGGGTTTCATTCAATTACCCATAATTAGAGATTCACTATTCATCCAAATTAGGGTTTTGCATTTCATTACCCTAAATTAGAGTTACCCATGTCATCATCCTTAATTAGGGTTACTCTATTAACCTAGATTAGAGTTTACTCAGAATTGTCCGAAATTAGGGTTAGGGTTCAATAACCTTGTCAATTAAGGTTTATGCTCATGATTAGGGTTTAATGATCTCTTTTCTAAGGATAATACCCTTAATCACCACATGAATCATACTCATGTATGAATTCCACTCTATCATCCTCTCAACTTGATTAGGTTATATCAACCCTTCAATCAAGTACATACAACTATGATTGACATAGTGTACTAGGTTATTATTCTTATAAGCAATTAGGGTTTATCCCTTTAATGGTACTAATTATTTAGGTACTTTTAGGATTTCAACCTTTGTACCTTCATTGATTATCATCACTATCAAACATTGGATCATTGGAACAATTATCACCTTCAATTTCCAAATGATTGAATCACAATTGACCTTTATTCAATTTTGAGGTTTCATCACCAAACGATTTTGAAACTGTTTGGTCTCCTAACGGTTTTGACATCGTTCGATCCCAAATGGTTTCAAGACCATTTGGACTCAAATGATCTCAAGACCATTTGGGCCAAATTAGTCTCAAAACTGCAAGGGTTCGTTAGGTACATTCATCAATTGGTTGAACATGATTTGCTACATTGAAACCTTCAATCAATTGAGTTATTGAAGTTCAACAATTATTGGCTCTTGCATCTCCAACCCTAAACTCTAACCCATTGGATCAACAAAAGGTTTTGAAACCATTTGATCCCAAATGGTTTAAAGACCATTTGGGCTCAAACGGTCTGAAGACTGTTTGACCCAAAAAGTCTTGAAATCGAATGGATCACTTTGTGGAACCTCCAACAAATCAATTAGGGTTGTAATTGGTGGATTGTCCATACATTTAATCAATGAATTGGATACATTGGATCACCATCCAATATGTACTAGGGTTCATACCTCAAACACTCAACCCATCCAAATGGTCAACACTCACATGTGGTTTGGGACTTAAATCACCAAACGGTTTGGTGAAACCGTTTGGACCATAATGTTGAAACCGTTTGCAATTGATATTTGGGGAGGTGTGTGCTTATGATGATATCATCATCATCAAGATCTAAACCCACAAAACTTTCTGTGATTTCCATGGTGATTGCATCCATCAAACAAATAAAATTTTGAGAATCAAGAAAGGATCATCAATTGATAAGGAATTGAATGCAATAGCAATATTAAGGGTTCAAGTTATAAAACCGCCTCCAATTGAGCCTCAAAGCTTGGAGCTTCACATAAAAAATGGTTTACGAAGCTTTTTAAACTCCCCCAAGGCTCGTCCTCAAGATTTTGAGTGAAAAGATTGGCTAGGGTTGAAGATGGAGTGAAGAAAAGAAGAAATCAAGCATTGATTTGTGATTTTCACCATGAATTCAAGGTGAAAGAGGGTCAAGAAGCTTACCAACAGGTTGGGTCTAGTTCTCCTCTTTATACAACATCCCAAGGTCGTTCTGCAAGCAAAGGGTGGAAGTGAATTCGAAATTCCCCTTTTACTCTATGGATAAATGAGCTTATATGCAATTTTTATTAAAAATTCAATTAGGAGAGAGAAAGTAGGAATTATCTCTCCCTTATCCTTGCCACTTTCCCCCTTCTATTCCTTAGGGACGAGGCTATCCTCTTTGCCTCTTATTCCTCTCAATTATCCACAATTTAAAGAAAATCAAATTAAGCACCTTCATCCATTTAATAGTAATATCCATAAGTGAGTGGATATTTCTTTTTCTTATAATAATGTGAGTGGGTTTTTCACCTCCTTGAAATATTTCGTGGCCCTTTCAAGGCAAAAGGACTTCCACACATATATGAATTCAACCATTTCAATTTTGGTTGAAGGGCATTTTAATTAATAAATTTATTTTTGCATTAAATTGAATTAGGGTTTCAATTATGCTTAAATCTTGATTATTTTAATATCAAGATTCTCTCTCCTCCAAATTGATTCAAATGAGGCACCCCTCTCATTTTATCTTTTCTACATGATTCCAAGAAACATGAGGGACCCTCTAGAAGTGGTATTTTGCATATCGAACCCTAGGTTTTTGGGTAAATTGCACTTTACACCAAAACTAGGTTTTAATGCACAAACATTGCTTTATCAGCTCTTTCTTGGTACTCAGGCTTCTCCCAAGCCATACCACTACATCATACTCATTCTCATGATGCTTTAACACATGAGGAACATTTAGTCATGTAACATTTGCAAGTCAACCCCTCATATTGGGTAAATTGCACTTTGGTCCAGAATAAGCAAACATTGCTTCTACATTATTCAAACAGGACAAAAATTGAAACATAAGATCCTCTTGAGCCTTAATTACTTTTCACAATATAAAATTAAGGATCTAATTAACTTTCTTAAACAAAACTCCCAGGGTTAGGGCATAACCCAGGTCAAGGATGTTACAAATTATAAACCCCTAACAAGGATTTCGTCCCCGAAATCCCAGATAAAGGAGGACATATATTATTTACTCATCATACTATCTAGTCTCCACATAACATTTCATTGTTATGGAGACACCATAAAGCTTTGGTCAACATCAAGTTATTCCACACAATTTTATCATATAGAATGGTTCGCGCGGGACACATACTCCACTGCCCTTTTTATTTTTGATTGTGGAGTTAATTCTGTGTCAGGTAACACTTTCCTTATTTTTACCATTTCATGTAACAAATTCTTGTTTCTGAGGAGTCTCCCATACTCCTTAATTAATTTATCATTTCTCTTTCAAGATCACAATTATGTTCTATCACCCTCTTGGGACTATAAGTCTTTTCATACCTCAATTGTGCCTTTTAATCTGTCGACATAATACTAGGATTCCTTGTTACTTGTACCAACCATATCATTAGTTGTACATTCTCTTATCATAAGGAGGGGTTACTTATCAACTAAATATTTATTTTAAAGATATCTTTAACTATTATGTTTATGCAAAGCATAAACCCCTAACATGTGATGTTCATACTATTTTACATGATTAATCTGATTTCATGGTTGACCATTCAAGATAGTCAACATAAACAATCTGATATTTATTTATATACCAGGATCTCTTACCTTGGTATCTATCACATGTGTTGAGAACACATCACATATTTATCTTCCTTTCATCTTGGGACATTACTTGTTACATGTATCTTCACCTTGGAACCAAAGTCCAAGATAAACTGATACTTTTCTAAGTATCCATCACATGACCATTTTCATATTATGCACATCAAGTGTCCTAAGACCCACTTGATTGCCAAGTCCCTGAAAGGAAAGAAAATAAGGAATTATATTCCTCTTATCATTTTGTGTATTTTCAGCTATTCATAATTCATTTACTCTTTATCTCATCCTAGGTTCCTTTCCCTCAACATTGGAATATATAAGGATGATCTTATAACATTATTACTTTCTTTGTTATTATCTAACATATTCATGAGCATCTTATGATCTCATCAACTTTCCATCTCCCCATTATGGGAAAAGATCTTTATTATACTTACAAACTTTATTGGACATGGATCATCTCCCTTGTTCTCATTCTTATCTTATGAGGAGTATACTTTTTACTTCCTTATATACACATACTCATCTGAGATTATTTCAGTTTTCTCTTTCTTATAGTTAAGACATGACATATTTATTCATTTCATATTTTTGATTTCATGATACTCATTAGATTGTCTCAGAATGACTACTTGATCAAAGCAATCAAAATGATAACAATCTAAGAGTTTCCATACTGACTTTATCATCAATAGTTGTATACCTGGCCAGGGTATAGAAATACTGAGATTAAGTAGTATGCACTTTGTATATTATTATATTCCTTCCTTCTCATATTATCACAAGTATAAGATTTAACATTCTTGGATTTCATCCAAGCATTTATTCTATACCTCATCTTTTCTCATAGAGGTAAGAACAATATAAAACATTTATAGTGTCTACTATGCAAAATGTAATTCCTCATAAGACTAATCAAAGAAAGCTCAATCAATTAATTTCTCAAATTAACTCAGGAAATCATAAAATGACATTAGAATGACATTATTTTGTCTAACCTATCATGATTCGGGGATGGTTCGCTGCCTCAGGCTGATTCTGCCTCAAAGGTTGATTCACCATAACATTTATGGCTGAGCGATTTCTTGCCATATGTCCTACCTGTCTACATTGGTAGCAAATTCTGGGTGCTAGATGTGGTCTAGAAGGTTCTTTACCCTTTCTGGATAACCATTGCCTTGGTGCACTAGGCCCTAGTTGTACTGGTGATACCAAAAACTTCTTCTTCTTGAAACTACTAGGCCTCTGTTCCTGGATTTGGATAGGCCTTTTCTCAATTCTTCCTTTATATTCCTTTTCTGGACAATTACTTCTGATATGTACAGGCTTCCTACACTTGTAACAGACCCTAATTTTAGGTTGTATCCTATTCCTTCCATCACTATGTATTGATTCAACAGGCTGAGGTTGAGCACAGACTCAATTTAAGTCCAGAACTTCATCATTTCGTATTGCTTCATCCTGCTGATGTTGATTACAAATCCTGTTGATATCCAAAACATCATCATTGGGGGTTGGTAATCTAGGTTGCATTGCCAATATCTGATCAGTTATATACATTACTGTTGCCGTAAATTGCCTAACAGTGATACCCAAAGAAGGATTTCTTATCATAGTTGGATCAGCTAGAGGGTTATCAGGCAATTTTTCCTCTCTTGTATGATCCCATGCACCTCTTCTTGGTGCAATATTACTACTTTCTGTAGCAAACTCCTCATGTGACCCAGCCATCTTCAAGTTCTTCTTCTCCTATATGAGCAGAACACACTATCAGATACACTAGAAGACACTAGAACAGACTCTACTACCTTAGTCCTATGTCTCTGTAGACTCAGTGAACCTACATCTCTGATACCACTAAACTGTCGCATACAACTCACAAAAACAAGATTTACTTAAGCGGAAGCGAATCATTTGTAGAGGATTACTAAAAATCACAAAAAAAATTTAAAACTTTTTGCAAAGAGATCCAAACAGAGGAAATCTCTCTCATTAAGAACCAAAGTATAACATTTACATCCTAATTCATAAGTACATAACTTGTACCATCTCTTCTCGAGGATTACAACATCAACTACCCTATTAACATTATATATAGACAACATAATAACCTCGAGGCATCAAGCCAAAATCTTAGATCGATTCATTAAAAACACTAACTATAAACTCCAAGGACCTAAGAGTACAGAGACGACACATACAACTACTATATATATGACTTGACAGGTAGTATCTCCACCTGAGATAATACTATTGTCCCTGATGCTACTGTTGTTCTTTCTCTACTATAGGGTTTCTACCTCTTCGTCCGCATCCACCTAAAAACATTGGATCCCACAGAGGTGAGACAATTATAAATTGTCCCAGCGGGAGATATAACTCTCTGCCAAAACATTGTTATAGCAATTTACTATAATAAAACCTAGCATAAGTTTTTACATATTAACAGTAGTAATTATCATTGTATGAACATAGTAATGTAATCTCCTTTCCCAAGGAGAGCATTGCATCTATCCATGGTAGAATCATAATTCATCCATCTACTTGCAATGAGTATAAAGAGAGATGAATAACATCTATCAACGAGAGATGCATAAAAGAAATGTAACATCATCCAATGAATTTTTGTATTCAATCCTTAAGCAAACATGCTATACGACTGATTACATTTTACAATCACACTTATGCCCTGAGGAGATGAGGTATACTGCTCATACTCCAACCGACCATTGGGAAGTCAAAATTAGTACCATACAAGGTCCATGGAAGATCTAGCTTCCAAGACCTCCCACATCTCGGTTAGTACAAGACCACAAGCAGGACTAGGTCAACTTCTCAATATAGCTTTCGAGGGTATATTGGCAACTTCGCTATAGAGTTACAGTGGTGTGTTGAACTCTCTTCATGATCGAGAGATTTCATGTTTACCTCCTTCGATCCGACATTAATATTATTGGGAGATGTGTACTGCATCTATCCCAATCATCGAGAGATTTGTGATACATCCATCCCGACACAAATAATGAAGGATTGAGAGGTTTAATGTTTACCTTCCATCAATTCCCTCATCATGACATAAGCATATGTTCGCCCATCAACCCCCACATATTCAAAAATATGCATTCAAGGTTTTGCCACAGAGCACCCATTTCACCATCACAAAAATACTAACGATGAAGGATCTATGGTCAGGGCTCTACATGATATGATTTCACTTGATTAATTAAGCACATTAGCATATTCTTTAAGCAGCATTCAAGTTCTCAAATAGGAATTATTATGACAAATGCTACAAAGAAACATGTAAGCTTTTATTTATAGCTTTACCGGAACTTATAATATATTGGGATCTTAATCCCTTATCTCATTACTTGAAAGTTCATGTCTCTCAACAACATCATTATCTTACTTATCAAAACTGGGTATTCATACCCTCAGTTCATCACTAATCACTGTTACCACTTGTTAGGTAACAATTATCTCTAGGTCCTCAGACCGAGGTAAACATGATACTTGTTACACAAGCATCTCACATGGCTCACAAGGCCCATTAAGTGTCTTGTCACCTTTCACTAGGCAACAACTTACTCATATGACTCATGAAGCCCATGCACATTTTGTTACTTTTACTAAGCAACAACAACATTAAGGCATACAAGGCCAATCACACTATTATTATATAAAATTCATAGGTCAAATCTGGCTATGATCATCATCTCATGATATTTTCATGGTTAATAGACATGATATCAATCATAAAAGTTACTTACCACATCATGCGATACAATAGTAACACCACCATTCCTTTATCAGGATTAGGGTTTACTATCAAATAGGCTTTTCATCCCTTTACCCAAAATTAGGGTTAGGGTTTCCCATTTCTCATTAGTTATGGTTTCATGTTTACAACATTAGTCCAACCCCAATATATTACTCCACACCTCTAGGAGCATCTATTGCTATCACAAGTATTCACTCATGCTTGTTACTCTCATCATATATCATATAAGGATTATCAATACTAGGTACAAGTTCATTTCTCATTCTTATCATGGTATGATTACATCATACTCATTAATTTGTCTTATTCCCTTTCACAATGTATATTAGGCTATACTTATCAAAGTATATCAAACTCATTACAATCTTATTGTAACAACTACATAACACACACTTCATGTGTTTGTTATCCAATAATGTTGGATGGAGATGCATCAAGGTATCTTAACCCTGAAATGCTAAGTGTGATATCTATCATGTCTTGATGTATCACTTTTCTCATCACTTCCAACTTACTTCAGTTAATCAACTATCCTTGTATTAAGGTATTTCCCTCTTAATACTTTTATTCACTAACCTATCACCTTTATTATGTTGGGCATAGGTCACACATTAGAATTGTCCAACTATCTTTAATGAAATGGACTTGTCTAATGATAAAGACATTGCTTACTATAAGGTTGCTTATAATCAACTACTTGCAATATTTCACCTTTATAAGGCATTTCCTTCCATGTCATCATTAGGGTTTACTTATACCATCACCTAAAGATTAGGGTTATGGTTTATTGTCATATTGCTCAGGATTAGGGCTTTATGTATTATAACTCCAAATTAGGGTCTCACATATCTTCATACTTATTAGGGTCTCTCATCACAACATTGCATTAGAGCTTCGTGTGGTATTATCCTTAGTTAGGGTTTCTCATGGAATCACCCTCAATTAGGATTTCATATATCATTACATGGAATCACCCAGATTTGTGTCTCACATTACATCATTACCTCAGGGTTCCACATACATCATTCTAACTCAAGGTTTCATATGGAATTACCCTAGATTAGTATTTCACATGGAATCATCCTCATTTAGGATTTCCACTTTAATTACCCACAATTAGGGTTTACTATTCATCCCATTTTGGGTTTCATTCAATTACCCATAATTAGAGATTCACTATTCATCCAAATTAGGGTTTTGCATTTCATTACCCTTAATTAGAGTTACCCATGTCATCATCCTTAATTAGGGTTACTCTATTACCTTAGATTAGAGTTTACTCAGAATTGTCCTAAATTAGGGTTAGGGTTCAATAACCTTGTCAATTAGGGTTTATGCTCATAATTAGGGTTTCATGATCTCTTTTATAAGGATCATACCCTTAATCACCACATGAATCATACTCATGTATGAATTCCACTCTATCATCCTCTCAACTTGATTAGGTTATATCAACCCTTCAATCAAGTACATACAGCTATGATTGCATAGTGTACTAGGTTATTGTTCTAATAAGAAACTAGGGTTTATCCCTTTAATGGTACTAATCATTTAGGTACTTTTAGGATTTCAACCTCTGTACCTTCATTTATTACCATCACCATCAATCATTGGATCATTAGAACAATCATCACCTTCAATTTCCAAATGATTGAATCACAATTGACCTTTATTCAGTTTTGAGGTTTCATCACGAAACGGTTTTGAAACCGTTTGGTCTCCAAAAGGTTTTGAAACCGTTTGACC
Source organism: Alisma plantago-aquatica (assembly GCA_963693085.1). Classification (NCBI taxonomy): domain Eukaryota; kingdom Viridiplantae; phylum Streptophyta; class Magnoliopsida; order Alismatales; family Alismataceae; genus Alisma; species Alisma plantago-aquatica. The sequence continues at coordinate 888,066,325 of OY856411.1, forward strand.
CCAAATGGTTTCAAGACCATTTGGAATCAAACGGTCTCAAGACCATTTGGGCCAAATCAGTCTCAAAACCGCCAGGGCTCATTAGGTACATTCATCAATTGGTTGAACATGATTTGCTACATTGAAACCTTCAATCAATTGAGTTATTGAAGTTCAACAATTATTGTCTCTTGGATATCCAACCCTCAAATATCAACCATTGGATCACCAAATGATTTTGAAACCGTTTGATCCCAAATGGTTTCAAGACCGTTTGACCCAAAAATTCTTGAAATCAAATGGATCACTTTGTGGAACCTCCAACAAATCAATTAAGGTTGTAATTGGTGGATTGTCCATACATTTAATCAATGAATTGGATCCATTGGATAAACATCCAACATGTACTAGGGTTCAGACCTCAAACGCTCAACCCATACAAACAGTCAACACTCTCATGTGGTGTGGGACTCAAATCACCAAACGGTTTGCAAATTGTTTGGTCTCCAAATGGTTTGGTGAAACCGTTTGGACCATAATGTTGAAACCTTTTGCAATTGATATTTGGGAAGGAGTGTGCTTATGATGATGTAATCATAATCAAGCTCTAAACCCACAAAACGTGCTGTGATTTCCATGGTGATTGCAATCCTCAACCAAATAAAATTTTGAGAATCAAGAAAGGATCATCAATTGATAAGGAATTGAATGCAATAGCAATATTAAGGGTTCAAGTTATAAAACCCGCCTCCAATTGAGCTTCAAAGCTTGGAATTCACGTCAAAATGGTTTATTAAGCTTTTGCAACTCCCCCAAGGCTCTTCCTCAAGCTTTTGAGTGAAAAGATTGGCTAGGGTTGAAGATGGAGTGCAGAAAAGAAGAAATCAAGCATTGATTTGTGATTTTCACCATGAATTCAAGGTGAAAGAGGGTCAAGAATCTTAACAACAGGTTGGAGCTCGTTCTCCTCTTGATACAAGCTCCCAAGGTCGTTTTTCAAGCAAAGGGTGGAAGTGAATTCGAAATTCCCCTTTTACTCTATGGATAAATGAGCTTATATGCACTTTTTATTAAAAATTCAATTAGGAGAGAGAAAGTAGGAATTATCTCTCGCTTATCCTTGCCACTTTCCCCCTTCTCTTCCTTAGGGACGAGGATATCCTATTTTCCTCTTATTCATCTCAATTATCCACAATTTAAAGAAAACCAAATAGAGCACCTTAATCCATTTAATCGTAATATCCATAAGTGAGTGGATATTTCTTTTTCTTATAATAATGTGATTGGGTTTTTCACCTCCTTGAGATATTTCGTGGCCCTTGAAAGGCACAAGGACGTCCATAGATATCTGAATTCGACCATTTCAATTTTGGTTGAAGGGAATTTTAATTAATAACTTTATTTTTGCATTAAATTGAATTAGGGTTTCAGTTGTGCTTAAATCTTGATTATTTTAATATCAAGATTCTCTCTCCTCCAAATGAATTCAAATGAGGAGCCCCTCTCATTTTATCTTTTCTAAATGATTCCAAGAAACATGATGGACCCTCTAGAAGTGGTATTTTGCATATTGAACCCTAGGTTTTTGGGTAACTTGCACTTTACACCAAAACTAGGTTTTAATGCACAAGCATTGCTTTATCAGCTCTTTCTTGGTACTCAGGCTTCTCCCAAGCCATTCCACTACATATACTCATTCTCATGATGCTTTAAAACATGAGGAACATTTATTCATGTAACATTTGCAAGTTAACCCCTCATATTGGGTAAATTGCACTTTGGTCCGGAATAAGCAAACATTGCTTCAACATTATTCATGCTTCAACATTATTCAAACATGACCAAAATTGAAACATAAGTTCCTCTTGAGCCTTAATTACTTTTCACAAGATAAAATTAAGGATATAATTAAATTGCTTAAGAAAAACTCCCAGGGTTAGGGCATAACCCAGGTCAGGGATGTTACAATAGAAGCCCGAGTTTGAATAAAATCAAGAGAGTTGTAAAGTTGTAGGAGCCAATTGTTCTACCTGATAGGTATATAAGTGAACTCATCAATTGTATATCCACGCTCAAGAACACAATATATTGTAAATGGAAATAAATCCCAAAAGACCAATAGGATAAGTCATTTGAATTCAATGTGTTAACTAATTCCAGAGAAATCTAGGAAGTGGTATGTAAGATGTGAAGTCACTTCCCTAAAACCTACTAGCTTGAACTACATGAATCACTCACCTTTTAGAGAAACCTTTTTTTGTGTGACCCAACTAACTACAAGTTACATCCCATCCTCTATCTTACCCATTTTCACCACTTATATGTACATGGAAATAGAAAACTTGATAGTGAAATCTACCTCTACAAGGAATGTGCACCATGTATCTAGGAGATAGGAATTATGGTCAACATCACCAAGTGAACACCCTACTCTACACAAGAGATTGGGTAGTGGCATATATAGATCAATACACTACAATTTAGAATGGCATTTATAGAGGAGTAACACAAACAACATATATAATCATACAATTTCCTTAATTAAAATCCTCGAACAAAGGCATGGTTTTTTTATTTTGGTGTGTACCAATTTAACATCCCCAACTCATTTACCTACCATCTTATTATTTTACTAGCTTGGGAAGAAGCTAGATGCTTAGTTTTGGTGTCAGGGTTGATAACATACAAGATTTTAGATGTTATATGTCTTTTATACAACCTATTACCACATGATGTTTCTAGTTTTTATGTTACAGTTATATCCTTTTGTAATCTTTGTAATTAATCTTCCACCAAGACACATTGTTTGCAATGTGTAGGGACTTCCCCACATTTTGCAATCAAACAACAACCCCCATTGGTTGGAGCCATTTCGACTATCCATCACAACTCATGTCATCATAATATGACAAGAATATCTTGGGTTAGAGTTCTCATCAACCTACACTGTCATTTCTAGCAAACTATCGGCTAGGAAAACCATCATCCAACAAAGCCATCAGTTAGGATCAGTGATTAGGAAACTGAAAAGTGACAACCCATTGGACAAAACCTCCATCAAATGATTAGTGACCAACTGATGGGATGTTCGCCAAGTATGAGCATTGATAAATGGTCAATTCATGAAGTTGTCAACTGACAAGGCCATTGTCTTGCTGATAGATTACACCCCATGTCCTCAAAAACCAATGACTATCAAATCAGTTTTGCTTCAACTGACTAATCCATAAATGAATATCAACTGATGATGCTAGAAACAAACAAAGTCTAGGCTAGTCAACTAATGAACACATTGGACACTATCCCATGGGGAAATGAACTTTGTAATTGACAACATTTCTATTATCACACTTCTGTAAGAAGGTATAGTGTGTTCCCCAAGGAAAATGGTTCCTTGTTTGGACTGCAAGCAAACCACTCTCCACAAAGTACTGAAGGTTCCTTGATCACCCCACTATTCTCTATAAAAAGGAACCCTGTGCCTTATTCAAGTGTAATTTTATCTTCAATGAGTGATGTGTTTCTTCACCATTCACTGGTCATTTCTTAAGCAAAAGTCCTTTTCATTTATTAGTCTTTGACATATTATTGAGCTTATATAGCTAACATTTTAGAGGAACAAAGTAGTATGACGCTCATCCATATTCATCAACCATTCAATAATTACTTTGCCACCATCAACCATTTCTAGTGAACCACCTAAGGAAATAAAAGGTGTGTGGTTTATCTATGACCATTTTACTATCATTGCCTCCATCTTCATCAACCAACTAGAGTGAGTATACATTGAGTACCACTAATATTACTCGATTAATTATTTCTCTATTAATTTGTTTCCTCCTCACACACTTCCCATTTCATTCCATCCCTTATTTTGGTTGATGGCCATTCATTATTGTAAATCAGCATTGCCCCTCATTAACATGAGTGTGTAATCCCTTTAACATAGTTTTAGAGTAGCCACTAGGCCCTCCCAACTTTGCAAATACACTTACTCCATTGATATGTGTATATTATTGGAATGTTTATCCTCCCCCTACTCAAGTTATTATTGCATTGCTTGTAGCGTAGCTACCATCCTATGATGTTTGACCTCCAAACCTCTACAAAGGGTCATTTGATGAGGTCTAGAGTATTGAGTGGTGCCATTGTATGAGAATGTTTGAACACTTGAGATATTGACCATGTGGTTGTCATTTTTATTTTTTTATGTCATCTAAAGAGTTATGATAAGGTTGAGAGAGGAGGGAATAGACGTAGATGATGATTGTTCAAAAATATTCTAATGGTATACAATGGGTATTATTTTTGCATGTTTAGTGAGTGCCCCTGGTAGGTGAAACCAGATCGAAGTTCCTCTATAAAATTGTATTAACAAAAACACTTTTAATTTCTTATTTTGTTTGATGACCTAATTTTCTTTTCTATCTTATTTTACTATAGCTTGTTATTTCCTTTTAAATTTTGATTTGACTTGGCTAAGCTAATACCAAAGGTCTTGATAGTTTATCAACATTGTCCATGTGATCAACCCTGTCTATTACTCTTGACTCCATATGTTGCAGGTGTCTCAAGGTGGTGGGTTAAAAATTTAATGGTGACCCCTTGAGAAGTGTGTTGTTCATTACTGGTCATAGTTTGGACCCATTTTAAGCTGGTTAATTAATCAACTAAAGAATACCAATCATCCCATTTGCCAAATGTCAAAACAATACTTTTGAAAAAGATTCATTTTTTTTATTCAATAACTATGTTTCAAAAACATTAAAAGTGTCACAATAGATAAAATAATATAATAATTTATAACTATATAAAACCAAAGATAGTTCCTCACCCACATGTGTGGATAAAAAAATAATAATTTGAACATTATACAAATAAACAATACATAAAATTATCATTTCTTATCTCGGAGCACGATATAGAATAATGAATACAACAAGTTGATTAATATAACAAGACAAGAACCATATATAATTAGTGATATATTACCATCACATTATAAGACTTAGGAAAAAGGAAACATTGCCTCACTCATTTATTTATGTATGTACAAGATAGATAGAACCATCACTAGAACACTTGGGACAAGATACCACTCCTTACACCTTGAAATATGGTTGTGCATTGGGTCCCATTACCAAGAATACACAATCAATAGTTAATACTCATCAAACAAATACAACATGCACAAAATAAAGAAGCAAGATTAAGTTTCATAAAGTAATAAAAAAAGGACCAAAGTAGAATTCAATCACCGAAATAGTTCAAAATAGGCAAATTTTACAAATAGGGTGTAAGTTCAAGTAGTAAACAAGGGATAGAAATTAGGATTTTCATCAAAAAATGGATATATTAGATGATCATGATAAAATTTGAGAAATAACAACAAGATATAAGATATAGGGTTCAGTTTGAATATTTCAACAATCCAATGAGAATACAAAATAAATTCAATGAGACATGACCCAATTGGGTTGATACAAATAGAAAGTAATAAAGTCTTTGTGCCTCAGTGAGGTAAAAGAGAAATAATGTTGATTTGTTACCCAATATGTATCAAATGAATTGGAAAATTATTGATTAGATGTAATCTAGCTTTATTATTCCAAAGCTAGCATTGGACAACACCTACAAATTTCGTTATTCCAAATTAAATTAATGTCAATTCAATTTATCAATACAAAACTCCATTTTTCTATTGTTGAATTAGGTTACTAAACCTAGATAAATTGATAGATATTATTATAATAATTCATGAAACATATTACATCATTTTTTCTGACTGAAAATCAAGATATAATAAATTTTATGAGATAGATCTTATTGTCAAATGTTTTACCCAAAAACTGGAAAAAAACCAGTTTACCCTTGTATCGCACATACAAATATAAATGTATTATAGGGTAATATCATACAACCATAAAGATTAAAAAAATGAAAAGGAAAAAATCAAAAGAAAAAACCCAATATTAGCTAGGCATTGTGATGTACATCACTATAAAGTATTGAAACCTATTAATACTAGGCAACTGATTTATTGATCTAGCAATACATGAAGACCATTGAAATAATACCTCAAACATCAAAGAAAAGACAGAATGCATGATTAGTCAGCAATGATATCAATAGTATGATCAAAACGTCATCCACACAAGAAGTTGAATCAATCAACCACAAAAGGCAAACCTTATGACATACACCCTTAGACAATGCTTCCTCCATTGGTTTATAAATGGTGAAGATTAAGAACAATATAGATTCCCTAGGTGAGCTTCCATAGAAAGAGTCTTGTCCATAATTTATGAAAAGGTCAGTGGTAACTGAGTAATATCCATGTTTCCAATATTGTAGCATGGTCCATCTAGAGATATGCAAACATGTCATTATTTAGTCAAATCCTTAGTATAATTCTCCAAACAAATAAAAATTTTCATGTAATATATTGTAATTAACTTTTGTCTAAAATGTAGAATTGAAGTTCTTTCTTTATCATGGTTTAGATGATAATTATTTCTCAATAAGCATGACGACAAACTACTTCCATGTCTTTGAAGAGATATTATGTGTCTTAATATATACCACCAATGGCAAGATGACCATTTGAGTATGTATGTAGCAAAATAAACTTTATGATGCTCAATAAAGCCATGCTCTTGACTATTTATTTTAAGGAGAGAATAACACATTAATCTATTTCAAGCATGTAAACTTATTTCTATATCTTACAATATGTAGAGTGCATATATGAGAACTCCATGAGGTAGGCATAGTGTGATGGAGTGGACTTTTATAATCCTTAAATGTCCCATGATTTCATGCATGTTGAGTTGCTATGAGAGTTACTAATGTTTTGTCAAAGTTTGGAAGTCAAATGATATTGATATCATGATTAGGATCTTTATGTTTATGCCTTTTTGAAGTATTTAGTTGGATGAACAAATTTCCGAGTTTTATCACCAAATTCGTGTACAAGATATCTTGAGTTGTGAAGGATTTATGGTTAAAATTTGGTGGCAATTGGAGACTCCTAGAAGAAGTTATTTAGGTTTGAAAATAATGAAATAATGTGTATATTAGTGTTTTTGATTGCAAAGTTCGGATTATTTAGCCTAAGCTTCTAATTTTCCTGGATATGTCACGCGCCCCATAATTGATGAGACATAGATCCCACTTTACTCAAGAGTCATCTCAGCCACACATGAGAAGTGGACGGTGGTGATAGTGTGTTGTACCACGTTGTTAAGGCATGTTCAATGGTGACAACCATGATGATGTAGTGTTCCCTAATCGTGGGTGAGGAGCAGCTGCGAGTGGCTAGATGGGTGAGTCAAAGCAAGGGGTTCATTCTGACCCTTCCTTTAGGGAGGATAGACCAGACCCCATATTTATCCCCTGCCATGACTTATAGACTCCAGTAGAGAACAAGCCAAAATTAGAAGAAGCAGGTGGCTTCCACGGTCGTCGAGCCCCATCCTGCAAATTAGGGATATGAAGTTGGTTGTGTGACTGGTGTTTACCATCCCGGTCAGAAGGAAGCATTGAGTCGAGACTGCATTGTCTGAGCAATCAGGAGAAGGAGATATGTGCTGCCCTGGAGCCCTTGGTGGCAGAGAAAATCCACCGTAGTGCAGCGATGCCTAGTACGAGAACACAGGAGAGTGTCTGATCAAGCTCATGTTCACGCGACGCGAGGGGCAGTGTGGTCTTGTGGTGGGCACACACTCATCAGGCAAGAGGTTGATAATGTGTTAAGATTACACAAACCATGGAGAAGAACCTCAGCGCAGTGGCGGCAAGCAAGTGAGGGCGGAGCACTGAGATAGCAGTTAGGCGATCCTTATAGTACGAGGAGGAAGTACTGGTGGCTGTCCAAATCAAGAGTGGGTAGCGGGTGGTCCGTCCAAATCAAGAGAACCAACCCAAGCCGTCTAAATCTCGAGTGGCCCATAAACAAGCTTGTTGGCTCAGTGAAGGCCAGGAGTGAAGGAGTTGGCACTCCCTCATAGCCACATGGCAACGGACGATTGGCCCGAGAAGGTAAAAATCCCAAAAATGCTCAGTTTGTATATAAATCATAGTAAATAGCTCGATTATCAGAAAATTATAAACAAGGTATCGAAATTCTCAAAAAATGCGTAGAACAATATGGAAGCATAATATCATCCTTTTAATGCTTTAATATCAATGATATCGTGTAAGATGTATTATGCTTGTTTCATGAGTAATAAATATCAAATGAGGATATAAAATTATGGAAACATGTCAGTAAGTCTATAATCATGTTTATAATTCATATGATGTCAAATATGGTCATGTTGATGCATGAAAGCATATGATTTGATTAATATGGATAATTAGGGCTAATAATACTAAAGATAATTCAATTAATGCATACATGCTCAATAAATGATGAAATTTATAGGGCACTATTATATAAGTAACTGGAAGCTCGTGTGGAACTTTGGTTTCAGTCTTATGCACAAAATTCATGTTATATGAAGAGCACCCTTACTACATGCGATGTAACCCTAATATGGTTAATTAAAGTGACATAATGTCAAATATGTCCACATAATAATGTGACACATGAGTATATCCATTTGATGAACCATAATCTGGAAAATGACATCAGTAAGATAATTATAAGACAAGAATGCAAGTAATGATGCACATATCCTAATGAGTTAAGTAAACCCTAAAATGGATATAACTAGGGTTAATGATGATGGGAATCTGATGATAGTATATGATCTTGTCTTAATCAGGGTTGACAAGGATATAGATGACTCAGGAATATGTGATGATTAGGACATATTGATCTAAGGTACGCCATTACATATTACTTGGCTTATTATACAATATGCTTGTGTTATATGGTAGTAAAGACTTAGCATATGGTATTGATTGAAATGATTGTTCTTGTATGATATGTTGCATGATTTTCCATACTTATTGCTATGAATACATGAAACATAAGATATCTGATCCATTATATGATAGCACTAAATCTCTTTGGTAGAATAGTTCATTGATGAAAGTACTAAATCTCTTTGGCAGAATAGTACATGTGAGCACTAAATCTCTTTGGCAGAATAGTGCATTTATGAAGTACTAAATCTCTTTTGCAGAATAGTACATGTGAGCACTAAATCTCTTTGGTAGAATAGTGCATGTGGTTGATCGACTTTTCATATAATGGAAAGTCATGGTAAATTATGTATTCTCTTTTGTTAATGAACATCTTTGTGAAAGTATATGCTTTTTCTTATATTTCTTTATAACTGCCAAGTATTAATTTTATCTTATTGCCAAGATATGATGAAAGGTATATAAAAGACACGTAGGCATACTCAGTACAATATTCTTGAATATTGTGCTGACGTGTACCACATGTAATCTTCTGTTTAGGTTGTGGACATATGATCTTGATGATCCAGGATAGTTGAGAGTTGTATGGCGAGCTGATGTACATGTGGACCTGTTGTCTTAAGATCTTGTAGTATAGTGGTAGTACATGTATATATATAATTTTGTTGTTCAAAATGTCATATCAAATGTTGTAACAATTCATTAGTAATTATATGTTGAATGGTGAACATGTGTTGTATGGCTTTATTATAGTTCATGTACATGTGCTACTATTTATTTCCTTCTGACTCCCTTGATTTTCTCTTTCTTATCCTAGTGTGTGATGGTTAAATTGGGATTCTCTCCAAGGTGAGGGTTTCAATTTGGATGTCACACATCATATTAAGTTTTAGAAAATCCAGGGACGTCACACATAGTTTGGTCCCACCTGAATTTGCTTATCCCATATTGACTTGTATAAAATTATAAGATATTTATGTATCATGGTTATTTATTAATTTGGATAGTATTTTTTCTTAATCCATACCTAATTGAAGAATAGGTTAGAGGATGGCGAGTAAAAGGAAAATCATTATTAAATTCATGTATTCTATTGGGTATGGGTAAAGGCAAATATGTTAAGTTCCTTTATAGTGATATCCCTAATTGAAGGGTAGTGCCTCTTTCTAAGTTATCAAATATTCAAAGAATATATTAGAATGACGAAGAAGGATAGGACACACTAGAATAAATCTATTATATTGATTTGTATCCTTGTGAATGACATTTATAAATGGAGGTGAGTTTCAACATTTATGAGAAGAAGAAGAAGAAGATAAGAAATAAAAGGAAGTGACAACATTCAGATCTTCCATATAGGAACTTGGTAAGATAATAGATGCCATTTCAGACACTTAGGTGTTGTTTGGGTTTGAAATTCCTAAATTTGGTAGCATTCGTACATACACAAAATTTTAAATAAGGTGTGTTTCTTCTATTATTAGATTGCTCCTGTGACCTTATGATTTGTTTCTTTAGTGTCAATATAACATTTCATGGTTATGGACTATTTTTCAAGGGTCTAGTTAATTCATTTTTTTGTGTTAGCTTATAGGAAACATATCACGATAGTTCTTTTGGTACTTTGGGTGTTATTCTCTTGGCATGCATGTTGGATTCTCAATTTTTCTTATATCTGTGTTTGAAGACATGTCCCTTTGGCCAATTTCTATTTTTTTTCTTTAAGAGGAACAAATATAAAGGTAAGTAATGTTGACTTTTAACATAGTTTCATTCTTAGTTGACCGAAAAAGTGTGAAAAACTGATAATAACTTATGAAATTATATATAATACACTAAAATATTCATCAATTATAATATTTTTGGAGTCTTAATTCGATTCTCCATCATTTTAATTTTATTAAAATATAAACTAACTATATTATTATACCAATAATGACATGTCATATAACGTAAGCATATCTAATCATAAAAACACTAATATAGATTGCATTTGTTAGGTTATTCGTAACATAAGGCATCTACTAAATTAAGTTCACAATTGTAGAACATGGTTTTCTTTTTATAATATTAATATACCATTCAATAACATGAATTACTTATAAAAGTAAAATATGATCATTTAATACCTCAAAACTCTTGTTTATTTACATTGTTCTAATAAAGATGATACCTTTATACATACTCTAATATACTATGTATTTACCAAAAATTGTACAATATAATTTCAGACCCTAAATTAGTGGTCAGTTGTATTGGTAAGATGTGTCAACTCCCAAACATCAAGAATGCTAGGGATGTATCATGAGCTTTAAATCTATAAGGTCTAGAAACTCAATTAAAAAACCTGAGTGTATAAGGTCAATTTAGAGAATAGGGAGTACTCTTAAAGAGTGTAGGAATGAATCACAAGAATGATTAATCAATATTTTCTCTTTCAATCAAAACAAATAGATAACGATAATGACCAAAGAAATAATTAAAATACAAGACTAAATGAAATCTAAGTAAGCTTTTAAAAATAATCTGCATTTAGATATTGTAGTATATATCAATGCTTTATCCTCCCTGATTACTTCTCCATTCTAACCAAAACCATCATACAAAGTGATAAATAAACATATTCATTGTTGAACAAAGATCTAACATCATACTTTCCATTCAATTAGAACATGCATATTTGACAGGAAACATCTCTCTTGTAATCAATTTTTTATTCCACCTCGTTGTGGCATAGAAATCAAATGAACTCATGTGATATGCTTCTCTTGAAGTTAAATATATTTCCCCCTACTTTTTTTTGGAAATAGGTATGTCTATTTCTGAAAGAGAAGGTATGGAAAAGCTATACTATATATAACATGGCATCTAGACAACCAGACCCAAAACAAAACACACTACATGGGGCTATGTATAAAATCTCTTGTAGGTTCTACTGTTATCATTGAATCTACACAAAATCTTCGATGTTTCCTTGATGTACCAAACAAGGTAAGAAGCAATATCATCCACCAATCTAAGAGCATTCACTTTCCTAGATCTTTGGACTCTCATGTTCCTCTCCTTCCGGATACAAAAACATACACCTTTTGAACAAAAAACCAAAAAATACTAGCATGTGTTTGTTATGCTCATATTTGGTGTTGATCTAATCAATTATCTCATTAATGGATGAGGGTTTCATGGAACCCCACCCAATTCTAAGATATTTTATATTCCAAAAAGTCTTAGAACAATTAAAATTAAAAAAATAGTTGATTAGCTGATGCATCAGGCCCCACACATAAAACATAGATTGGGTCTACTACAAGTCCCCAGCTTTGCATCCTATCCTTAGTGGGTCATCTGTTGAGGGTGTCTCTGTAAGGAAATGTGCTCCATTAAGGAAATTAGTGTATCCCTTAGAGTAAAGGTGTGCGTGAAACAATGTTGCTAGCGACAGTGTTTATTTGTAGCATAATGTTGTTCAATGTCCAAACATCAGGATCAACAACACGGTACAATCGTTAGTTTTCTGCAAAGAACTCGCTCATTGCATACCAAACTTTGGAGGGCTTATTAGTCTCTGGGATGATTAGTATATTACCATATCCCCTTTGAATCCATCTAGTCCCAACCATAGTGTTAGAATTAGAAAATCTCTCAACTCTCTTCCCACTTTCGAACTCCATAATGGTAACATGATCTATCAAATGTAGTCTAACTTTGTCAAAAGGCTTAGCAATTTTCCTCCAGGAAATGTCATGCCCTTTTCCTGCACAAATGAAATTATAAGAGATGGATCTACCCACCTAAAAAATAGTCAAAGGGACCTCACACATATGTGCCCAGAATCTGGAAATGCTCTATATCATTAATCTAATATGGATGAGTTTCCCCACCATATAGATGTGAAAGACAGACTAGGCATCCAATCAACCTTTAATATGATCCACATAGCCATTATAATCTCTAGCCGTACCTATTTTCCCCTATAACGGGTACACCCAATTACTTGGTGGGAAGGCGACCCATGTTCATACCACCAACAAGTTTTAATCTTCCTATTTTGTTATTAGGGGATTCATAAAGGAAGACATGTGATTTAATAGTGCTTATGTATAGTCTAGAGGTTTTTCCAAACTTAGTAATGACCTCTTCACTCCCTCATCTATTTTGTATTACCCTTAAAGTAGATTATGACATTGTCTACAAAAATTAGATGGTTTTTAACTTTAATTCCACTAACTTGAAAGTCTTAATCTTTTCAGCATGTTCAACTTCATTGATCAAATGGTGATCCCCTTCATGATCAGGGTGAATAGTAGAAGTGATAGAGTATCACCTTGTCACAACCCATTCAATGGTGTAAACAAACCACTAAGTGAACCATTAGTGAGAATGAACAATGAAGAGGTTTCTATACATTGGATAATCAAATCAATCCACTTTTGGTTAGACCCTAGTTTCTTCATGACTGATCATATAATGGGACAATGAACATGGTATTATGCCTTACTAATATCAAACTTCATACATGCCTTGTCATTAGAAAAACCAACATTGAATTCAGTCAAAAAGTCTACGGCCAGCAGTGAGCAGTCCCTAATGCTTCCATCATGGACAAAATCAGTTATTATAGTAGGATTCTTTGAATTGGGAATCAATTTGATTATGTAGTATTTAATGGATCTCACCTTCTTGGACCCATTGAAAAACCATTTGAATCAATACAAACATTACTCTTAATGGAAGTCCACATCATTTGATTATACATGTTATTGAAGCCATCATGGTCTGACACCCTAGATGGGTGAACAACAAAAATAGTATCACATATCTCTTCATCAGTCACCTCCTTGCACATCTTCTCATTCATCTTCTAGGCATATGTAACATGTCACAATTATACTCCTTATGACCCCTGTTGTATAGGTCCCTGAAGAAATTAATTGCATTTTCAACTAACACCTCTCTTCCTTTAATACTATGTCCTTATTTATTCACCAACTCATTAATGGTGTCTCCCATCTTTTTTTTTGTCATATCACAGTACACTCTCATTTTCCCAAATCCAACTTTAATCCACTTCATACAACTTCTTTGCCACATGAACAACTCATTTTCTTTTTCTAAATCTCTGAGCCTTCTCTCCTTCTTGATTTCATCATCAACAACCATATGAAATAGAGCTTGAAACTGCAATAGGGTAGAAGCCTCCTTGTAATAATTCTTGGTTGATTTAAGATAATTAGATAGATTCACCTTTGCTTTCAACCATATCTTGAGACTAGCCTTTGTAAGATCCCAGGTCTAGCTTAATGATTAAGATTGTTTACTTTATATAATGAAATGTTAAACCCTAATTTAAAGTCTTGAGATCTTCTAATATCATGTGGCATGCTTACATTTTCATCTAGGTCCAATTTGATTAATATTTGATTTATCCTTGTTATTTATGTGTTTTCCTTGGACTAATTTGCAATTTATCCATAAATGAGGGCTATCTTGCAAAATGACACGTGAAAAGAGTATATCTTGTGCTATTGACATCAGGAGAGAGAAAATGGTGTCAAGGGGTGCCTTGTTTAAATCATGGATGTGGTATGAAATCATCATGTGAAATTAGGGTTACTAAGGTTATAGGGTTAGCATGGTTGATATGGTGAGTGAGTTTGGGTTTAATGTTAAGACTCTACACACTTTTGGTAAAGGTATTGACCACAACACATCTTGTGAAGTGTTGTCTCGATCAAGACAATTTTGTGATGATGGGTCAAGACATCAGGTCTTCTAGTGTCTCAACCTATGTACATGAGACCTAGCGTTTCCACCCTTGAAGTGTCTCGACTAAGAGAAAGGGATGTTTGAGAGTGTCTCGATCAAGACATGAGGGCAACCAACCTTAGAGGTCAGGACACTATTGTCACAAGCATTATGTCATTTCTACTAAGGGGTCAAAGTTACTCTGAGTTAGTGTTAAGTGTGACGCTATGTTAGGCAATGTTATGGTCAACCATCTAGCTAGTTTTGTCTAGGTTGAGGTGTTTTGATAACAAAACTTGTGGGAGTGGTCAAAATACATAGGTTGTGTCACGGTCGTGACATCCCATTGTTTTTTAGTCGACACACTACTACAGAAATGCCTTTTAGCATCGGTTGTTTAACCCGCTTTGGCGTCGGTTTCTGAGCGACGCCTATGTGGGCGCCGCTAAAGGTCTAACACTTCGGCGTCGGTTTTTTAACCGACACCTATTTAGCTTAGAGGCATAGGTTGTTTATAGAAAACCGACGCCAAAAGGGTTCGTGCCACAGAAAATGGTGTCATCTAGGAAACATTCTGCGTCGGTGTTTAATTGGTAACCGACGCAAAAAGTGTTCTAGATGACGCTGTTTTCTGTGGCGCGAACCCGTTTGGCATCGGTGATCAACTAAACAACCGCCGCCATACATCAAGACGACACAGACGTGCTTCCCTGCACGGCCGTGTTTAGTACTATAGGCGTCGGTTTTATATGAATAAGTGATGCCTTTTCCACCACGGTCGTGCTTTCCTGCACGGTCGGGTTGTTTGTAATATTAGGCGTCTATTTTTATCCAATAACCGACGCTGTAGGTCTTTGCTGACGGTTTTCTGTAAATAACTGATGCCTATATCTTTTTTTTTTCATATCAGTTTGCAGGCCTGCTGTGGCTCGTCAGTAGGATGAGAACCTATAGTTCAGTTTTCTGAACTGCAGGTTTACGACATCCATTGATATCAGCCTACAAACAGGCCACAAACCTGCAAAAGTCCCAAGCAAAATTTCACACAAGTAGATACATTCAGACATCAATTCAATTCTCACATTCACACATATAGAAACATTCAAGTACATGTATTAACATTCAGAAATATTCATTTACAAAGTATCATTCATTATCGCTATCAACATCCCAATTATATCTTACAGTTGCCACTGCTTGTATGGCTTTTGCCCATTCTTCTCTTATTTCATTTAATACTTCCATCGTATATGGAGCATGTATATTTTTTAAGCGTTTACCTATAGTGTTGTCAGTTTTAAACACCTGCAAAGAGAATGATGTATATATATAAGTAATAATATAAAAATAAGATTGATATATTTCATACTAACTAATGAGACTATATATAATACCTCATGTATGGTATCGATGTCCAATGCGGCATGTTTGATAATCATCTGCATAAATTGCATCACATAGTATGTGCATGCCCAGCCATTGTCTTGTGTAGCGCACTATAAATTGAAACATACAAAATAATACAACTAAGCAAAATTCACATCAATAATATATACATTGGAGTCGGGAACTTACTTGTACGTTCTGCCAATTTATTGGCTGGTTCTTTTTCCTTGGGACCATTCCTCCAGCCTTTTTGAATGCATCTAAACCCCTACATGTTAATATAACACAGTAAATTACATAAGTAAATAGTAATGTAATAACAAATGTTAACAGATACAAAAATGAAATATTTCTCACCAGAATAATGGCATTCTCATTACGTGTCCAATTTTAGTGTTTAATGTACTTCCTGCGGGATCTAGATAATAAACAGTGAACGTCCTGGGGATAATAACTAGTAACTCCCAATGTCTACCGCTAGAGGTAAAAAGTTAACAATTAATAACTCAAAATGCATAATAAAAATGGAATTTTCTTAAGTCCAAATTATAAATAAAGTAAACTTACTTGACATTGAATGGAGCTATTATTATCTTCTTGTTCTGCTGACCGAAAATTTTAAAAGCATCTATACAGTATTGTTGAACACTATCAGGGTCTTTAGCTACCATACTAATCAATGATGGAATCAAAAATCCTACATGATCAAATGCAAATTGTTTGCAATGATCTTCGACTAAGTAGCTGCAAAACATGTATTACATATGCATTAATATATAAGAAACCAGATCACCGGATCTTACACAAGGTATATGGATGTATAAACAAGATCTCACCTGATCCATGTCTCTATCATTGATGTATTCAGCCAATCATACATAAACAGCTCAATAATATCTTGTATAAATAAAGAACTATCGTATGATTGACCTGCATAATCTGCATCTAAAGAAACAATTATCGGGCAATGTATATTATGTGCCCATAGCCAACATTCCATTCCCCTACAAGCAGGATCTAACGGGTATGTTAGGTCAGTTGGAACCCAAGTTGGTAATGCGGGAAGTGGAGGTGGAGGCCTAGGTGCTCCTGGTGTCTTCTTTTTAACCTGTATATATAATTTCAGATCAGTTGACATCATATATACACATTAACAGTCTAAATCAATGTAAATTTATCTTACAATTTCAGTAGTGTAGATGACATCTGCTTTGGGCCACAATATGACCCCACCTTCTGCCTCAGCAAGTGAATCAATATCCAGGTGGGGATATGGCAATGTAGCTTCCCTCCAATCGGGTAACACACGTAATGGGCCCACACGAACGTAGCCCTGTGGCATTGGAGTCCTGTGAAACCTTTCCCCACGAAGGGACGGGTAAGCTTGCGCCTCTGCAACAACATAGTCTTGTATTCTTAAGCAGCATGGCTTCAATGCCTACAAATTTACGTAAAGAATGTTATACATATATACATATCATCTTGAAAACATATCATCTTGAAAAGACTAGCTACAATGTCATAAACAATACTTACAGCAGACATGTTAGGCGATGGGTCTCCAGGATTACTCGCAGTCTGTGCATCAGGAGAAGAGTGGGTCGCCATAGGCTGATTGGAAGCCTGAGATGCCTGCCACCGTAGCAATTCTTCCGTGACCTTCTCAGCAACTACATCGTTGACCTTCTTAGCAACTATATCCTCGACTCTCTTATTCTCCTATACATGGATAAAAGAAACATTAGCTTCTTATTATTGAATTTCCTTTTGCAGTAACATTCTAAAAAAAGAATAGGTTACCTCTTCTTGAGAAAGTCCCGCTCTGGGTTTGCGCTGGGATGGCTCAAAGAATGCTTTGATGCCCACACCAACGCCTGCACCCCTAACACGTCCAGGATGCTCTGGGTTACCCAGAGAAACTATCAATTCATCCCTTGTGCCCTGAGGGATGAACGTGCCTTGTTTCCTCTACTCATGCAGCTCCCGCTAATCACCATCAACAGAAATTGGTAAGTTAACACCACAAATAATCAATATTCAAATGATTGCTCTAAGAGTTGTATTTTACCATTTTCGCAGCCGCATCAGTAGTTACGGGCTTCTTTATTTCACCCTTCTTGTTTTTCATCCCAGCTATCCAGATATCATGGCGAGGCAAGGGTGTGGCAGACTCCTGAGTAGCCGCAGACTCCGCCTGTAGTCTTTGGCGAACGCTTGCATAGCCTTTTGGACCCATAGTGTGGTCATGCACATTCAGTGCACGCCTTGCTTTTTGTGTGTCACTGAGGGCCTAGTTAGTATGCACATTAATGATTTGGTTAGTAGCACTAAATGTTAATCTTGAATAGGTAAATACAATGTATATTAATTAATCTACGGATGTTGGATGAGTAACCATGTGGCACCTTAACATTTACCAAGCATTCACAAAAAGTTTTCTTCTCCTTTCTAGACAACGTGTAACAAGCAGGAGGTAAGTATGTTCTTTTATTACCCATTTCAAGTAATTCTGTTAATTCTGACCTTATTTCCATTTCGCGTAGGTCCAGTCTGGATTTTATCCCATCTTTAGTCTTACCTGGTATATTTAACAGAGTACCAATGATGCTATCACAGACATTTTTCTCAACGTGCATTACATCGATACAATGCCTGACTGTCAAAGAACTCCAATAAGGAAGATCCCAAAATATTGACTTCTTCTTGAATGAAGAATTGTCACTCCGTGTGGCCATACTACATTGTGATTTCTTACCAAATTCATTGACAATGTCTTTTACTCTTGCATAAACAACATCCCCTGGTATAGGTTTAGGTACACTCCGTTCATCATTCCATCCATTGAATGCTTTGCGCTTCCTATGATACGGATGGAATTTTGAAAGAAACCTTCGATGACCAAGATATACAATCTTGCCGCCATGTTTTAGTTTTATTGAATCAGTGTTTTCTTCACATATAGGACACGCTTTAGCTCCTTTGACACTATATCCAGATTCCCATATGCTGGAAAGTCATTAACAGTGCAAAACAACATAGAGTGCAAATGAAATGTCTCTCTTGCTGAAGCATCATAGGTCATCACACCTTCAGCCCAAAGTTTCTTTAACTCATCAATCAAAGGTTCAAGATAAACATCAATATCATTTCCGCGTTGTTTAGGGCCCGATATCAACAACGACAACATAACATACTTATTTTTCATACACATCCAGGGAGGAAGATTGTATATAACAAGCATGACTGGCCAAGTGCTATGTTGGCTACTCAATGTCCCGTACGGATTCATCCCATCTGTACAAAGCCCAAGTCTTAGATTCCTATCTTCTTCACCAAATTTGGGGTACAATAGATCAATCTTCTTCCACTGTGGGGAATCAGACGCATGTCGTAGGATCCCATCATTATTTTTCTTAACATCTGCATGCCACCTCAAATTCTTCGCATCTTTCGGATTTGCAAACAAGCATTGAAACCGTGATATTATAGGTAGATACCACAACACCTTGGCAGGAGAACCAGTTTTGGACTCCCCCGAAGTCGCCAATTTATACCGTGACGCACCACATTTTGGACAATCTTTCAAATCTACATAGTCCTTTTGAAATAATACACAATCATCCGGGCATGCGTGTATCTTCCTGGCCTCCATTCCCATTGGGCACAACATTTTCTTTACCTGGTATGTTGAGATTGGCAGCTTGTTTCCTTCGGGAAGCATTTCTTTCAACAAAGTCAACAATGAAGTGAAGCTTTTGTCGCTCCTTCTATTGTTAGCTTTCAACTTATACAATCTCAACACAGTGCTAAGCTTCATAAACTTAGCACAACCTGTGTATAACGGTATCTCAGCATCATGCACAATGTTTCTAAAGATAGGAGGTCGATCGGTGTGCACTACCCTACAACTATCCAGCATCGCATCAACGATGTCTGCTCGAACTGGTTCATTCACATTTACGTCATCGGAGGCAATTTCTTCTTCCACCCAAGCACTGCTATCGACATCTACTGGTTTCGATTTTGAAATCTCTCCATGCCAGTGCCATTCTGTATAGCCTTGTACAATCCCCTTGCACATGACATGACTTTTGATTTCCTCACAAGTGTTGACTTTCAAGTTGTTACCGCAATGCCTACATGGACAGTAGAACCTATCTGTAGGTTTTTTCCTATGTTCCTCGGCAAATCTAATAAACTGATCAAGACCAGATATAAACTCTGGGGTGCAACGATTACGAATGGACATCCATGATCTATCCATTCTATGATCAGAGAAAACAAGTATATATTAGGAAACAAGTATATATTAGGAAAAGATTAGGGTATACACTTACATCCTAAGTGTATAATGTGATGTCATTCTTATATATAATAAATGTGTACCACCTATCCCATCCTTGAACACCTAATCTCACTAGTAAGTGTATAATGTGTATTGCGTTTTCAAGAAAATTTCGACAGCATTTCCCCGCTGTTCTCTAAGTACATATGTACTTAGATAACAAACGGGGAAATGCTACCGAAATTTTCTCGAAAACCCAGTACACATTATACACTTACATCCTAAGTGATATTAGGTGTTCAAGAACAGTCCCAAACTGGGGACTATCCAAGATTTACTCCTAATGAGTCAATCTTGGATGGGTTTCTAGGCCAACAAACACATTTGATGTCATTCTTATATATAATAAATGTGTACCACCTATCCCATCCTTGAACACCTAATCTCACTAGTAAGTGTATAATGTGTATTGGGTTTTCAAGAAAATTTCGGCAGCATTTCCCCGCTGTTCTCTAAGTACATATGTACTTAGAGAACAAATGGGGAAATGCTATCGAAATTTTCTCAAAAACCCAATACACATTATACACTTACATCCTAAGTGAGATTAGGTGTTCAAGAACAGTCCCAAACCGGGGACTATCCAAGATTTACTCCTAATGAGTCAATCTTGGACGGGTTTCTAGGCCAACAAACACAATAATAGATATGTACATGCTAGAGTTTCATAACAATTAATGTTAGGGTTTCATCACAATTTATGTTAGGGTTTCATCAATGTTAGGTTTAATCAAATCAAATTAGGATGCTAGAATTTACAAGTTTAAATCTTATTTCAATATGCATCAAAATTTACTGAATTAAGTCAAACATTAGGATTAGAAGCACAAATATATGCAAGCAAAAAATTTGTTCATATCCTAGGATTTACATAAAACATTAATGAAAATTTGTTCATATCCTTACCAACAGCAAGCACGGCCGTGGCTGTGTTGGCCTACCACGGCCGTGTTGGATAGCACGGCCGTGGTAGGCCAACACAGCCATGGTCGTGCTTGTTGCATGTTGGTAAATAGCTAGGGAGAAGGAGAGGTAGCGCTACCTGGAGCTAGTTTGGAGAGGACCATCGGCGGCAGCAGCGTGTGGAGGAGATAGAGCAGCAGTGGCAGCGACAGCAACAAATGACCGGGGGTGGGCGGCAGGCAGAAGCAACTGACGGTCGGAGAAGCAGCAGGCGCCGGCCGGAGAAGCACCAGGAGAAGAAGCAGCAGCGGCGGGCGGCGGGCAGCGGTGCCGGTGAGCTGAAGAGAACCAGAGCAGCGGCGGCGAGCAGCAGCAACCGATGATGGGTGATTTTGGGAGAACGGCGGCGAGCAGCAGCACAAAAGAGAAGTCACGATGAAATAGGAAGAATGGGGGAAGAGCCGGGTATCGGGTCTATTAAGTTGATCAATGGCGTCGGTTATCTACACAACCGACGCCTATTATGCTTTAGCGTCGGTTATTAGTAAAACACCGACGCCCAAATAGAAAACTTTTACCCTAAATTATTTGGCGGGAACCATTATCAGCGTCGGTTATCCAAGGATAACCGACACCTAAAGTGGAACTTTTCGCGCAAAATTTCATTTTAAATAGGCGTCCGTTAATAGTTAAAACACCGACGCTGTATGTGGCCCAAATTTTTTTCGTCCGAAAATTGGATTTTGTGGGCGCTTTTAGGCGTCAGTCGGTTATAGTCAGCCGACGCTGAATACAAAGCAGTACCTGTGTCTGGCTGGTCTTCGAATATAGACGTCGGTTTGCCTACATAACCGACGCCTGATATTATAGGCGTCGGTTTTCCTTAATAACCGACGCCCAGAAAAGCGACACTGAACGCTATTTCTGTAGTAGTGACACTCATGTGTTGGCAGGTCGAAATAGTGGCTTTATAAAAGGTTGAATCATAGGTGTGATGAGTATTTAAGACACTTATATATGTGAATCAACATGACTTATATGTTTCTTAATAACCAACTTAAGACGGTGAAATTATGAATGTCTAACCATGAACAATAAGACTTAAATTGTCCATCAATATGGGAAGTGATATAATTAGGTTTTAGAGTTGGTATTATGCTATGAAACCCTAATTGGGTTTATATAAACCTTAATCCTAATCCAATAATAACATGATAAGTGAGTTCACTTTATTTTAAGGTTGTTACTCTATAATGATGTTTCTCTCTCTTAAATGTGTAACACTAACTTGTAGGTGAGATGAATGACATAGCTAAGTGAATGCCATGGTGAGCCTATACAATATATGGTGGTGATTATGAATAATGTTGATGCATATTATAATCCTAAATGTGTAGGAGTATATGAATTGGTCTAATGACCTAACAAGTACCTTATGCATAAATTAAGGGATTGATATCCCATAGTGATGTGATATTGATGAAAACATTGAGAATGGTAGTATTACAAGTGCTATGTGTTGATTAGACAAGTTCTCACTTAATATGTTTTATAGCTTTTGAAGTTGCATCCAACCTTCATATTGTAGAGTTTGTCTAGGGTCAATATCTTGTAACTTGATTGATGCATTAAAAGATACCTAATTGGCATATCTAATCAAGTGAAACCCTAATCATGTAGTTGTCCTATACCAGAGACTAGATAAGGCAAATTAAGATAAGATAAGTTAAGTTAAGATAAGATAAATTAAGGGATAGATGCAAGTACGTAGGCTTTTATGAGATAAGATCAGATATATGTGAATCGACATGAGCCTCAACCTCTTTTGCAAAGGAGGACCTCCAGTGTTGGGACCAATTTTAGGTTTAACGCCATAGAGAGTGAGACCCATAGGGAGAAGGTCAGAGAACCTAAAATCCAAGATATGAGATGATGAGAAATATGTGATATGACGTGTCCTAAACTAGACTACTTATGAGTAAATAAGTAGAGTTGCTTTATGCATGATTTGTATAGATTTTTTGAAACCTAGATGTCCTTGGGAGGACCAAACCCTAGAGTCAGAGAGAGGTTGATTATATAAACATGTGAACTTGTATATTAGAACCAACTATTAGGGTGAGGAGAGATTGTCCCAAGACCTTGGAGGAGGTAGATATGTTCACTTATGTAAATCCTTAAGCTCGGGTTGATGGTACCTTCTAGGAATCTAGTGGTAGCATATATAAGAGAGTTTGGGTAAGCATATTTTATGGGTACAAATCTATGAAGAAAATATCACATCATGATAGTATGGTTTGTGCTTGAGTGGCTAAAATCTTGTGAAGTTATCAATTGGTGCCAAAGAGGTAATCTAAGAACCCTAGACAAAAAAGGGAAGACAAAGTTTTTGCTTTTGTGTATATGAGATATTGATAGAGTTAAGTATGCTCAAAGAGATTGGGCATGACATTACCCTCAATGTCAGGGTTAGGAGAACCTCAATTGGACTAGATAAAGTTTTGATATATGTTTGACAAGCCACTTGTATAAGTTTGTTTAGCAAAAACTAGATATAATATATGTGAGAATGTGATATTACCTTAAGATATGATAGTGGACTATGAGAATGGCTTAATTTTGAGGACAAAATTTCTTTTAAGATATATATAAGATGTGATGGACTAGATTTTAGCTTAACTTTGAGGATGAATTTTCTTTTAAGGTGTGTAGGATGTGATGGAGTAAACTTTCAAAGTATGTGAATGCCTAATGAGATAATTAGATCCATGTGTTTGAGTTATTTTTAAGAGATCCAAGTGATTTAATAAAATATGGATGAACAGTTGTGTTGACACCATGATTAAGATTCCTAAGTGCATGCCCTTTTTAATTACTTAATTGACTAGCCAAATAGTTGATTTATGGTACCAAATTTGAATAGATTGTATCTTGAGGTATGATAAAACTATGGTTACATTTTCATGAAGATTGGAGGTTCCTAAAAGGAAATATTTAGGTTTGAAA
Organism: Alisma plantago-aquatica; assembly: GCA_963693085.1. Lineage (NCBI taxonomy): Eukaryota > Viridiplantae > Streptophyta > Magnoliopsida > Alismatales > Alismataceae > Alisma > Alisma plantago-aquatica. The sequence continues at coordinate 888,090,560 of OY856411.1, forward strand.
TTAGTTAAATAATTGATGCTTATGTAATTTGGAACAAAGTTTTAGTATAAGTTTAGCTATCAGCCTTGTCCCGCACCCTTTTGTTTTTTTGGATGGGTTGCATGGCAATATCCTGGACTTTAGTCCCTGATCAAGTGGTTGCATTACTAGTTAAGGAGAAGCCACAGATCTAACCTTGTGTGGTGCAACACCAACCCTTCAGATGAAATCAGACGGCTTGGTGTTTGCCTTCTTCACAGCGGTTGTGATGCCCAAAGCGTCAAAATCACACATTGCTAAGAAAACCCATCGTGGGAAGAGAGGTAGTGATGACTTTATGGCTAGCTTCAAGATGAATTGAGGAATCATTTGGCCCTGTTATGGGCACGGAGAGGACAAGAAACACCCCCAACATAGGCTCTCCACCCCAACTTACAAGAGGTGGACAGAGGAAGGAGATGGATGTATAAGGTAGACCAATGAGGGTGAAGAGTTAGGGATGTATGCTCGATGCAGGTAGTTATGAACCACAACATTTTTGGGTGATTACATGAAGACCCTCATAAGTGTCGAGGTCCAACCTGGTGTGGCGACACCCACAATAGGAGAACGCGGGTGGGCATCTATTCAGGCTCAAGTTCACGCAATGTGTGAGGGAGTGTGGGCTTGCAACAGATGATGACGTAGGTTCAAGACATGAAACACGTTCTAAGAATGCAAACACAACTGATGATGAGGGAGGGGAAGTAGGCAGTCCAACTCCTAATGCCAGACTAGCCGACTCAAGCCAAGACAGGCTCGAGCCCTAGATCTGGTGGCCAACTATGCTTCTTGAGGAGATCGTCGAATGCTTATCACTAGGTTTGGATCTACAGTTCTGTTTCTGGAGTAGCCTGGTAGGTTTGCGTACCCTTGGAGTACGTTGATGAGGTGTTGCAAGATGGCAAGAAGGAGATGATGGCATCCAACTCCACATTCATAACCCAAGATTGTGGCAGAAGTCTTTAGGGCTAAAATCCACATGAGTAAGAGAGGTCAGAGCATTGTATACTCCATGCCAAAGGAACTACCTCACGATAATGATGCCAGTCTCTCACTAGACCCATCAGTAGTGGCAACTAGAATACAGCCTGATGATGGACTCACGTGGAAGGAACAACGACATAATAGAGTTTTGATCCCATAGTGCAAGACTCACACATGTGGGTGTGAAGAACGGTGGATCAGAGAGATAGGCGACTGACCGGCCTTTTTCACACGTTCGGAAACGAACACGGGACAAAGGAAGGAATCAAGCTTTAAATTTATAACCCGAAACCTTCTAGGCCCCCGCAACGTTATTACAGGGTCGAAGTAGATGTACGGGGTCGAACACAGGGATGTGGTGACGTTTAGGACGCCAAAGATTTCATTCTTTAGTCAGATAAGCCAAGATGATAGTCGATAAAAGTAATTGCTAGAACTAGTCTAGTGGGTTGTCACGATATAAAACAAAACAAAGAAAACAAAACAAAGCAGAGCTCGTGAGTCTACTAAATAGAGAAAGAGAGTTCCTGGCTATGTAACCACAAACGGGGCAGTCTATGTACTCGTTCTCGGGCGTAGACAACCCTTGAACACCCAAGCAAGCATCTAGTATGCATAGTGGCATCTGTCCTGTGGGTCGTCCCACTCGCTCTCGTGATGCGTGACTAAAACCATCAATGATATGTCATCGACCCTCTCTCAAGGAATGACATATCAACACCTTGGAATATACTAAGTTCCCTCTCAGGTCTTAGGATATTCTGGGATGTTAGGAACAGAATACCTTGGATCGTCCTCCTCTCGGATTCAGGTCCAAACTATCGTCTCTTAGCTATTCCTACAACGGATCTCTCGATGCAGGCAGAAACAACAATTCAAGCGAGTAAGAGATCAACCAAACTAGCAATCATAACTTAGAAAGAGAAAATAGAATGTGTAGCATACTAGATATGATATGAATCTACTTGCTTAAGGAAAAAGTATATAGACATGCCCAGATCGGGCCACATAGCCAAGAAGGAGATAACTAGCAATAGACAAGCATAGCTGGCACCGAACAAAGATGGATAAACATCGTTTGTATAAGAAACAAAGGAATGCAGTAGAATGAAAGAGAAGAGGGAAGAGATATAGCCCGTAGAGGAGAGGTGGCTCTCGCTCCTCGGCCTCTGTGCAGGTCGGATCTCGGCCCTTGGGTCTTCTCTTCGTCCCTCTGGACTCCTCGGCTCTCTCTCTCTCTCTAGGCCGTATCAGGCGGCGTGGTTGTATCGGGCGGCGTGGCCGTATCGGTCGGTGCGGCCGTATCGGTCAGCGCGGCCGTATCGGTCAGTAGACTCTTGGGGAACCCGACACACTAGCTCCTTGGTCTAGGCACTAGCTCTTGCAGGGTCCTCCCTCCGGCTCCTCCTCGAGAGAGCGCTCTTGTAGGTAGGCAGCTGTTATTTATAGGCAGCGAGCTGATGGGAGTTGTAGCTTTTATTGGTCCACGTGTCCTTCATCTGTGGCTTCAATCTTGAGGCATCAGGTGGGCCAATATGATTGTCGCCCGGAGACTGTGTCGGGCAGGGGGAGTGTCAGGTAGCTATATCGGGTAGGCCGTATCGGGCAGCCGTATCGGGTGGCGGCCGTATCGGTCGGCAGGCCGTATCAGTCGGCACACCCGTATCAGTCGGCACACCCGTATCGGTCGGTGGGCCGTATCGGGCAGCCGTATCGGGCGGCGGCGTATCGGTCGACGGGCTGTATCGGGCGGCGCACCCGTATCGGTCGGCGCGGCCATATCGGGCGGCGCGGCTATATCGGTCGGCGCGGCCGTATCAGACAAGACCGTATCGGGCGGCGCGACCATATCGGGCAAGACCGTATCAGGCAGCCGTATCGGTCGGTGGGCCGTATCGGTCGGCGCAGCCGTATCGGGTGGCAACTGTATCGGGCAGTGGCCATATCGGTCGGCGGCCATATCGGCCAGACCATGCAGCTGCTGGAATTCTTGTCTTTTCTGGTTCGGTACTTGAGAGTCCCAAAATTGGCTAGTTTCGGTGCCTGCAAGTCTAAAACAGGGTAATTAGCTACATTATTGGCTATTTTCACTACATTATCTAATGGAGAGACAGAAAACATAAAACATGAACAAAAGGGTGCATATTAAGACTAAAGTGGAACAAAACTATAGATAAAATGCATAGAAAATATGCGCTAATTTGGGTGTTATCAACTACCCCAAGCTTAAAACTTGCTTGTCCTCAAGCAAGACTGGGCTCAAAGAACAAAGGATAACATCCGAATTAAGCTTGGCAAAAAATGCTAAAGTTAAGAAAAACAGTTTAAAACATCAATTCTCCTGATCCATGTCATTTCAGAACAAACCCCCACCAAACAAGCACAATCCTGCCAAAGCAAGATCAAAGAGTGTCCAAGCAAGATTAAGCGAATTAACTACAGACTATCGATACTCATGAGGGTTTGAACCATAATTATTTAAACATGAAAGAGTTGTCACACAGGTGATCACACAGGTGATGAGCAATGAGCCATCACCATGAATCCATGCAAACCAATCAGGAATACCACGCCTCTCACTTATTCATGTCCTAGGAAACAAAGAAAAAAGACTCTAATGATTTCTGAGGATCTCGATCTGCATCATGTTGGTCCATGTAGTGAGCAACAGTCCCTGCAGTCCGCACCAGTTGGTCCAAAGCAGTGAGACGAACTCCTCGTACTGTGCTCGAACCAACCCTGCTACTGAGATGATCTCATATGTCTCCTAGGGGTTCCTAGTGACTCTCTAATGAGCATTTGGAGTGATACTACCAGGCGCGACATACCCGCGTTCGTGAGTGCAGTCATACACCGGCTGGGCACCATCCTCAACTCTCCTAAAAGAGAAAACAAGCACTCATTTATTGTTCACACTCAGGCTTTTATCATTTGCATTCTATTTGTAGGCTTGGGTGAGAACTATATAGATATTTTGGTATTTTGTGGGCGGCCAAGCCTCTTTTGCACATTTTTATATTTTTCATCTTTTTGACTCAATCTAATGTGAGAAGGCGTGAAGTCCATCTAGGAAAACATTTCATCTTGATCATAGCTCAAAGCCCATCATAATCCGCTTGATACCTGTGTGAGAAGTAGCAATTATGATTCAAGAATCCTTAGAATAGAGGCAAGATTGTGAAATTCGTAGGTAGGAGACTTTAATCATGATTTAGCTCATTCCAATGGTCCTTTACCATGGATTTTCCATTCACGACATAGATCAAGGGAATTTAGCTTTAAGCTATGAAAAAGGGACAGAACCTTAGATTTATTACCAAACTCAAGGAAAGAGTCAAAGAGCAAGTCAAGCAAAAGGTCAAGCAATTTTTAAGATGACAACTGTGCATCTAGGCATAAAGTCAAGCATTTATCTATTAGATTTGCACCACATATCCATAATTGCAAAGCTAAAAAGCTGAAAATTTTGAAAATTTAAGACTAAATGCAGGAAATAGACATGCATGCAAGAAGGGTGAAGAGAAAGAAGGGTGAAGCCTACCACCCCAAGCTTAAAAAAATTTCTCGTCCTCGAGCAAGACTTAAACTTGAGATAGTGAGGCAGGAATGCATGATTTTAACGATAGTTATTGAAGTTCTAAAGATGATGCATGGTTGCAAGGATATAAAAATAGTTAGAGGAAAGAAACTAACAAGAACATGAAAAGAAAAATTTATTGTAATAAAAGGGCGGGAGGGTGGGTAATAGAAAAGGGGGTGGTTGCCCCACGATACCGACACTGGGATCCCAAATCCTAAGTTTTGGGACCAGTGTCACCTGTGTCTTGCCGACAGGTTCCGCCACATAGTAGGAGTAGAATTGACAGATGTATTGGCCATGCCGAGTCTGAAGAAGCGAAGTGAAAATCGGCAACTCGGTGAAGTCATCTTTGTGTTGGAATTGACTTGAGCTGCACTGGGATGAATTCTTCGGCATATCATCCTCAGGGTACCTTTCATTATATGATTCTGAAAATGAAGGTCTTGGGATGTCGACACAGGATGAGATGGATGAGAGAGGTTGGATGTCATCTTGAGGGCTCATATCTTCTCTCTCCATCTCTACACTTGAGGTTGGATGCTCAGATAAATCTTCATGTACCGTCTGAGTCATCCAATCATCTTCTGAGCAAAAAGTACCCCCTAAAGAATCTATTTGTGGTTCTACCACCCCAAGCTTATCAGTTTGCATGGAGTCAGGGGTGTCTTCATGCTCAACAGCCATGTTGTAGTGAATCGTCCATCCTACCCCCTTGACGTCCACCAAGTCTTGTGAAGGGGTGGTGGCGAATGATGGCTCATGCTACTCCAACTCGTCTTCATTACTATACTCACTACTCCATGTCAAGCAGTTGTCGTCATCATCGTCGTCGAACCAATTGTTCCAAACCATGGTTGTCGTACTGCTCAAAGCGGAATGACAAGTCTTAATATGAGAAACGTCACTCTGGTCTGGTTCAATATCTGACTCTGGTTCCTCAAAACAACTTTCTAGTTGTGAGGTCGATTGGCTTTTTGAGTCTTCATCATCGTCATCATAGACCCATTCATGTCTATGACTCATTTCTTCCATTGGTTCATCAACTGGGTCATCTGGATAGAATGAAGGGCTTTCCCAAGTGGTTTGGTGTTCACAGAAAAATCCTGGTGAATCTAGTTGATTGTCTGAATAGGATGGTGATTCATACTCCACTTCATGCCCAATGGGATGGTCTTGATGACTAACATCGTCATTGTCTTGTGATGGTAGTTGTAACTGAATTGTAACCAGATCGATGAGCTCTTGGAGCCTCCTGTCTTGTTCAACATCTTTATCATTAAGTTGTTGTACTTGAGCAGCAATGCTTTCGAGACCCGTCGATTCTGACATGCACATGTAAGGGGAACCCACTGTATCAAACTGATGCTTTAGGATGGATCCTTGTTCAACGGTTTGAATTATACTAATATTGCGGTCTGGAGCCCCGGTGGCTGCTTTGAGATGATGCTCCTGCTTGTCTAATAGTTGCTGGAGCGGATCGACGTTTTCTTGGAGATGAGGAACTAGGGAGGTGAGTGCCTTGACACTTTCTCCAGCTAACTCCACTGCCTTGATCAATTCTTCATCCCATGATAGAATGGGGGTCGATGGTTGACTGGCAGTCTCCTTTGTTAGAATTTCAACATATGACGACGGTGGAGGTGAGTATAACTCGACTAGTTGCAGAGCACGACCTTCAATTATTTTCCAGTAGTCGGAACTGCGGAAAAACTCAGGAGGACAAGTGGACAAGATGACTTGTCTTGTAGAAGCAAGGTCCATGGTTGAAAAAGGTATGAGAAAAAGAAAAGTGATTTAGTATATATGAAAAAGTATGTGTAAAGAAAGAGGAAAACTATGCATGTATATACAGACTTATAGTGACTGAACAAAACTATACTAGGCGTGTAAACGTGGAAAACCACGTCCCCAGCAACGGCTCCAAAAATTGACCGGCCTTTTTCACGCATCCAGAAATGAACGCGGGACAAAGGAAGGAATCAAGATTTAAATTTATAACCCGAAACCTTCTAGGCCCCCGCAACGTTATAACGGGGTCGAAGTAGATGTACGGGGTCGAACACAGGGATGTGGTGACGTTTAGGATGTCAAAGATTTCATTCTTTAGTCAGATAATCCAAGACGATAGTCGATAAAAGTAATTGCTAGAACTAGTCTAGTGGGTTGTCATGGTATAAAACAAAACAAAGAAAACAAAATAAAACAGAGCTCGTGAGTCTACTAAATAGAGAAAGAGGGTTCCTGGCTATGTAACCACAAACGGGGCAGTCTATGTACTCGTTCTCGGGCGTAGACAACCCTTGAACACCCAAGCAAGCATCTAGTACACATAGTGGCATCTGTCTTGTGGGTCGTCCCACTTGCTCTCGCGATGCGTGACTAAAACCATCAACGATATGTCATCGACCCTCTCTCAAGGAATGACATATCAACACCTTGGAATATACTAAGTTCCCTCTCAGGTCGTAGGATATTCCGGGATGTTAGGAACATAATACCTTGGATCATCCTCCTCTCGAGTTCAGGTCCAAACTATCGTCTCTTAGCTATTCCTACAACGGATCTCTCGATGCAGGAAGAAACAGCAGTTCAAGCGAGTAAGAGATCAACCAAACTAGCAATCATAACTTAGAAAGAGAAAATAGAACATGCAGCATATTAGATATGATATGAATCTACTTGCTTAAGGCAAAAGTATATAGACATGCCCAGATCGGGCCACATAGCCAAGAAGGAGCTAACTAGACATATACAAGCATAGATGGCACCGAACAAAGATGGATAAACATCGTTTGTACAAGAAACAAAGGAATGCAGTAGAATGAAAGAGAAGAGGGAAGAGATATAGCCCGTAGAGGAGAGGTGGCTCTCCCTCCTCGGCCTCTGTGCAGGTCGGATCTCGGCCCTTGGGTCTTCTCTTCGTCCCTCTGGACTCCTCGACTCTCTCTCTCTGGGCCGTATCGGGCGGCAGCCGTATCGGTCGGCGCGGCCATATCGGGCGGCGCGGCCGTATCGGGCGGCACCGTCGTATCGAGCGGCACAGCCGTATCAGTCAATGCGGCCGTATCGGTCAGTAGACTCTTGGGGAACCCGACACACTAGCTCCTTGGTCTAGGCACTAGCTCTTGCAGGGTCCTCCCTCCGGCTCCTCCTCGAGTGAGCGCTCTTGTAGGTAGGTAGCTGCTATTTATAGGCAGTGAGCTGATGGGAGTTGTACCTTTTATTGGTCCACGTGTCCTTCATCCGTGGCTTCAATCTTGAGGCATCAGGTGGGCCAATATGACTGTCGCCCGGATACTATGTCGGGCAGGGGGAGTGTCAGGCAGCTGTATCGGGCAGGCCGTATCGAGCAGCAGCCGTATCGGGCAGCCGTATCGGTCGGCGGGCCGTATCGGTCGGCACACCCGTATCGGTCGGCACACCCGTATCGTCGGCGGGCCGTATCGGGCGGCAGCCGTATCGGGCAGTGCAGCCGTATCGGTCGGCGCAGCCGTATCGGGCGGCGCGGCCATATCGGTTGGCGCGGCCGTATCGGGAAAGACCGTATCGGGAGGTGCGACCATATCGGGCAAGACCATATCGGGAAGCCGTATCGGGAGGCGGCCATATCGGTCGGTGGGCCGTATTGGTCCGCGCAGCCATATCGGGTGGCAACCGTATCGGGCGGCGACCATATTGGTCGGCGGCCATATCGGCTAGACCATGCAACTGCTGGAATTCTTGTCTTTTCTGGTTCGGTACTTGAGAGTCCCAAAATTGGCTAGTTTCGGTGCATGCAAGTCTAAAACAGGATAATTAGCTACATTATTGGCTATTTTCACTACATTATCTAATGGAGAGACAGAAAACATAAAACATGAACAAAAGGGTGCATATTAAGACTAAAGTGGCACAAAACTATAGATAAAATGCATAGAAAATATGCGCTAATTTGGGTGTTATCAGCGACGTTGAGCCTGGAGAGCCAGAGAGGTCCTGCATGCAGTGGCATGTGCAACAAAGAGAACAATGTGTCATGAATGGAAGACATAGATCTCGCACACAGAGAACCAATCCAAGTAAAGAAAGAAAGGGTGTGGTCGATTCAATTCTAGGTCAGACATGAATTAGCCGAAGCAACGCATGAACAGTGTTCAGAGGCAAAGAACGGTGGGCTTATTAAAAGGAGTTGCACCCCTTCATAGCATACGTGGTGATGCCTAAATGGCAAGAAAAAGGTAAAAGCTAGAAAATGCTCAGATCTTGGATAATTCATAAAAATTAGATCGTGTGTTCCAAAAATACAAACAAGATATCTAGATTATCAAAAAAATTAGTAGAACCACATTAAACAATAATATTAGTCTTTTGAAGCATTAATCTCAATGATATCATGTAAGTTGTAAAATACTTATGTCATGGATAATAAATATCAAATGATGGCTTAAAATTATGATAATATGTCAATAAATCCATAATCATGTTAATAATGCATCTGATATTAGAGATTATAGTATTGATGCACAAAATCATGTCATTTTCTCAATATGGCTAATTAGGCATAATAAACCTAAGTTAAATGCAATAAATACATACATGCTCAATAAATGATGGAATTTATGGAACACCTTCATATCTCTAACTAGAAGTTAAAATCAAACTTTGATATCAGTTAGATGCATAGAATTCATGTTATTTGAAGATGACCCTGAATACATGTTTTGTGACCCTAATATGACTAATGAGTAATGAATGTAACTTAGGGTTAATATGTGCACAAAATTCTATGTAAACTAATGATAAGATGATGAACCCTAATATGTAACATATTTGGAAAATAACATCAGTAAGATTATTCCAAGACAAGAATGCAATGGAAAATGAGAATATCCCATTGAGCTAAGTAAAACCCGAAAATGAGTCATAATTAGGGTTAAGATGAGATGTAAGATGATGAGAAGCTAATGGTGATACGTGATATTATCTTAGTCAAGGTTGACCAAGGTTAGAGTTGACCTAAGGGATCTGTGACAATTAAGATATATGTGATCAAGGTACACCATAACCTCTTACTTGGATTATTATACAATATGTTTGTATTATGTGTTTAAAAATACTTTGCATATGGTATTGATTGAAAGATTGTTCTTGAATGATATGTTGCTTGATTTTTTTCATACTAATATGGCTATGAACAAATAAAACATAAGATATATGATCCATCATATGATAGCACTAAACTCTTTGGTAGTACAATGCATTGAAGTGATCTAACTCTTTGGTAGGAGATCACATTGCATACATGATCTAACTCTTTGGAAGGAGATCATAAGGACTAAAAGAATTTATCCCTTTGGTGGCTTATGTACGAGATATATGATTGAAATATGCTTAATATATGTGTTCTCTTTTGTTGACAAACATCTTTGTTCAAGTATATGCCTTTTGTTATATTTGTTTACTACTACCTAGTATTAGCTTTATCTTAATTCCAAGTCTTAGTAATTAAAGGTATATAAAAAGACATGTTGGCATACTCAGTACAACATTGTTGAATGTTGTGCTGATGTGTACCACATGTAACATTTTGTTTAGGTTGTGGACATATGATCTTGAAGGACCTAGATAGTTGTGTGTTGTGTGGCGAGCTAATGTACATGTGGACCTATTATCTTAATATCCTATTGTTTAGTGGTAATACATGTATATGTAAAGTTTTTTGTTCGATATGTAATATGAAATGTTGTAATAATTCATCTTGTAATTATATGTTGAATGGCGAACATGTGTTGTATGGTTTTGTTCTTGTTCATGTGCATGTGCTACTATTGTTTCCTTCTGACTTCCTCTGATTTTCTTCTTCTTAGCCTAGTGTAAGGTGTTTAAATTGTAGTATTGATGAGGTGAGGTTTCAATTTGGACGTTACATATTAGATTATGTTTTAGAAAATATGGGGACATCACATGTGGTATCAGAGCATGAACAATAGTAAAGTCTGGCATTTTCTCATTATGCAATGCAAAACTTAACAACACCTTGAACTTGAACATTATAGGTTTAGATTAGTTGTCTTTTAGAGACTTGATCTGACGTAGCCTCTAGGTTAGAACCTAGATTTCTGAGAACTAGGTCAAGATTGTTCCTTGTTGTATAGAAAGTCCTAATATGTTGGTCTTTCCTTATAATGTGATTGTAGGGGGTGTTGCATTATTGGAAAATGATGTGCATCAAGGGAAGAGAAACCCTTGACATATGATGTATTTATGTTTTGGGTAGATACACTAGTCTACACTTTGTTCTCACCCTTTTCATTAGGTTACATGACACTAGAGTCTCTACCATGTGTGGGACACTCATTTTGTGGATTTGGTTTTTGATGCCAATCAGATCAAACCTCGACAGTTTCTCTGACACTTGTTTTATTGGAGAACAACTATATACTATTTTATTATATCTATGTATTACAAAAATGTGTCCCTACACATGTATGATAGGAGTTGGTCATATAACCTAAGAGAAAGTGAATGACATCAGTCTAGAAGAGAGAGTAGATCTAGATTAGATGTCTAGAGCCTTGTTAGAATGTGTGATACATGGAATAGATGAAATAACTTTTGATGATATGAAGTAAGCCTTATATAGATGATATAAGATGGTTTATGATGATCAATGTCATGTTTAAGGATTAAGGTACAATTTTGAGGTTTTTGAGTAGGGTTGATGATGCAAGTATGTAGGCGTTTATGAGATAATATAAGATAAGTTAAGAGAATATGTGAGTCAACATGAGCCTCAATCTCTTTTATGAAGAACCTCTAGTGTTGGGACTAGTTTTAGGGTTATCTGCACAGAGAGTGAGACTCATAGAGAGAAGGTTAGAGAACCTAAACTCCAAGATATGATATGATGAGAAATATGTGATATGATATGTCCTAAACTAGACTACTCCTGAGTGAATGAGTTGAGTTGCTTTATGCATGATTCATATAGATTTGTTGAACCCTAGATGTCCTTGGTAGGACCAAACCCTAGAGTCAGAGAGAGGTTGGTTATATAAACATGTGAACATGAATATGAGAACCTACCATTTGGGTGAGGGAGAGAGTCATAAGACTCAAGAGGGGGTAAATATGTTTGCTTCTATAAAGCCTTAAGCTCAGGTTGATGGTACCTTATAGGAATCTAGTGGTTGCATATATAAGAGAGTTTGGATAAGCATGTTTCATGGGTAGAAATCTATGAAGAAAAAAATCACATCATGATAGTATGGTTTGTGCTTGAGTTGCTAAAATATTGTGAAGTTATCAACTGGTGTTAATGAGGTAATCTGAGAACCCTAGACCAAAGAGGGAAGACAAAGTTTTTTCTTTTGTGCATATTCGATACTGATAGAGTTGAGTATGCTCAAAGAGATTGGGCATGACATTACCCTCAGGGTAAGGGTTAGGAGAACCTTAATTGGACTAGATAAAGTTTTGATAGAAGTTTGACAAGCCACTTGTATAAGTTTGTTTAGCACAACCCGAATACTATATTACCTTAAGATGTGACAAAGTGGATTATGAGAATGGCTTAATTTTGAGGACGATATTTGTTTTAAGATATATATGATGTGTTGGACTAGATTTTAGCTTAATTTTTAGGATAAATTTTCTTTTAAGGTGAGTAGGATGTGATGGAGTAAACTTTCAAAGTATGTGAATGCCTAATGAGATAATTGGATCCATGTGTTTGAGTGATTTTGAAGAGATACAAGTTCTTTGATAAAATATGGATGATTAGTTGTGCTGACACCATGACTAAGATCCCTAAGTTCATGCCCTTTTGAAGTACTTAATTGACTGGTTAAATAGTTGAGTTATGGTACCAAATTTGAATAGATTGTATCTTGAGGTATGATAAAACTATGTTTATGCTATCATGAAGATTGGAGGTTCCTAAAGGGAAATATTTAGGTTTGAAATTGGTTAAATAATTGATGCATTATGTAATTTGGAATAAATTTTTTGTCTAAGTTTAGCTATCAGCCTTGTCCCACACCCTTTTGTTTTTCGGACGGGTTGTATGGCAATATCCTTGCCTTCAGTCCCTGATCTAGTGGTTGAATTACTAGTAAAGGAGGAGCCACAGATCCAACCTTGTGTGGTTCATGCTAGCCCTTCAAATGAGATCAGACGACTTGGTGTTTGCCTTCTTCACAGCAGTTGTGATACCTACAATAGCATGCTCACACATTTCCAAGAAAACCCATCGTGGTACGAGAGGTAGTGCTAACCTGACAGTTGGCTTTAGGATGAGTTGAGGGATTATTTGGTCATGTTATGGGGACATCTGGTACAGAAAACACAAAGAGGATGAGAAACTCCCCCAACTTAGGCTCTCCACCACAACTTATAGGAGGTGGATAGAGGAAGGAGATGGATGTATAAGGTAGACCAAAGGGGGTGAAGAGTTAGGGATGTATGCATGATGCATTAGGTTATGAACCACAACAACTTTGAGTTGTGTGCATTTCACATCAATTTCTTACACATTTTCACACACAAATTTAGATCATTTTTGTTTCCATTTGTCCTCTGTTCATATTCTTCTTGCCATATTTTTGTTATTTTTCTTATTGCATAATGTGTATTGCAGATATGCTTAAAAAAGGTCAAATTGGAGATGGCCCAACTCAACTCTGACATCATTGGGGTTTCTCCATATTTTGTAGACCATTCAGAGTCTTTATTTTTCTAAAACAGCATTGCACACACTGTGTCTGAATTAAGACATGGCGTGCGCGACTCCAGTTAGCCATGCATCCAGTAGAAGGCAAAAAGTACACAATGTGTCCACCAAAGACACGACGTGTACCTGGGAATTCAGAGTTGATTGTATGTTTCAGGTAAAATACACTGTGTGTTTTAATTCATACATGTTGTGTGCCTTACACATGGATCAACTATCAAAGACCAGAACATGATGTGTCCAAAGGAAAACATATCGTGTCACTGTCAGTTTCAGCAAAATCTGAAAAACAATGCCTCTCTTTTGTAAAGAGAGAACCAACAAAGGGAGCAGTTATTACTGGTCATAATTCAAATGCTTTTCGTCTATGAGTTGGTCTAGAGAAAAAGTGGGCGATTTTGGGTGGAATAAGGTGTTTTTTGCCAAAGAACCTCCATTCTTTTTCTCTTCTTCTCCATTTTCTTCTCCAAAGGTGTGGCATAACTTTTTCTTTCCACCAAGTTTCTCGGGAGGGAAGTTTGTCTAGTTTGAAGCAGCTTTAGGAGTGGAATTTCGTCCCAAAGATGGAATTCTACTCTTCTTGGGTTACACCTTTAGTTCTCTTAGCTTTTCCATCTCCAAACCATTTTAAACTCTAAAAATTATGTAACATTTCTATTGTACATCATCATGGATGAGTAGGCTCTTTTTCTTGGACATAGGAGAGTAACTCCCATACCATAACATGTATGGAACATGATAATTTCGTACTAAATGCTAAATGCTTGTTTTTCTACCTTTTGAGTATCAATTTCCTACTTCTTGCATTGATGGCTGGCCACTATGTATGCATGTTTTATGCTTTCTTGCTTGATTTGAGAAGATAGGTAGGAGAGTAAGGAGGTACTATCTTGGCGACTCCTCCTTTACCACGAGAGTGGAATTATGGAGTTGAGAAGTAGGTTTGTGATCCAAATGAAATACATACATGAGAGTGTTGTACTGAGTTGGGATCATTATATTTGCACCGAGAGGTGAAGTATAACATACAAATCTCCTTTAGCAAGTGCTTAGCATGTTTAAAATTCATGTTTCTACTTCATGTTATGATGTGCTAGTGAAATCCTAAGGAGTATGTTTGTCCTATATTCTTTCCTTTTTAGGACACAGTATACAAGTGGATCTCTTACCACTATATATGCATGCATTTGACGTAATCCTTGGGAAGGATACTATGGAAAACTATCAGGTGATCTTGGATTGTAGTGCCAAGATGGCAACGTTTGCAGAATATGATTCCTCATGGATTTCTAGGGTGATAGGATAATCCTTCTGACATGTCTAGTTTCTAATATGACGATAGAGAAGTGGATGAGATAGAGTTTTGATGCATTTTTGGAACATGTGGTGGATACAAAGGAAAAGGTTCCTAGTATTCAGGAAGTGCCAATTGTACACGAGTTTGTCAATGTGTTTCTTGATGAATTCCTAGGTGTACCTCCTCCTAGACTGATTGAATTTGAAATAAATCTAGTTCTAGGTACCCAACTCATAGCACATACACCTTATAGGATGGCACTGGTTGAGATGAAAGAGCTTAAGAAGAAGTTATAAGAACTTCTTGAGAAAGGTTTCATCAGGCTGAGCACGTCTCCATGAGGTGCTCCCATTCTGTTTGTAAGGAAGAAATATGGATCAATGAGGTTGTCTATTGACTGCCAACAGTTGAATAAGATGATAATTAAGAATAAGTATATGTTGCCACATATATATAGATGACTTGTTTGATCATCTATGAGATGCCACATTCTTCTCTAAGATAGATCTGAGTTTGAGCTATTATCAGCTGAGGATTAAGGAAGGTGACATGCCTAAGTCAACCTTTAGGACAAGATATGGTAGTTATGAGTTTTTGGTTATGCCGTTTGAGCTAACCAATGCACCAGAAGCTTTATGGATTTGATGAACAGAGTGTTCAGACCCCGTCTTGATCAGTTTGTAGTTGTGTTTATAGATGATATCCTAATCTACTCTAAAGACAGTCAGCAGCATGAGAAACACTTACGCTAGGCTTTAACTTTGTGGAGGTAGCATCAATTATACACAAAGTTTAATAAATGTGAGTTTATTTAGAGGAAGTAGATTTCCTAGGGAATGTAATATCTGCTAAAGGTGTCTACATAGACCCAAAGAAGGCGGAGTCAGTGTTAGAATGGGATCAACCAAAGACACCTATAGATGTTTGCAGCTTTCTAGGTTTGGGAGGATATTACAAAAGGTTCATTAAGAACTTCAGTGTAGAGGGATTACCCCTAACATAGCTTACTTGGAATAATGTACCGTAATTTGTGGGACAACAAATTCCAGCATTCTTTTCAACTTCGAAAGAAAAAGTTGACCAGTTCACTAATATTAATGTTGCCTGAGTAGGAAAAGGGTTATATAGTTTTTTGTGATGCATCCCAGAATGATTTGGATTGTGTGCTTATGTAGAAGAAGAATATGATTTCTTTTTCTTTGTTATAGCTTTAGAAATATGAGGAAAACTACCCAATGCATGATCTGGAGATATCCATTGTGGTCCATGCTTTGAAGATATGAAGACATTACTTGTGTAGGGATAAGTTCCAGTTCTTCACCAATCACAAGAACTTGTAGTATATCTTTTTGAAGTAGGAATTGAACATGCAACAATGATGTTGGATGGAATTGATTAAGGATTATGACCACTATCAATTATCATCCAAGAAAGGTAAACGTAGTGGCAAATGCTCTTAGTAGGAAATCTTCATCATCATCATCTTTTGAGTAAGAATAATTGAATACTTTGGTGTGCCACAAGAGAGATATGTTGGTCTCTCTTTGACAAATGAATGTACACTTAGAAGTATCCTTGTTAGTAGGCTTGTTAGCATAGTTACAAGTAAAGTCGACGTTGAATCAGCAAATCAAGGATGCATAGTAGAATGATATTGTGACATGATAGATTTTAGAAGAGTTCGACAATGAGAAGTGTGATGGTTTCCATGAATCTAATGATGGGATAGTGTGTTATAATTGTAGATTAGTTGTGCTAGATATAGATAATCTGAGGACTTTAATTCTAGAAGAATGTCACTCTTCTATGTATGCTATGAATCTAGGAAGCACCAAGATGTATCATAATCTAAAAAATTTGTATTGATGGCTAGGATTAAAGTGTGATGTAGATGAGTTTGTGTCTAAGTGCATAGTATGCTAGCAAGTTAAAGTTGAACATCAGAGACTTGCAGGGACTTTACAACCAATGCATATACCTCAGTGGAAATGTGATCATATCATAATGGACTTTGTGGTTAGACTTCCAAGGACATCCAAAGGTTGTGATTCCATTTGGGTGATAGTGGATAGGTTGACTAAGTTAACACACTTTCTACCAGTAAAGACAACCTATACAATTGAGAAGCGTGTACAAGTGTATGTCTATGAGATAGTACGTCTGCATGATATTCCTACTACATTAGTGTCAGATAGAAGTCCTTAGTTCACTAGTCACTTTTGGGAGCATTTGCATATTGCGATGGGTACACATTTGAGGTTTAGCATTGTGTTTCATCCACAAATAGATGGATAGTCTGAGATGACAGTACAGACCTTGGAGGAACTATTAAGAGCATGTGTGTTGTGATTTTTTGGCAGTTGGGATATATATCTTATCCTGATAGAGTTTGGCTACAACAATAGTTATCAGAGAAGTATCGACATGGCACCATATGAGGCATTATATGGGAGATATTCTAGATCTCCTTTGTGTTGGTATGAAATAGGGGAATATCAACTTTTAGGTCTTGAGTTAAAGCAGCAGACAATAGAAAAAATGAAATTCATTCAATAATAACTGAAGGAAGCTCATGATAGACAAAAATCTTATGTTGGTAATAGGCGTAGACCTTTAGAGTTCTCAATGAAGGATAGGGTCTACCTTAAAGTCTCTCCTTGGAAACAAGTTCAAAGGTTTGGGATAAAGGGTAAGTTAGATCCTAGATATATGGGACCTTATCCTATAGTTGCACATGTTGGGAAGGTGGCCTATAAGTTGGATCGACCACCTACATTACAAAAGTTACATCCTATGTTTCATATCTCTATGTTGACGAAATGTCACCCTGATACAAAGTTGACTCTTAAGCATGTTGAGGTGGAGTTAGATAATGATATATCTTATGTGGAAGGTCATGTTTTGATCCAAGATAGAAGGATCAAGAAGTTGAATAAGAAAGAAATTGTGTTAGCAAAATTTGTGTTGCATCACCACGGCGTTGAAGAAGTTATGTGGGAACTTGAGGACGTGATGCAGAAAAAGTATCCATCTCTTTTTGTGTGGGATTACGGAGGTGAAATCCCTATTAGGGGTTTATAGTTGTAAGATCCGTTTCCTAGATTAATGAATAAAAGTGTTTACTTTATATAAGGAAATGTTAAACCCTAATTTAAACTCTTGAGATCTTCTAATATCATGTGGCAGGCTTCCATTTTTATCTGGGTCCAATTTGATTAATATTTGAGTTATCCTTGTTATTTATGTGTTTGTTTTTGAGTAATTTGCAATTTACCCAGAAATGAGGGTTGTCTTGCAAAATGACATATGAAGATAGTGCATCTTGTTCTATTGACATCATGAGAGAGAAAATGGTGTCAAGGGGCACCGTGTTTGAACCATGGATGTGGTATGACATCATCATGTGAAATTAGGGGTTCTATGGTTATAGGGTTTGCATGGTTGATATGGTGAGTGAGTTAGGGTTTAATGTTAAGACCCTACACCACTTTTGGTAAAGGTATCGACTGCAACACATCTTGTAAAGTGTCATCTCAACTGAGACAATCTTGTTAGGATGGGTCAAGACATCTTGTCTTCTAGTATCTCGACCTATGCACATGAGACCTAGGGTTTCAACCCTTAAAGTGTCTCGATCAAGAAAGAGGGATTCTTGAGAGTGTCTCGACCAAGACATGAGGGAAACTGACCTTCGAGGTAGCGACACTCTACTAGATAATCATGAATATTTCTTTTTTTGCATATAAGTGTATATAAAGGTAATCCTTTGATGGGTAAGTGTCCCTTGATGATCTAATTTGTTGACACCTTAGGATATTCTGCTTCCCTCCTTCTTTGAGGTATATAAACCATCCTCATCAGAAGAAATTAATCTTTTTTCCCACAATTCTCTCTTCTACCTTGAGATCATTCTTGGGAACTTGAGGATCAAGGAAGGTCAAAACTTGGATATTGGGTGGTTGATCCATATTCTTTTGTTGAAGATCTTATGCGAGATCAACACATTAGTGGTGGTTTTGTGGAGGTTTCCTATCTTGGAAAGTGATATTACTCTTAAGCACATTTCCTCTCTCCTAAAACTTTTATCTTCTTCCTCCTTCTTGATCATGAGATGTGGACCATCCATGGTGGCCGTTTTAAAAGATGATCCCCATCTCTTTCTTCTTATTCCTTTGAATCAGCTAGGTCTATTTTCTTCCTTCATGAACTCTGTTGTGATCATGATCATTTTATTTTCTTGGAAGTGGTCCTTTGGTTGAGCTTTTGAATCTTGGGTGAAGCTTTTGGAGCTTGTGATCGTAGGAAATAATATTTCTTCAAGAAAAAGTGATTTTTATAACTTTTCACAATCCTATTATGTGAATATTTAAATTTGTTCTTATACTACCTTCTTACATGATCCATTATACTTGAACAAATAGGAAGCTATGGTATGTTATATAAGCACAAGAATCTTGGTTTCACTCTCTCTAAGTTTATATCTTTGGATGTTCTTCCAAGATCACATTTTAGGTTGTTAAACACCATGATCTGTTATTCACTCTGTTGATGCTTGGTTATTCCTCGTTGTTATCATTCTATTTTGACCTTGGTTCAGAATAGTGATTGAGTAGAGAAGATCGTTGAGATGTCTATTAAACTTCTTATATGGGGTAGTTTTCATCATGAAACTCCCCTGATCATAGGACGGTTGTTACCTATTATCTAGGTTGCAATGCAACATTACTGTATAAATAGACTAAATTGCTAGGCAATGTTGCAACCAAGATGGCCAAGAAGGTAGTCACGACGTTGCTGAGAGAGATGAGGTTGTGACATTGCCGATAGAGATGAGGTCATGACTTTTCTTGTTGGATGGGGTCATGATAACACCATGTCATGGAAGAGATGTCGCATGAGCTGACTCTGGTGTTGGGGGCATGACATCATTTCTTCTTAGGGGTCAAAGGTACTCTAAGTTAGTGTTAAGTGTGACACTATGTTAGGTTGTTTTATGGCCAAGAATCTTGTTGGTTGAGTCTGGATTGATGTATTTTGATCACAATACCTACGGGAGTGGCTGAGACACATGGGTTGTGCCATAGTTGTGACATCCATTTTGGGTCACTCAACACTCATGTGTTGGGGGTTGAGATACTAGTGTTATAAGAGGTTGAAGCATAGGTGTGATGAGTAGTTGAGACACTTATATATGTGAACGAACATGACTCATATGTTGTGTAATAACCTACTTAAGACGTTGTAATTATGAATGGCTAACCATCAATGATAATACTTCAACTCTCCAACAATATGGGAAGTGATAGAATAGGGTTTAGAAATGGTATTATGCTATGAAACCCTAATTGCGTACATATAAACCCTAATCCTAATCCAATAATAACGTGATAAGTGAGTTCACTTTATTTGAAGGTTGTTACTATGTTATGATGTTTCTCTCTCCTACATGTATAGCACTAACTTACAAGTCAGATGAATGGCATATCTAAGTGAATTCTATGGTGAACATATACAATACAGAGCGGTGATTATGAATAATGTTGAGACATATTATAATCCTGAATGTGTAGGAGTATATGAATTGGTCTAAAGACCTAACAAGTGCCTTGTGCATAAATTAAGGGATTGATATCCCATGGTGATGTGATATTGATGAAAACATTGAGAATGGCAGTATTACAAGTGACATGTGTTGATTAGATAAGATCTCACTTAATATGTTTTATATCTTCTAATGTTGCATCCTACCTTAATCCTGTAGAGTTTGTTTAGGGTTAATACGTTGTAACTTGATTGATGCATTAAAAGATGAGTAATTGGCATATCTAATCAAGTGAAACCCTAATCATGTAGTTGATGTGTATCATAGATCCATCTCCAGCGTTGGGTGGTGAAATGAGTAACTCCTATAGAAAAACTCAAAGTGCATATTGTTGAATATGTGGGGTGTAAGTGATATATTTACTTGTGTCCTTAATTCGTGGAAATAGTGATGTATTGTTTATTATTGAACGGCCATGTGAGAGCCAGTTCTCAAGTGTTGTGCCATGTATCAAGGTAGACTAGTTCTTTACATGACCATAGCCTTGACTATGAGTTGTTGCCTCTAGAGGATTGTAGCTATGACTATAAGTTGCTGTCTTTTATCTGTATGACTATATGTCATTGCATTGTAGACTTGAATTGGACAAGTAGTGTTGATGATGATCACATAGTCTGACTCTTCCAATGATCTTGTATGGTATTGATTTTGACTTTGCAGTGGTCATTTGGAATTGAGTTTTACGCCCCAAATCCTCAGACCATCAAAATGGTCAAACAACCATGTAGTATATTGTTTAGGGTCAAATATGAATTACATTGATTGACCCCATGCCTTATTTCTTGTACTATTTAGTTTATAACAGTTATACATGTTCTTCATATTCCTTTTAATAGTATAAAACGTTCTACTGCTCAATCATAACTACTTAAACTTCTTAAGAAGAACTACATGATTTATTTACTACTCTTTATAGTGATATGCTTATATAGACATTGGCAAAGAATTATAACTCTCACTGTGACGTTTTGTCTCACCCCGTTGGTTCCACAACTTTTTAGGTGGTTGTGGACAAGGAGGTTGAGGTTGTGGGGCATGAATTGATCAGCAAGGAGTGTAGTAACTATATGAAGTTTGGACATGCTACTAGTGTAGTGTCTTAGTAGAGTTTTGTGAGTCATTCCTGTACTCTCAGGTCTTGGGGAGAGATTTTTTTTATTTTTTTTTCTTTTCAAAGATTTTGGTTTTATGCCTTGAAAGTATAGAAAGGGCTTGTACATATGAACAAGTTGCAATATGTATTGGATATGGCTTAATATCCTTTGAACTTAATATTTAATGGCTTTTTGTGTATGTAAAAAATAGACGACCTATGTTGAAGGCTTGTTTACAAAATACTTCTACTTGAGACATTAAATTGCAATTGGTTTTAATTTATCATGTTTGTGGTAATATTGTGGTTAGTGATAATTCAACAATTTGTTTTGAGTAATCTAGATAATTATGGTGTTGGTCATTATGGACTTAGTTCCTTGCAATTTTAAGAAAAATAAAGAGTGGATTTTCTTTGATCATGTCCCCCCAACACCTCTATACCACTTCCTTGAATCCCTCTTAGTCACACCATAGGTTTAGGAACCTATAGGGTCTCTTGAGATGAATAGATTTGGTGATGTTGACTCTCATACATGCATGTCACTAAATATGTGATTACCCATCCTAGTAACATCCCATAGGAACACATCAAGTCACTTCATTTTGTAATCATCTGTCCATCATACTGGAAATGTGTACTTTTGGATTTTGTTTATTGCTCCACATGGTCTTTCCACCTATATTGTTCAGTTCCATCAGTCATGGGTCCTCTATGGTATAATTGAATTTCTCCATTATCCATTCAAGAACTCTAGGTCCACCATGCTTCTCCTCTGCTCTTCTAGTGTTATTGAAATTTCCAAGGACAAGACAATGGGTTTTTTTTGTGTTGTTTTGTTATCATCTTCCACATTCTATCCCTATCCCTCTCAAAATTCTCACTATAGATCCCCAATACAATGCAAGAGAAACCACCTTGATTATTATAGATGATAGTCATCATATAATAATTAGCTTTAATAAGCTTCACCTGCTACAATGTTGGGTTCCACCCAACAATAATTTTGCCTCCTTCCACCTGGTTGAGATTGGATAGCCATCTCCACTACAGGGGAAAACAAGGACCCTACCCATTTACTTGTGCATCTTCTAATTTGTGTCTTGAAATAAAAGCTTAACTCAACATGCAATTCATCTAGAATCAACCTTAGTATCCCCTATGTTGAAGGTAGAGATGCCCCTCACATGTTCCATGTGAGTATAGACATTTAAACATCTTGGTTGTGAACCCCATGTGCAGGCTTGGTCTTTTTCTTACATTTAGCACTAGCACTCTGAGTGTGTTTGGGACTCCTACTTCTATTCTTAGCAAAATCCTTTGGAGGAAGCTCACTTCCCACAATGTCAAGGATGCAAAACTAGTTAGTCACAAAAGTGCCAGTATCTGGGATTCTGGTCTCCCTTGCAACACATCATTGTCCTTCCTTATTCTGATCATGTCCTTTGTACTTTGTGCATCTTGCTTGTTGACTTCCATCTCATAGATAGTACTCTCAACCTCTCCACTGCCATTGACTCCTGTCTCAATGGCGATAGTCTCAATCTCTCCATCCTCCAAGATAATGGTCTTAGACTCACTTTTGGGACCTTTATCTATGTTGCCTCCTTGTTGGATACCCATCATCATTTTGGGTGGAGGGCAATATTTGTGTCTTCGTCACCCCTTAGGTGCTCTATGTGTTTTCTCTTCCACAATAGGGGGTGAAAATAGAGTATAGGTGCTTCATTCACTAGGGCATCTCCCTTTACTATGGCCAAAAACCTTGCACATGATGCAACGGTCAGGTGAAGCCTCATGGTTGACTTTGACCTTCCACTCGTCACCATTTGGTAGCTCCATCATGATCATAGGAGGTTGTTCCTTCTCATCTTTGATGTCAAAGTAGAACCCTACACTACCAAGAAGGGTCCCATTTGGTTTTTGAACAATATCTAATATTTCAATGATTGCATGTCCTATCATAGTGATAGATCTAGCAGACCAGTATTTGCCAACTTGGGGTAGAGATATTCAAACTGGCACCATCATTCGAGCATTCATCTTAATATCTGCCTCTAGCATCCACCTTCTGACCAAGACAAGCTGGTCATTAAAGAATTAGGGCCTCCATTAAGGGCGGAACCAATGTCCTTCTCATTACCAAACCAAGTGAAGATGAGCCTCTTATTCAGAGTGAACACCTCCAAACCCTCCTAGGTTTCAAGGTGTGGATCATCCAGCCTCATATTTGGAATATGTTGGAATTCTAACCAACCACTTGGAAAATGGCCACAAACCAGTGGAAGTCATCCATTTTCTCCATCATTGCTATGAATTGAGTCTAGGTCATGTCATCCCCTTCATGAAACAAGGGTTTCTTTAGATCAGCCACCACATCTCCTCAGATGTGAGGTTGGGGGGCCCTCCATCATCTTTTCCCAATCTATAACCACTATCACATCAACACCTGGATTGATCCACTTTTCTGGTGATTTCTAACAAGATACTCCCAAGCTAGAGGTAGTGACACTGCCTCCACTCGCCATGGTCCAAAAACTAGAGATGGAAGAGACCTAATCTAGAGAGGGAAAGATATGGCCTGAGTAAAATATTATTGTCCCCTACTTTACTTATATGTACTAGCCATCATTATCATGATTTTTTTATGAATTTAGTAATAGAAAGAGGATAATCGAATAAATAAATTGAAATCTATTCTTATAGTAATTACAGTAGACTCATACATTTATTGGGGACATTTTCCTAATTCAGATATGTAGCTATCCTTTCATGTCTAATATGACATTATTACAAGGCATGAGATATAATCTTAGTTCTATCTTTGATATAAATATTATAATAAACAATGACTCTTTAATGAAGATTGTTGATCTCAGTGTCATCACTGCATGTTATCTTCCTCTATATATAACACTAACATTGTGGCCTTCAAATGTATAGAAGAATTAGAACTCTAAAATTGTAGGGTGATTGTTGTGAAATAGATTTGATGGATTTTGGATGAGGTGTAGAAATTGTGACTCAAACATGGGTGGAAGGTTGACAAATAGTGCATGACAAAAGTATGCAGTTGTAGAAATACGGTTGTCCTAATGAACATCAACAATGATAATGAGGAGGATGTATTTATAGGCTTGAGAGTCATGTGAAATATATAAGGGTCTAGTCCTAGGTATTTATATGGAATCTAAATGAAGAGAGGTTGCATCCAAAATGG
The DNA here is from genome assembly GCA_963693085.1 of Alisma plantago-aquatica. Taxonomy (NCBI): domain Eukaryota; kingdom Viridiplantae; phylum Streptophyta; class Magnoliopsida; order Alismatales; family Alismataceae; genus Alisma; species Alisma plantago-aquatica. Next base: position 888,115,067 of record OY856411.1, read on the forward strand.
GTAGCCTAAGGTATTTGATCACATTTTCCCACTTCAATTGAATGATGGAACTCTAACATTTTTACTAAACTAGATGTCTCTTAGATTGTAGAGAATAGCAAGACTGCATATATTATTTTCTTCTAATATTCTTCTAATTTTATTGTACTCGGCCAATTGGATACATAGGGGAAGGAGATTTTTTTAATTTTCATATAGGTCTTTCATGTGAACATACATAAATGTATACAAACAAGGTTTTAGATCTTCTTCCATCGTATTTAAGCTTTCTTCCCATACTCTTTTTATATGAGTATAATATATATGACTTCTAAAAACCCATCCAATAAGATATCTAAGCATGGCTTTTCCTTTGTGTTTTTTTTGTTGTAGATGTTAATTTTATAAGAAAAATTTCATATATCGGGAATATATTTTACAATTTTTCATAATACTATACTTTTAGCTTTTATTGAATTGCACAATGTGTGCTCATGTGTTGCATACATGCTTGATCGAGTTCTTCAGATCAAGTCCCAAGTTGAACTAAAATGATGATGAAATGGTTGGTTGTTTTCATTTCATTCATGCATATATAGAAGATTAAGATTTAGATATTAATAGTGGTTACATCTATATAATCATTAGAAAATGTGTATTTTATTAGCGAAGTGAACATCTATAATGGATGCACACTTAAGTCTTATCTAATCTTGGAGCAAAGTAATCATTTTAAATTTTTTTAAAAATGTGAAATGGATTTTGATTCCAAATAGTTTTACTTCTTTAAAAGATTATTTGTAAAAGTCAAAAACAAAATATTTAGGATAAAATGTTAAATGTCTTCTAATGTGGTATTTTTGTACCCTCAAATTCATTAAGATAGAAAAATCATTGCTTTTACCAAAATGGTAACACGATAACCACCACCTGCGACAAATGGGTGTTATCATATTATTGTTAAGGAATGAACCCAAAGGACAAATTTTTAAGAAAAAATGATTTTGTAGTCTAGTTAATTAAAATCAAATAACAAGGATAATTTGATTTGTGGATTTTTTATTATATACTTCAATTAGAAAAAAAATAAGTAAAATCAAGAATTGAAACTAAGATAGATGAATGATAAAAGAAGTAGGGCATGGTGGTGTCACAACAAACTACATTTGTATTCCATCTCTCACTTTGCATCTCTAATTCATATGACTCTCTAGCTTGGGGTCAAGGAATTTCATATCCTTCCAAATTATGAAATTACAAGAACAAATGTACCCATGAGCTCGAGGTCTCTCCACCTACATATCCTTAAGTCATTTCTCCAGGTAACATCCTTTAGTGGTCACTTCCAAGATTCAATGAGCATTAATTGTATTATAAACCTATATTATAAGATCTATATGTCAGGCCAAATGGTAGCTCATCTATGGAGCATGTGATTAATTAATCAATAAACAATTTGAAGGTCAATGTGAACAATAATGTATGATACTAGAGTACAAGAGACATGCAACGGGGACTATCCATGTACTATAGTAAGTATCTACTCTATAATCATGTTCATAATATATATATATATATAGAGTGACAGAATAAGAAGCTCATAGAGAAGGTAGTGGCATAGAGGACAAGCTTTGTGGTTACTTCATGAATCTAAAATGGTGATTGTAGTCTCTGGTCACATCCTTGGCTGGAGAACATCTTTGCATCAATCCATTGACTTCTATCTTCATGTCTCCTTAGTCATGGATAGGGTTGTCGATAGAAGAGATAGGTCATGAATGAATTCCTTGGATGTACAAGTGTTTTTATAGCATGCCCTAGGGTTTCAACTTGATTTGAAATAATCCAATGGTTGTGAGAAGTATGTTATTGACTTTTGACACATAGATTTGGATGACAGAAGGGCTATTTGACCTACCAGAAGAGCTCATTAAATATACATTTTTTATAGATAATTGAATTAATGGTTCATTAGATATTATAACTTCATATGTGGAATCTAGAGTTGTTTTAGTTTCGTGGTATACTTTTCAACCGACTGACTCATAGAATGACTCTAGAGACTATATGTTGCTGAAGGAAGATTTGATACGAGTTAGGCAACTCATGTTTGAGTCCAACTTGTAAGGCATCAAATCTAGTAGATTTCCCTATGATCTTTGTCAGTAACTAGTCATCCAAATCCTAAGATGGGTTTGATGACTAATCTATTGTGTGAAACATCTTCTTCAATTTTGAGCTCAATCGATCAACTCAATTGCAAGCCAAGGGAGAGTCAGTCAACTTGATGTATCTGTATATAAACTTGTTTTGTAGGTAATTTGAATTGTACAACCAGTGAGTTTTGAATCTCTAAACTTCAAGTATGGATAATTATTAGCCATCTATACTTAAATGATCCTCAATCCAATTGTTAGACTTGGGGAGTGAGGATATGCAATCTTTGGTCAATTCTTGGCTTTTCATGGAGGGATACTTTCTTTTGTATTCTACTTGCACGAACCTACATGCAAAACACAAAATAAATAAATAACAAACTAATTACATCAGTATTAAAGGCCTTAAATAAGAAAAATTTAAGTGAAACTCAATAAAAAGATGAAAAATAATTATAACCATGCAAAGGCAAACATGGTATATAGATATGTATTAAACAACCTGAGCATGAATGTCGCCCATCCTCATGTAACACAAAATCAAAACTCTCCAAAATACTTGCAATCCATGTACATTATGATTAAACCCCTACCATAAATATGGACAAGAAACCCAACCTTCTAAGATTATAGAAACTAATACCTCACCACAATACCTAATACCACACATGCCAACAAATTGCATAAGAATTTAGGAATCCCTCAAAACCACAAGTATCCACACAATCCAACATTGAATTTGGTAAATGGATATCAATGGATCATGTAAGAAGCTCCTGAGTGAACAATGATGTGAATGGAAGGACTCTCTCCTCTATTCAAATTGATATATTATTTTATTTATGAAAATAGATATAATAATTTTGTGTGTACCTTGACATCTTTTATTTTTTTGATGGTGGGAACCCATTACATAGAGAGGAGTATGAAGAAGCAAATTAAGAGAGGACAAGTGTTCCACCACGAGCTTAGGGGTTGGCAGTCTTATGAATTTTTTTATTTTATTTTTGGTTTGTGGGAGGTAAGAAGATGGAATAAACATAGAGATGGGTTTTGTATCATATGTGAAACTTGTTTTTATGATTATGTACTTTATTTTTTCCTTCAATTTCAATACACCCAAATAATGAAATGATATAGAAGTATGTGAAAACTACATAGATATGACTCACTACCCATTAAGAGAAATGATGTTCTTGATCCCAATTAGTTCCTCTATCAACTTTCATCCTTTCTAAGGAACATGACTCTTATATTTATTGTCTACATAGGATGATTTCTAATGAGTGGCATGTCTTATAGAGATAGATAACATTCACAACTTACTTTGAACAAGGGGGATTGTATGACAAATGCTAAATGCAATGTAAACACGAATGTAAACTAAGTTGATGAGATAGTAGCTTTAATTAAAACTACAATAACTAAGAACTAAAATAACAATGATCTTCTAGTATATGCCATCAAAGTAATCTACATGCAAATCTAACATGATGACAGAGAATATGAATATAAAAATAGATTTATATAAGTTGAAAGGAGTATGTCCCACCCAAACTCCACCTGAGCTTAGAAATTTACTCGTATTCAAGTAAATACTAAATCCAAGATGGAGTAGAATAAATCCTCGATGATCATCCAGGTGGCCCTGGAAACCCAAGGTCCATATGAAAGGAATATGAACAAGGGATAGTACCTTGATATTGACAACTACATGGTGCAATAATTGTGGTCACCATGGGAGGTAAAATGGACTTTTAGGATGCTTTAATTGTTGTTGATTTCACCCCTAAAATCCAACCAACAAGATCCATAATTTCTCATCCATCAGTAGAGGTAGTGCAGTAGCTACATGTGGATATAAAAGAATAAGCACAAAGTAGGATTTATGTATATCTTGTGGCCTCATGATATTCTTATAAGTAAAGACTAGAAGTAGACTAACTTCTTCTTTGTCTTAGGTAGTATGCAAAAAAATCTTCAATTGTTGTTGCCAATTGTGCTAAATCGGGTGGAGGATATGATTCCAAATTTTCTTCATCATCTGGGTCTGCATGTAGGAGGTTTGGTGATAACTCAGAAGGTATTTTTTAAGTTGTAAGATCAGCCTGAAGAATATTCTGTTGTAAATGTGCATCCTCCTAGAAAATCATTTAGTCAACACTAGGATTGATGGGTACCTTTGGGTCCTTCACAATCTCAACATGTGGCTCTAGATTCTCTGCCTGGAGATGCAACACATCATAAAAAACAACAAGATATACAATAGAAGTTGGTTGTTCATTTTCTTAGACTCAACTAATATTTGGTTGGTCATTATAACCATATGGATGTTATTGTGCATAAGTGTACACGTCCAACTCTCGCTCAAGTTCTTTATCCTGAACCATTGTCTCTAAGTCACACATTGTCATCTCTAAGACAAAACAAGTATTAGAGCATGAATTTGGCCTACTTTATATTCCTTGGGAAGCTCTCTGATTGACCTTGAAGATGATGTGACTAACAAGGATATATATGCTTTTAGTTGGTCTAGTTGTGCCTCCATTATTTTTCCTCATGTTTCTCCATCAGCTAGCACTACTAGTTGGCTAGCTAACATCTTTCGAAGGGCATCAATCCTCTCATCTATTTTAGGTGGATATTGATCTGCATATTCAATCTCCTCATTGTTACCCTCAAAATATAGTTGATTACAATCTCCATCTTTAAGATATCGATCTTCATTGTATGGATCCACATAGTAACACCCTGAATATGGTGACTAGAATTGGCAATGCATCCACCTGAAATTACACTCGGTGATGATTTTTCACAATGCTTCTTTTAAATATGGAGGAGTGTTAGGGAAATTATGTATGGTTGTAATAAATACTTACTTGACATTTCTCAAGTAGTGGCGTGGATAATCACATATGATTTGAATGCCTAAAAATGCATAATTTTCACTATTATCTTAGAAGAAAAATATATGAATCAATGCAGATGTAAAATTTCTTTTTATCAAAGGAAAACTATCAAAGACAATGTAGTATCAACCGAGTGGTAAAGTTTTTGTTGTTTGACAGAAAGGACACAGGATCAAAACCCTTGGCAACAGATGAGTGAATTGCCAATTTAAACTAAAAAAGGAGGAGAACTATCAAAAACTAAAAGAGAGAAACAACAAATGAAATTGAAGAAAGTTAAAGAAATTATGAAATAAATTGGAAAATTAAAAAACGAATTTATAGTCACAACAATAAACTTGGGAACTAAAATATAAAAAAATAACTAGGTACAATTAAAAAAACTAAAAATCTTAAAGACAAGGTAAAAATACAAACATAAATTAAGAAATAAGAAATAAAAATCCTAAATTTATTTTGATAGACTAAAAATCTAGAAAGTCTTATTGTTCCTAGCAACAACATCAAAATTTGATGTGGCATTTTTCTGCCATCAAATTTGCTAGGATATGAACACCCTCTTTTTTACCAAAACAATAGCACGATAAACACCACCCAAAAGTGGATGGGTCTACTCGTAGTATAGTTAAGGTTCAAAACCAAATAACAACTTAAGAAAAATTGATTCTTTAGTCTAGTTAAGAAAAAGGAATAAATAAAGATAGATTCATTTTTGGTTTGTTGATTACCTAATTAAATAAAACAAGAAATTAATAAAAGCAATAATTAGACTATGATTATGGAATGATAATAGAACCAGGGTATGAGGTTTCACCTCCACTACCTGCATCCACTCTCTCACATTATATCACTCATTAGTAACTCTATCTAGATTGAGGTAATTGAATTTAATTTCCTTTTAGAGTATGAAATTCATAAGAATAGATATATCTACATGCTTGAGGCCAGGTTACCTATTGGATCCTTAATTTGTTGCCCCAGAAAAGTCCCATCTGTGGTAACCTTTGGGGTTCAATGATAATTACTACTATTGTATGCATCTATTTCAAGGTCCCTACATCTAGGATTATAACAATCATACAAGATAGGTAGCTAATCTATAGAGCATGCAATCAATCAATTGACACTCAATTCAAAAGTCCATATGAACATTAATCTATAACATGGGATACAAGATATAGGAAATGGAGGTAATCCTTGCACCCAGTAATATATCTATACTCTAACCATATTCATTATGAAAAGAGATAGAAGAAGAAGGAAAAAAAAAGCAGCAACGTATAGGAAAATCTTAGTGGTCTAGTCAACACTCTTGTATGATAGTTGTAGTCTCGAGTAACATCCTCTAGTGGAGTGCATCTCCATGTCAAGTCATCAACATCTAGTTCTGGTTGTTCTTAGTGAAGGATAGGGTTGTGCATGGGAGAGATAGGAAGTGAAAGGCAACCTTGGATGTCCCTTAAGTACTTTTGTAGCACTCTAACAATTGTGGGAAGTTTTTTTCAAATGTCTAACACATAAGATTTGAGTGTTTGGAGGTCCAATCAAATCGATAGAAGAAATCATTAAATATACACATCTATATTTAATTTAATTACACTTCCAATGCATCTTAAGTCATCCAATTCTCAATTAGATGTAAAGTCTAGAGCCATTTTAGTGTCATGGTATACTTTCAAAAGGCTAACTCATGGAATGAGTTGGATGAATGAACTTTTCACTAGGGAGATTTACTATAGGCGAGCATGGAAACTCAATGATACTACATTTCCCTATGATAGTTGTCCATAATTGGTCTGCTTACTCATAAGATAAGTCGAGAAACTCATCTACTACATGAAACATCTTATTCAACCTTAGGCCAAATCACTTGACTCAAGGGAGAGTAATGGGTAATCTAGTAAAATGTATGTATCAATGCAATATTAGTTTTGTCAGCAATTGAAATTTTCATTCAATGGCTTTTTAGTCACTCAATTCAGAGTTTGAATGAGGAAGTTAGGCCATTTTATGGACCATCTATACTCTAATGATTCTCATTTCAATTATCAGAGTTGGAGAGTCAGGATATATAATATTTGGTCACTTACTTAAATTTTCCATAAATGGATATTTTTTTTCTCTCTTACATTTCCATCAAACTTATAATAAAATTTGAATCGCATGTAGTGATGTCTGTCTTGATTGTGAGATATTTATACTTGGTCCATCACATATGAAGTTATATTCTAATTTCTATCACTGAAGTGTCAATTCTTTCTAGTATGGATTGACAACTTTATAAAACCTCCTATTAAGATTTCTAAACATTGAGGTATTATTTCCCTAAATATACCTATATCATAAATACAATACATATTTCATATGGATGAAGATATCACATTGTTGGTTTGTTACACTAATGAGTATCAATCATAAGAATGATCTTTTATTCAACTAGCTATTTCCCGCAAGTATACGAGAGTAGTTGTAGTCGAGGTCGAACACAATGAGCGTTGGTTAGCTAGGCACAAGAGTTATGATTTTCAATAATCTAGATCGATGTACACAAGATGATTGGATTAGAACAACTAAATTATAGATTTAAAATAAAGTAGTAAATTATTACTTAGAAAGTTTAAGATTCAGATTTAGGAGGATCCTAGATTTGGGATTTCACTATCACATTATAGGTTATATTAAAATATGAATTTAAACATGTAAATTAACTTTTAAAGGAGGTTTGTAGTCACCATCACCTCCCGGTAAAGTGATGATGATTCTAACTCCACACAACACTCTTGTGTATGTATTTCATTTCGAATCAAAAACCTTGCTCCTCAACTTAATCCTAGCCACTCTCACAGTCAAGGACAAGTTTCCAAAAGAGTAACTCCATACTTTCAAACACATCTTCTCAGATTATGAAAGAAAGCATAAAACATGCATGCATGATGGCCAATCACACAAGCAAGCATTTAAGATCTAAAACAACTCTTGAAACATTCAATCAACTAACATTTAGTATGAAATTCATATGTTCATACAAGCTATGAGATGGGAGTTACTCTCCCATGTCCAAGATTTAGATTATACTCATCCATGGCTAGAGAAAGAAGGTACAAGCAGCAGAAAACATCAAAGGACATAGTAAAAGAGTAGAAAGAACTAGTATGTCCATGAGAAGTAGTAGGACGAAGAAGAACTCCGACTAAGTCAAGCTTCATCCTTGCTTGATACACTTTCTCCAGATTTCTTCACTCCCAAGTGGATACAAGAGGAAGAAGAAGATCCTTACTTCAAATAGTGAAGAAGGAAGAAAAAGAGGGTTCTCTCTTGAGTAACCACCTCCTATCTCCCTTGGTCTCCTCTAACTTCTCCTTGCTCTCCCTTGCTTGAGTCCCACTCCAAAAGATCCCAAATAGTCTGTGATAATTGTCCCAAGATGGCTTGGGGTCGTATATATAAGTGTGAGACAGTTAAATTTGTGTTTGAGTGAAATATGTAGGTCACACGACGTTTCTTATGCAATAATTGAAGTTTGGATCGAGTTATGGGAGGTTACACGACGCATCTTTAATAAGACACGGTGTGTATTTAATAAAACATGGTGTGTTGCTACAAATCTAGAGTTCTACATTCAATTTCTGGGCTGAGACAGGGGGTGTCTTTAATAAGACACATCATGTGTTATTAAGACACGTGGTGTCTTAATTCAGACACAGGGTGTCTTTATCAGTGTCAACAACATTGATTTTCTAAATGTCTAGATGATTGGGAAGTGTCTTTATGGATGTTATAATGGCATTTTCTCCCCATTTTGATGCCAAATTGTTGTACATGCAAAACAAAGCATAGAGCAAGTAGATACAACAATAAATATGGAAAATATAGCATAATTAAGAGTGATTATTGGGTGAAAATGATTTGGAAATTCAACCGAAAGTGGTCCAAATATGATATAAAATATGCACATCAAATCCCCCTAAGCTTAAACCATTTCTTGTCCTCAAGCCAAAAGAGCATAGAAACCCAAATGAAGAATTGTCAAGTTGATGCATAGATAAAATGAAAACAAATATGTGTATAAGGCCAAGACAACCCTGATCAACATGTTTGTACTCATAGCCATCAATTCAATTTAAACACCCAAGAAAGATTTTTTTAGTTCAGCAGGGGTGGTCATAATTAAATGAGTCGATCAATTAAATAACACTAAGTACAATTTGGTTGACCAAGCCAAGCGATTAGTGGATGTGCAACTAAAACTCTCAACTATTAAGGATATAAATGATGAAATCTTAGTTTAAATTGACAATTTTAGTTGTACTCTCCTTCTTTCCCATAAATGATACACTATCGCGAGGGAGGATCCTTCCATCCTGAAGGCGCTGAGGATAGAAGATGATTTAGAGGTGCCTAAGAACCCGTTCTACAAAGAGGAGGACATCCGCCCATGGATGAAGTTCTCTGCCCCCCTGATCGCGAAGATGGACCATTACAACAAGCACTCAGTCATAGATCAAGTGTTGGGCAAGAAGGTGGTTTTCAAACAACTTCAAGGTTGGATGCTAAGATCCTGGAAACCTAAGGGTGACCTCCTCCTATCATCGCTTGTTGAAGGGCTCTTTCTAGTCAGGTTCTACGACGCGTTAGACCTTCACCCCCCCCTTTGGAAAATGGTCGTGGTTCTTTGATAGCAAATTGGTACTGACTAGAAAATGGACGCTGGAGGTCGACCTCAGACGTGCTACTCTTAAGACCGCCCCTATGTGGGTCACCTTACCCGATTTGGGTCGACACTGGTCTAAGAGAGCTATCGTGTGCATTGGTTATGCAATCGGTACCCCCAGGGCCTTCGAAAACTGGTCTGCGGTGGCTAGAATGTGCGTCAACATCTCAACAGACATAACCCCACCCCCTATTGTGATGGTGGAAATGTCGGATGGCTCCGATCTTGAGATAAGAGTCCATTATGAGGCCCTCCCGAATAGGTCCTCCTCCTTCTCGATGTTTGTGCACCACGATGGTGCTTGCCCTGGTGCTAGAGCACCACCTCAAGAGAACCCTCCCATCCACAGTAGGTCCAAGACTAGAAGAAGAAGGTGCCACAAATCTAGGGCTCTAGGGCTCCTGGCTCAGTTGTCCCCATCATCCGCAGTGATGTTGTGATAGAGAGGGTTGTGGAGGCCTCCCTGGAGTTGATCACCCCCGACCCTGCTATGACTCCTTCAGTTCTACCTTTGACAGTGATTCCTCGTATTGCTAAGCTAGCTGTGGAGTCTGCTACTGAGGTGAATGTCAAAATGCCCCAAACAGGATCAACAAATACAGCTGATGGACTCTCCCCTGATACCAATGGCAGGAGATTGAGTCCTAGTCAACCTAGAGAGCCACCTACTGTCGAGTTCTCTCTCATTCCCTTTGATGTCCTTCAAGGGTTGGATGTAGAGGGAGAGGCTATGGAGAACAGTAGCAGAAGTGAGGAACCTTCTGCTTCCCTCAGCAAGACCATGAGGTCCAAAAGGCTGGTAACTACCCCTAGAAGGGGTGGTCATAACAGGAAGAGATAATGTGCCTTCTCTCATGGAATGTGAGAGGGGCATCTCGACCTTGGAAGTAGGCGAGGTTGAGGAAAGTCATCAATGAGGTTAAAGCCTCATTAGTGATTTTTTTAGAAACTAGGATCATACGTGAAGTTCGTAATAGAATCACTGGCCTTTTTCCTGAGGGTTGGAGCTGCGACTCCAACCTCACTCAGATCGAAGGAGGGTGCATCGCCATAGGATGGAACCCCATTGTTTGGGTAGTTCAAGTGATATTTTCTATGGACCAAATGATCACTGCTAGCATCATCAACAATGGTGGTTTGCACATAGTGATTTTTTCCGTGTATGGCCATAATTCTGAAATGTGTAGGAGGAATCTATGGGATGTTCTAAAAGAGGTGAATCAGTAGGAGTTGCCTCAATTGTTCATAGGTGATTTCAACCATGTGCTGAGGGCACATGAGAAGTATGGTGGGCTTCCGATTCCTGACTCTTGCTTAGACAGGTTTAATAGTGCTATTGACGCTGCTGGGTTAACTGAGATTAGTATGACAGGGGGCTTGGTTACTTGGCACAACAAAAAAGTCGCACATAGACACATTGCTTCTCATCTTGATAGAGGCCTTGCCAACCAAGCATGGTTGGAGATGTTTCCTGATGTTCCTATCAACCTCGATTGCCATCCTAACAGTGACCATGTCTGGCTACTTATGAATCTTTCTAGACAATCCTCTAAACCTGAACCTTTCTACTTTCTCAATGCTTGGCTTGGTTGGGACTCGTGATTTGTCCTTGTGAAAAAAGAATGGAAAACACAAATCAGTGGCAACCCTTTGTATGTCCTACATGAGAAACTTAAGAGAGTCAAAGTTGCGCTAAAGTTATGGGCCAAAGAGTTATCTGATATCCCTACCTTAATTTTTGCAGCCAAGGAGGATTTTAATATTGTAGCTGTGAATCTCAGAGAGAACCCTCTCTCCCCTAATCTTATACATCTTGAAGATGATAAAGGGAAAAGACTCCTTCAGCTCGAAAAGGTAGAGGAAATCATGCTATGGCAACGTACTAGAATCAAATGGATTCGGGATGGTGACCATAATACCCGTGTTTACCACATTGTTGTTAGAAAGAACAATATGAAGGACATCGTCCATTCTCTCATCAAAGAAGATGGTTCCACGGTCAACAGAAAAAATGAGGTGGGTGAGATGGCTGTCCTTTTTCTCCAATCTCAACAATAGTACTTCTAATCATGTGGGCAGCAATCATATGCCCCCTAGAAAGGTGACCGATGACATGAATCACCAGTTGCTTAAACCGATCTTGGTTGACAAGATAAAGGATGGACTCTTCTCTATTGGCACCTCAAAAGCCCCGGGGCCCGATGGATTTAATGCTAAGTTCTTCCAGGTGTTCTGGGATACGTTAAAGGATGATATTTGTTGTGTTGTTAGATGGTTCTTTGTTGGTGGCATAATGGTTTGGTCGGTGATTCATGCCTTCCTCAGACTGATCCCCAAACGAAACCATGTCTCCTCCTTAACCGATCTTAGACCCATTGCCTGTTGCAATGTTGTGTATAAGATCATTATCAAAGTGCTTGCTTGTAGATTATGGACCATACTTCCTGGAATTGTGTCTTCAGAGCAAAGCGCTTTTATCGTTGGGCGCTCTATCTCTGATGCTACTCTTTTGGCTATGGAATTCTTGCTTGATTTCAAGGTCAAGAATAGTTTGAAGAAAGCTTGCATAAAGATTGATCTCGCCAAAGCCTATGACAGAGTCAAGTGATCTGCCTTGTGGTAGATTATGGCTGCCTTGGGTTTCTCTCAAAGATGGATTGATATCATGAAAGAATGTGTCCAAACAACATCTTTCTATGTGCTTGTCAATGGCTGCCCTTATGGGTTCTTTCGTGCATCTAATGGGCTTCATCAGGGGGACCCTTTGTCCCCTCTCTTATTCACTATGGCGATGGAGTCTTTATATCATCTCATACATCTAGCTGAGATGAGTAATTCCTTTAGGCCCTTCAAAGTGGGTGGTTGTCGTGTGTTGGCACATTTGATCTTTGTCGACGATATGCTCTTCTTCATCAACGCCAATGTCAAATGTCTGAGAGGCTTTTGTGCCCTTATGACTGAGTTTGGGAACTTGATGGGGTTGTTTCTCAATGATATCAAATCTAGAGTTTTCTTCTCTAGATCTTGTGACTCTAGACGTGATAGACTCAAAAATGTGATGCAGCTTGAGGAAGTCTTGTTTCCCACTCATTATCTTGGTATCCCTATTATAAGGGGTCGATGGAAAGGTAGTGACTTTGCTCCATTCTTGGACAACCTCCATGAGATGATTTCCAAATGGACTGGTCTTCGTTTGTCCCTTGTTGGTCATCTTGTCCTTGTTAGGTCCCAACTAGAAGGGAAGATCAGATTCTGGTGCGCTCAAGCGGATATTCTCATGTTCATTTTGCTGAAGATTAAATCCATTTGTGTTGATTTCATTTGGGGCGGTCGGCACCATGGAATAGCTTGGACCACCATTTCCAGAAGATACCATGAGGGTAGGCTGAACATTTGAGACATTGGTGATCTGGCCTTAGCCTCTACGTTTAAAAGGGTTCACTCTTTCCTTACTGCTGGTGATTTCTCTTGGAAATGGTGGATGATTCAGAGATATGGGGATGATCTAGATGTCTACCCTACCAAGTCTTCAAGCACCTAGAGAGCGATGGCTAGTGCATGGACCCATCTCAAGATTGAGTATGTGCGTGCTCCTGATGGTGGTAGCTGGTCCCTGGCTTCTTTCCAGCCGTATAGGAAGATTTCTTATCACACACCTCAAATGTCATGGAATATGTTGTTGTGGAACAAGTTCCATTCACCTAAATGGAGTTGTTGCTCTTACCGCTGCATTCTTGAGAAGCTGCCCACTGCTGATCGGTTGATAAAATGGGGTTTACCTGTAAACCCGCTTTGTGTTTTGTGTGATGAGGAAGATGAGTTTCATCAACATCTCTTTTTTTACTGCAGATTCTCCAAATACCTGCTAACGAGGATGTCTTTGAAGATGGGATGGGGTGGTCAACCCCCCCCCCATAATTTTGATGAGTTTATCCCTTGGTGTCTCATGAAAACCAAGGGTAAGGGACACTTCAGATCTTTTGCCGGGGTGGTTCTCTGTGTCATTTGTCATGCTATTTGGCAGGAGAGAAATGCCAAAGTGCACGGGTCTTCTAGATTGGATTGTGTTACAGTCTTTGACCATATTGTAAAGAATCTAGGTTGGTTGTATAAAACCAAACCTAAGATTGGCAAGAGTTCAGATAATCTCTTACTCAGAATGTGGGGTTTTGTTGTGCGTATACGGGGTTTTGAATATCCCTTTAATTGTAACTTTTTGGTTATCCAATAATATTCTACCTTCTCCAAAAAAAATGATATGATAATGGATTATGGGTTCCGACAGTCGACTACTAATGTAGGCTTATGAACACGTGAAATGTCAGTTGGGGTATTTTACCCTCTTTTAAGACATACCACCTAACCATCATTCCCAGATCGGACTTACACTAGTCTAGCATGATATGTGGGTGGTTTAGCCACCTTTTATGGGGTATAAAGATGAGATAAACCAAAAGAAATTTAAAAAAAATCCAAAATATAGAAGAGTCAACTAAATTGCAACATTAGCTAGATTTCATTCATTTGTTTTGAAAATGTTTCATTGAAAGAGTGGTTGAAAATGTGCTAAGAGCTTGGCAAGGGTATCATGTATTCCATATGATGTTGTAAAGTTGATTTACTCACAAAAATTGAAACCATTACATGTTTTAAGGAATCAAGGATGTGTAAGATGACTTTTTAGGCCAGAAGCTTAAACTAGAGTTAAGCACACGTTGATGGCCAAAAGGTTTCATTTGATTGATGCATGCTTTTTACAATTTCTCCAAATGATATTTCTCATCAAAAGAGGACAATCCATTAAGAATTGGAGTTCAATCCACATACAAAATATGGGTCTCAAATCAAACTAGATTTTCCACAAGAAGAGAAGAACTGGAAACAACAACTAAAAAAAAGATAATAAAAAGGAAATAAAACTACACTACACTACCGACCGATTGCTCTCCCCCTAAGCTTGAAATTTGTAGTGTCCTCACTACATATAACAAACTCAAGAGTATTGGAACTGGATACATGTCATGGTGAATGATGGATATGGAGGTTTGTTGCTTTGATTTGCAGCTAGAAATTGTTATGCTAAAGATTGATGCCTCCTTGGAAATATGTCCTTGATTTGGGGCAAGCGAATGCACCTATGAGCTACAGCAAGAATAGTCTTTTGTATGCCAATACTATTTGTCTTTTCATTCTCCTTTGAAGCATCATCAAAATATGAGTTGGGAAGAGTGTTCTCATTAAAAAGAAATGATTCATCTAGAGTGTGATGGGAAAGGAAATGTGGCTTGCTTAAAGAATATAAAAGTAGATCATGTGTTGTATATTTATCCCCTTGATTTGTAGCTTCATAATCCTCATAGGTATCAACATCATCATACCTTGAAGGATATACTTTTATGAGAACACCATTCTTCAATGTCACCGGCCTGAAATATGTAGGATTCATCTCCGGTGGACTAGGTAAGAAAGGTGGAAATGCTTCTTTGCTAGATAAAGATTGTTGGGCAATTTGTTTCTCCAAGATGTGTTCATGAGTGGCAATATCATCCACCTTAGAAGAGAGTTGGAAAATGGCACCCTTCATTGATTGTCTTTGTTGATGGAACTCCTCATTTTACTGCATTTGAGTTGAAATAAATGTTTCAAGAATGGACTCTAATCTAGAAGTTACTTGTTATTGTTGTGGCTGAATGAAATTTGGGTTCGCATTGCTATAGAAGCCCGGTGGAGTGTAGCCCATTGAGAATAAATAGAAGAAGCATAACATGTAGAAGATGAGTGTCTAAGCAACCCACATGCATGAAAAGTAATATTGGCTTCTTGAAATGGTTGTGTGCTTAGCTTCTCAAACCTTTGTGATAAAGTGTCTAGCTTTGCTGCAATTATATCTATAGCATCAGCCATGTGACTCCCCACTTGTATCTCAGATGTAGTGGCTGAAAAAGATGGTTGGTAGCTTGTATCCGAGCTCCATTAGCAATGGTTTTCTACCATATATTCAATAATAGCATAAGCATCTCCATAAGATTTGTTCATTAGAGTTTTGTTTGTAGCTGCATCAATAGATAATCTTGTATTGTAGCACAAGCAATTGTAGAAAGATTGCAATAGAAGCCAATTGCTTAGACCATGATATAGAAAAAATGTTGGAGATCTTTGAACCTCTCCCATATATCATACAAGTTCTCTCCATCCCTTTGAGAATAATTGATGAGTTGGCTCCTTAGCTGTGTGGTCAATCTAGGTGGAAAGTATTTTTCCAAAAAGACTTTTAGAAGCTCCTCCCAAGTGTTGATGGATTTCTTTGGCAAGGAATAGAGCCACTCCTTGGCTCTATCTCTATGGGAGAATGGAAAAAGGAGTAGGCAGATCCCTTTACTAGGAATGCCATTTATCTTTATGGTGCATAGCAACTACAGAAATTCAGCAATGTGGAGGTTTGGATACTCCATTGGTGTCCCTCCAAATGCATTCAGTTGTAGCAACTGTATGATGGTTGGGCTGATAGAAAACTACTATGCCTCAAATTCTGAAATATTAATAGGCCCACTCATGTGCATTGCAGCAGTACCAAAGTAATTCTTAAGAGGAAGGTCATCCTCCTTGACTAGTTCTTCATGTGGATCTGGAGGATTAGGTGGATGTGTCATAGATGGTGGTGGTGTATGAGGTACGGATGAAGGTGGTGGATATGAGGGTGTGGAAGAATGTGGTATGGGTGTTTGTGGTGTATATGATGGTGGTGAATTAGATGTGAATGATGGTGGTGTGGATGAAGGATGCATGGATGAGGGTGGTGCATATGAAGGTGATGTGCATGAAGGTGGCATGGGTGAATGTCGTTTGGATGATGGTGATGATGATGGTTGTGTGTGTTGTGATTCCTCCAAACATATTTGGGTTTCACTCCCTCTTGCTCCATGAGGGCTGCAAATGATGTGTTCATTTACTGAATGTAGATATATGCACGGTTCAAGGATCTTTTTATGAACACCCCATATGCTCCTGCAAATAAACAAGGTGAGTGAAATACAAAAACAAACATGGAAGATACAACAAATTATGATGATCATGATGAATTATGATTTATGGATATGATGGTGGATATGAAGGTTGTGATCTAGTCTCATTTACTTATCAACAACTCTTACTCTAACAAGAATATCGATGCTCCCCAGCAATCACACCAAAAACTTGTTGATTTGTTATGCTAACGAGTTTCAATAATAAGAATGATCTTCTACTCAACTAGCTATTTCCCGCAAGTATACGAGAATAGTTGTAGTCAAGGTCGAATACAAGGAGCGTTAGTTATCTAGGCTCAAGAGTTATGATTATCAATAATCTAGATCGTTATACACAAGATGATTGGATTAGAACAACTAAATCACAGATTTAAAACAAAATAGTAAACTATCACTTAAGAAAGGTTAAGATCCAGATTTAGGAGGATCCTAGACTTGGGATTTCACTATCACAACATAGCTTATATTAAAATATGAATTTAAACATGTTAATTAACTTGCAAAGTAGGTTTGTTGTCATCACTCACCTCTCGGTGAAGTGATGATGATTCTAACTCCATACATCACTCTCGTGTATGTATTTCATTTTGAATCACAAACCTTGATCCTTAACTTAATCCCAACCACTCTCACGATCAAGGACAATTTGCCAAAAGAGTAACTCCATACTCTCAAACACATCTTCTCAGATTATGAAAGAAAGCATAAAACATGCAAGTATGATGGCCAATCACACAAACAAGCATTTTAAATCTAAAACAACTCTTGGAACATGCAAGAAACTAACATTTTGTATGAATTCATATGTTCATATAAGCTATGGAATGGGAGTTACTCTCCCATGTCCAAGATTTGGATTTTACTCATCCATGGCTAGAGAAAGAAGGTACAAGTAGCAGAACTCCAGCTAGAAGTCAAGCTTCATCCTTTCTTGTTGCACCTTATCTAGATTTCTTCACTCCTAAGTGGATAGAAGAGGAAGAAGAATATCCTTGCTGCAAATAGTGAAGAAGAAGGAAGAAGAAGAGAGCTCTCTCTTGAGTAACCACCTCCTATCACCCTTGGTCTCCTCCAACTTCTATTTTCTCTCCCTTGCTTGAGTCCCACTCCAAAAGATCCCAAATAGTCTATGATAATTGTCCCAAGATGGCATGGAGTCATATATATAAGTGTGAGACGTTTAAATTTGTGTTTGAGTGAAATTTGCAGGTCACACGACGTGTCTTTTATAAGACATGGCGTGCCTTATGCAATAACAAAAATTTGGATCGATTTCTGGGAGGTTACACGACGTGTCTTTAATAAGACATGGCATGTCTTTAATAAAACACGGTGTGTTGCTGCAAATATGGAGTTATGCATTCAATTTATGGGCTGAGACATGGAGTGTCTTTAATAAGACACGTCATGTCTTTTTAAGACAAGGGGTGTCTTAATTTAGACACGAGATGTCTTAATTCAGACACTTGGTGTCTTTATCAGTTTCAGCAATATTGACTTTCTGAATATCCAGATGATTGGGGAGTGTCTTTATGGATGTTATAATGGTGTTTTCTCCACGATTTGATGCCAAATGGTTGTACCTAGAAACCAAATCGTAGAGCAAGTAAATACAACAATAAACATGGAAAATCTAACATGATTAAGAGTGATTATTGGGTGAAAATGATTTGGAAATGCAACCAAAAGTGGTCCAAAATATGATACAAAATATGCACATCACACATCCTACAACTAAGTATAAGTAAGGATTTATTACAAAACATGTTTCTTAACCCTTCTTTGTATGTGAACTTCATGTATATCTGTCTGAATGAGCAATGTGGTTTAGTGTGTTAGTCTTTGAGGAATTTGGTTTTGTGACTATAACATTAAGGTTTTTACATTGCACTTCACATGATTATAATAACTTATATGATATTCTAAGGGTTGGTTTATGTATAACTTTCATATATGTTGGAATTTTTGTTGGAAATATGTTTATGTATCCTTCAAGTGATATATTTATAGTTCATTGTATTTATCTCTAGAAATCATCTATTATACAATCATTTTATTATTCATTTATGGAACACTATTTTTACTTTTCATGCACATTATTTACTCTCTATAATTGTTTCCCAAATAACTTATTTAAATAGCACATACCATTACATGCTACATTTTCCATCCTGCTTTTCATTTTATGGTTATGTTTGCAATACCTAGGCAGAAAGGTTTTTTTAGAATACCCAGCTCAATATCCAAATATGGATTAGTAGATATATAGGGATACTAACTTTTTATCACCCAAGTGTGCTTCTCTTTTTATCACTTTTGAGGTTGGTAAACAAAACACCACATAATGACAAGGAATTGATATGTCTAAATACATAAGAAAAGAAAAAAGTGGATTGTATAATCCTTACAAGCACACAAAAAATCTCCAAACACATTGTATAACAATAAAAGGATCTAAGACCATGCCCTCAGATATAACATATCAACTCTGGTTAGGAGCATGCGGTAATGGATGGCATGTTCATAGATATGATGAAATTAATAATTGGAAAGACATTTAAACATATTGTTAGCTCTCCATTATTGAATATACTATGTTCGTTAGAAAATGCAAGATGCATCTTCCCCAAATGC
This sequence comes from Alisma plantago-aquatica, assembly GCA_963693085.1. NCBI lineage: Eukaryota > Viridiplantae > Streptophyta > Magnoliopsida > Alismatales > Alismataceae > Alisma > Alisma plantago-aquatica. The sequence goes on from OY856411.1 coordinate 888,134,481, forward strand.
AATCACAAAAAACAAATAATATTAACAAACATATATATCAATGTATGAGGAATACACCTATCATCTGATAGATATTTTTTGAGGTTTACATATGATTGCACTCCATTTAACATATGAGTTTACACATACACAAGATTGATAGGATCATATGTGAAAATGACTATCATTCATATTCAATTTCAAAACAAAAGAGTATTATCACTCTTTAAAACCCAAGAAAATAGCATAAGCAAACAATTTTACTAATATTGAGATTACCAAGTGCTATTAAGACTCTAATTCTTTCATTCATAGCTCAAGACAACTTAGGACTTACATAGGTTGTGATACTATATTACTTCATGTGTTGACATCACTGGAATTGTATATTAGTTTCAGCAAACCCAACCTCAAACTGAGGTCCTATTATCAATTATACCCATCTTAAGTGTAGGTATCACTTCGGCGCCATACTTATATCTTTTATCTCTTTATCTATGAAACATTAATTTAGGGTTTCTAGGCAATCAACGCCACTAAAGAATCCATACACTTGAGGGGATTCTCCCTATACTTAGTAACGCTAAAGATTACACATATGTTCAACTTTATTATTATAACAAACATAATTACCTTGTATTCATCATTATACTATACATATTGTATAATACCTAAACATATTCCAAGATCAAGGTTTTAAAGGCCCACTGCCTAGGAAGTGTCACCCTAAAATTGGATAGGATACTTGTTGACCCATATGTTATGTTGGTAGATACAAATAGTAGGTGAAAAATACTAGCACTCAACATACACATCTATAAGCTTATATTAATCTTGACCCAAAACCTAACCCGATAACTATTGTGACTAGAGGGTTCCAGCCCCATATGGAATCATCCAATGAATGTAAAAGGTAGCTAGTAGCCCCTAGCTTGGATTAGTACATTTATATTAGGTAAGCTTACCTAAGGATGTTACAACATAAGTTACCAAGATACATATGTCTACATTACATATTATATCTAATAATTACTAAGGCCACATCTTTGGTATTTAAAGTGATGTATAACGTCAAATTGAACTAGAAATGTTGTATTAAATTTATCATGAAATAATTAGCGATCAATTTGCATCATATATTTCTAGAAAACCCCTTTCCATTTTAATATATTGAATGCAAGTTAATCTATTAAAGAATATGTGTTGATCCAAAGAATACATCAAAGTAGTTTTTTTCAGATAACATGTCTTGTAGAGTCTAATTGCAATCTTTTAAATCATATTAGGGTTAAAAAATAACTAACACTACCAAAAATTTTAATAACATGTTTACATCATATAAGCATCTTTAGTCATCAAAATATTGTTAATCTAAGACTTAGGTTAATTGAAGCATCAAATTAGGACTACAGAGCATTGAATTTAAAATGTTATAAGTGTACATTAACAATAAATTGTTACATACAATAAAAGTCAAGCATCAAACCCAGATATATATTAAGTGTGTATTATGTAGATCTATAATAGAAATGATACATTACAAGAAATTTTATATGATAGTTTATATTTACTATTATTTCTAAAACTTGATATAATTATAAATAAAAGATAATTTAGGTTGCTTTCATATATAGAAGTATATTATTGGATTCAGCATTGGTTAATGCTCTAATGGCTACAACATCATCTGTATTGTGGTCATGTTTGGATTTGAGTAGTATTTCTCTAGATTTGTCATGTTTAGATATTGTTTGCTGGTCAACCTAGAAATAGCCCCACCTACCATGTCAATTATTCTTATACTTCCTTGTTTCATGTATTTTTCTTATTCTAGTCTTTACTCTTATAACAGTGAGTTGTGTGAGAAATTGAGACCTCCACATGTCTTTGTCGGGAAAGGGTAATTCCTAAAATTTACTGATCATGGGAAGTGAGTTTGAGAGATACATGTCTATGGTGATGAAGGCTCATGTTCTCCTTAAAAATTTGGACATATCTTTTAAGCATGGAAATTACACTTTTCTCCTCACACGGTCCTTCATTAAGGGAAAGACATGGGAAAGTATTATCCCTCCTCAAGTATCTCGACACTAATACCCACTTTTTGTATAAAGGTGTGGAGAAAAATTACCAAAACCAACTTCTTCTTATGAAAAATGGGTTTCAACAACCATCTTGCTACCACAACACTATCAAAATTGATATCCCACATTTTACTCAAATCAAACTTCCATTTATGCCCTGAAAGGACCCCTATCACATTCCCTCTCATATATTATAGTTGTGGGTCGACATAAATGAGGAGGATGTTCATTTCATAGGTCTATTGAAAACACAAATCCCAAACTCATAGCTAAGGTAGATAGTGTTAAAGGAAATACAATGTTTGTATCTAAGAGGAAACATATGTAATAATCATACAAACTTCACATTGATTGATTGAAACACAAAATGATTTAATGAGAGAGGCCCATATGAAACATGAGATAAAACTACAAGATAAATGAACTAGAAGAAAGCTAATCATTATTCCTAATTACCAAATTATCCATCATGGGGTTTTGATTAGTGGTGTTTTTCCAACAATCTAACAATATGATCAATAGGTAGAAGAATTAGTAAAAAGTAGGGCATCATCAATCATCTTTTTGTGCCTAAAAAGGAAAAATCAAGAGAAGATCAAAGAAAACACATTGGCATGTTGGAAACAATACAATTTGGATTTCACAACAACAGAAAAGCTTGAAATGAAGTAGTAACAATATTGGAAACAACATGAGTCAACACATTTACTTATGCAACACTTCATGTCTATCACATATTTCCATTATACATTTATGGTCATTAGTTCCCTCTACCACCTAGTTTTGATGATGTTCTATGCATTTGAACCTCTCTACACCCACAAGTGGTGTCTTGTTGCATTGATCTTACATGAATTAAATTATCTCTTCACTTAATGCATTAAATCCTCTCCGCACCTCAAAGATGAGACTTGTTGCATGCATTAATGTCTATCTAACCCTCTCTACACCCCAAGGGTAAGGTCCTATTAAACTTATTTTGTATGCAATAAATCCTCTTTACAACCCAAAGTGAGGATATTTTTATGTGCCTACGTTCATTATCATGATATATTGGATTTATTAAATTGTTTATGTGGTTTTATGAAATCATATATATGAAATAAAAATAGTATCTCTTATTAAACCATTTACTACCTAGATCCTCATTCCTAATGTCTAGTCAATCAAAAGTAAGAGAATTTGGTCATCCTTTCCTAGAATGGGACAAAGTTTCACATAAGAGACATATATGTAAAAGGAAAAAACATTCCATTCATCATAATGGACCATAAGATTTTAAAGTACATCAAAAAGTCCTAAAGAAATAGAAAATAGATAATTAATGAGATAATATAAGTTCCACTATTGAGACATATTCATATACCCATTTCTACTGTAAATGATTTCCCATTTCTATTTCATTTCATAGCATAGTTCTCTAGATGATGTGTGCAGCGGATCTTCACTTGACATCTTAAAATTTGATAAACAAAATATATCAATGTTAGATCATGAGCAGGCCATGAAAAGACATGTAAGAATAGTTTAATAGTATTTTGGATAGATACATTATAATAAATAATAAGTAAAGAGAGAAAACTTAAATTACTTTCTTTTTAGGCAAATCATGTTAAAAGTTTCATTTTACAATATTATATCATCAAGATTAGGCCTTTGACCAAGTTCTAGAGGAAGGTTCCATTAGAAGAATTTGAGTGCAAAAGTATAATATCACTTTGTTTCTACGTGAGGGACCTTGAGAACAAATTCAATGAGATAACCCTATTTCAGCATGCCTTGTTCCCTTACCTTGAGAAATAAAGCATTTGCACAAGGGTTCTATAATGGATTTCTATATTATGTTCAAGCTTTGTCGACACAATATGTTCAATCATGAAATTAGTATGAATAAGAATAATATCTCAAATAAGTAATTCAATGGACAAGTAATTATAAGTTCATATATAAAAGTAATCCAATATCATAGTGCGGTCATACAATTGAGCATACATTGTGAGTGGTGAGTCGATAAAGATACTGGATAAAGATTCCTAGATAAGTCCCATAGTAAAGAGGACCTAAGATGTAAAAATATACAATATGGGGTCTTATATAATTAAGGTTTTGATAAGATAAACTTATTCCATTCCATGTTGATTTTCTCCTAAACCTAAGTTTTAAGTAGTTGAAACATAGTTCTAACATTTCAAGTGTCAAAAAATACCTTAGGTAGAGGAGGATTATCCACACTATGAGAGTTACTATATGAAGATATTCTCTAATTTTTTTAAAAGAAAAGCATGACGTATGGATTATTATCAAGGTTAAACCATGCATGATCATAACTAGTCATATTAGATCAAATTAGTGTAGGTCATATTCCCAAGTTATATGATCATAAAATATCATATGATAGTTCAAGTTATATTCATATTATGTTTTAAAATAACATGTATAACATTATAGTATGATTCTTGCAAGAAAAGAATCCAAAAATCAACATTTGCATTTTGATCATGTTAGCTGTCACATGCAGTCAAAAGAGCATACGAGTCTGTTATATGAAAAACCATTTGTTCTTAGTCAATCATGGCATAGAGCTCAATAAAGAGTAGTAATTTTAATGTAGGATAATTATTTGATGATTTATAAAATTAAAGGTTAAGTCTTGCTTAAGAATTGTCTTGCATTGGCATAAAAGAGTTATTTTTAGGTCAAGATACTCATTATACGTACATCAAGAGGTATCATATCATGATTAAAAAAAACAAATGATCAAACTTATTGATCAAGATATATCATCATGTTCTGGAACATAAAAGATCAATGTTGAGCATTTAGTAGCATTACTCATCTTCAAATGACACAAAGCAAGTATTTTTTTGGAAAACAATAGAACCATGAGTAGATCTAGTTTGTGAAAATAATGTTATCAAAAAGATCTTGTGTTTCTAATCAAAATGGTAAATTTGTAATATATTCTATTCCATATATAAATTTTAGAATATTTTATAAATTTGACCTTGATTTAGATGATCTAGACCCTTAAATCTAGATTGAATGGCCAAATAGAGGGTGCCTGGGTGCTGCCACCCAGAATGGGCCCGCAGTGATGGGACATACGTCCTGGCCCAACTAAGTATTGCCTTCATCTGCCCATGGCTTACTTTGCTACTATCTGCTCTATGAAATGTGTAGCGCTCTGCAATCACCGACTGTTGTAGTTGTTTGTTGCCCACTTTGCACCGAACAACATGGCAAGAGGCACATGATGGCTCAATAGAGCCTGAGTAGGGAAAGCTCCAGAGCATGACGGGGATGGAGAGGTGGCAAATCAACCCCACCACCACACCTTAATGCCTAACACAATCCAAGATGCCAAGAAGGATCATAGGGAAAATACCCAATGCGAATCTAGTGGTGGCATCATCGACACTAAAGAATGAAGAAGGTATGAAGAAGGGTGTAAGGAGGGGTTGTGGAGTGTGAAAAATTGGTTAAAGAGATTGTAAATGAATAAGGAGAATAAGAGTATGAATGAGGGGCTCAATTGGTCATAAAATGGGATGTAGGTGGGTGGTTGGCATGGATAGCAACAGAGGCACCAGCCATGGTACAGAGAAGGACGAAAGTACCTCAATTGTTTGATTCAGGTCCATCATAGATCGAATGACAATCCAAGAATAGGTATGGAATGTCCATGATCCAATATGTGTGGCCTCTCATTGTCTAAGAGGGAGAGACATGGATCAATAATGTGTATAAATAAAAAAAAGTGTGTTTCTTTAGAATTATTGCATAATTTATATATCCCCAGTCGTAGTCCCATTTGAGGTGAAATTTTCACCGTTGTTTAAAAATATAAATATGCTTCATATTTTAAAATTTTGTGTTAGATATGATAATATTTAATGCACTCAATAACTAAAATTTATATATAAAAGTATAATTATGCATTGAACTTTAGTCCAATTAGCACAATATGAATTTAATTAAGTCCACTTCATATATTGAGCATAATGTGACTCAAAGACATCCAGTTGAGGGTGGAAGAGGTTATAAAATATAATTGAGCATCTATTGAGTCAATATGTTTATATTGGATGAGAGACAAAATGTTAGTTGTCACATCCTCCTCGCCTTAATATAAATTTTGTCTCCAAAATCAGATCAATCCATCAATTGAGATTGGGATTTCAGATTTCATATCAAAATCATCTTGGTATTCCAATATTAAATAATTTTATGATTCCAACATTGGGAAATAGAGCATCAAGGTAAAGGCACAATAATGTTGATCATCAAACTGGAAGTATCAGAACATAAATCACAGCTTGAGAGAGATAATCCTCTAGAATACAAATTTGGAGATAACATCTTAGGTCAAAAATAAAGATCTTTGACTAAAGATTAAATCATGACTTTCATTCCCAAAATTTATGGTTCTAGCTCTTGCAATAATCTTTGTGGGGTTATACATCCATTATTGATATTTCTATTTTAAGAATTTGAGTCTAGCAACATATTTGAAAATCATGATCTACTATCAAATGAATGGAAGTTCCCACCCCATTTCATGTGAGATCTCATCCCTAATGCATAAATCAAGAGTTTAACATTAACCATATTTTTATGATTAGGGTTTTGAAAGTCATTAATCATGCATAAAGGATGGTCTCAAAGTTCATGGAGTATAATTATAGAAGTCAAAATTGAGATTAGCAATCATGAGTCTAGAGTTTTTAAGTCTTTATCTAAAGATCTGGATAAGATGTCATATCTCTAAAAATTTCTATACTAGGGTATTGTTTCTGACCTAAACATGGGTATGATCATTCATCCATAAGAAATAATCAAGCAATATCTCATGATATAACATCAATTCCATCATTTTAGTATTCAAGGTTGGTAAATAATCCAGACCAAGATCCTTATAGAAACCCTAACTGCAATCTGTAGCCACCAATATCAGGTTCAAGTTTTATAATCACATAGAGATTTAAGATTGACTTTTATTAAAATATAAACTTTTAGATAGTTAGGTCAAAGAGATCTAAAGTTTTAAGAAAGAGTTACCTTTCAAATATATATATCAACGAAAGATAGAAGTTTATAGAAAGTCATATTAGGGTTGTGAACTAGGATAGGGGATACATAAATCAAAAACCAATTTAACCTAACACATTTTTCCTTATTAGTCATGAGAAATTGATCATAGAATGAAAAATAGGGCAAGAAACAATCATTGATTTGTATTATGTCAATGGAGTAAGGATCAGTCATCCATGTTTTTATATTTGTACCAATTCCATGATCATGATATTGTTACCTACTTTTTATAGATCAAATAAAGGGGGTATAGCTTGAAATAGTGGAGGCTAAATAGGGATCTGCAAGAGTTAGAGAATCAAACGATATCCCGAGACTTCAAGCTATTCATAATATTCAAACTTGGGACTTACAAAGTGGCATAATACTCATTAAAGAATTTTCCACTTGTAACAAGTGTTTCCATCATGATCTAGGGGTCCAGATACATAGTCAAATCGAAGTATGGGGCATGATATATATATATATATATATATATATATATATATATATATATATATATATAGAGAGAGAGAGAGAGAGAGAGTTAGGCTAGAATACACTCGAGTGTACAGATCATGCCGTACACCTCAATGGTGTTTTCCTATCTAGACCATATTTTTCCAAAATATAATCAATTGATCTTTGTGGTTACAATAATAATAGGTCAATTACAAATTTTGGAATCATTTGAATGAGAGTAAATCACTCATCCAAGGACAACAAAATCGACGCACAAAACTAATTTGAAATACATGATTTTTGCCTCCTTTAGATGCATGACCTATAAGTATCGAAATGAACTAAAATTTATTATATAGCATGTTCTTATGATAATTTAAATTTCTCAAAAATTTATTGCATCTTCAAAAATGACTGAGGTGTACGGTGCCTCTGGTACACTCGAGTGTACACTAGCCTGATTCTCTCTCTCTCTCTCTCTATATATATATATATATATATATATATATATATATATATATATATATATATACTATAAAAAGAGTGAATAGTTTTTACTAATTACAATTATACCACTAACCAATCAGACTGCACTATTTTTGAAATGGTGAACTATAACGACCCCGCCTTTTGGTAACCCCCAATTAAGGGAGACTGAGAGGTCAGAGTCATTAACCCAATTTCCGGATCAAAGGTTTGACAAATATTCAATAATAATTATCAAATTCTACCAGACTATATTGAAAAGTTGTGATAAAAAAAAAAATTCACATACCTTTTGAAAACATGGATCTCTAAACTTCTACCCACATATGAATTCTATTATAACTAATCCTCCTTGTACTTTAATTCATGTTTTTCATAATATGACGATTTACTGTTTGTCCTTTTGGTTTTATACCTAAAACGCCGATAAACAAAACGTTAGTCAGCATAAAGCTGGTGTGTGGGGGAACAATAATCATGCAATTATCCATAACAATGTATTGTAGTCAATTCCAGTTTAACAAACAACTTTACGTTTTAAATATAACTGCACGATCCATGCATACCCTATCCTCTGCGCTATCCCTACAGTGGACCTAGATGCTACCTTCGTTATGGTAGATCTCCATTATGCCCCTCATGATCCCACCTAACAGGTGACTCAGTTTCTAGGGTTGAGTCACATGCCACTACCTGTAGGTAGCCCACTCCTTAACTCATGGTATGCTAAGAGACTCATGGAACTACACATGGGTAGCCCAATTTCTAACACATGATAGCCTAGACCTTGCTCTAGGTTACCCTTTGTAGCCTTTGCAAAGCCACAGAGGAGGACCCAAATCTAAGCCAGTTATATATATATATATATATATATATATATATATATATATATATATATATATATATAGTGATAATCATAGTCACTCTATAGTTGCATGAAATAAAAGGCATCCAACAATTATTTTCAAGCAACTGATAAACATGTTCGAGAATCACCGTGAAACTAAGCGATTATTCATAAGCGTAACCACATACCTTATGCCATTGCAGAAACCATGTAAAAATCATATGTACTTTAAGAATGCATCCAAACATCCAGGCAACAAAGCATGTAATCAACAAGTATCTAAAATAAAGCATACTACATATGTGTCACTATGTATTCGCATTACCTAAATCAGATCTAGATGCACTCCTAAACTAGGGTTTTAGGGTTATCTCGTGTTTGGACTAGGGATTAGGGTTACAAACCCTAATTCCATCATATCACGGTTACTAAGATTACAATCTCACTTATGCATATTAGGTTAATCCCTAATCATCATCTTAAGTATATTAGACTACTCATTACATCTAATTCACATTATCAACATTAAGATTATCTCAGGTTGTTCCCATTAGTTTCAAAACCATAAAATAGCATATGTAAGATTACTAATCTAGAACTGTCTATTATTCAACATTATCAAGGTTTTACTCATTATACATGGCAAGATCAGGTGTTATCCTAACATGAATGAATATATTCAGCTAAGCATCATATTAAGGCAAATCTAGGTTTTCCTTTACATTAAACACCTCTAAATATGCATTGCATATACTTTTCAAATAGGAAGCATAATCAGATTCTAATAGTATTTTATTTGGATTCCTCTCGTTCTCCTGATCAAAATGATATATAATGTTACTATCATCAGAGCAATCTAGCAATTCCTATAATAATTCCAAGTTAACAGGATTTGAACCAATTAGATTAGGCCATGTTATTATTTTACACATTTTCCAATAATACTTATGTTGTGGGCCTGACCAACATTTTGAAGCCCCATCAGCCTTGTGGCACTTAAAAACATAAAAAAAAAATAGTTTTACCCTTACCTGGTGTTCTATGCCTCAAGGGTATGCAGGTCTTTTTCCCCATCATCATCTCCCACCTCCCTCGCGTGGTCTCCTGTATCGCGAACCAGACCTGTGACGGTCAGGCGGGAGACTTGTTCCCTTCTTCTCTGAGTGTGGCTGAGATGTGGATGCCCCATGTGAACCCATATCTCTCTGACGCACCAGCTTGGCACCATGGGCCTTCCACGGTGGTCACAACATGATGCCACAACCAGGACTCGTGGAGCTGTTGGTTCACTTGTGGGAGAAACTGCAGTATATGCCAGTAGTAGATAAGACGGTGTATATACCTGGACTATACTCAAGTCATCGCAGGTGGTATCCTTCCTCTAAGGACGAGAGCATCGTTTGCAGCCAAATACCAGTCTACCCAAGCAGGTTGATCACAGGAGGAAAGCGAAGAAGATCATGGGCTTGGATGGCCATACTTTCTGCAGAGATCTACCGAGGTTGTAGCGGCCATTGTCAACATTCTTGGTGGTGGAAAGGATGCCTAAGGTCTTCTTTATATATACGCCTACCACCCCAAAACCCTAATGGGTTCCCACGTAAGAGGAAGGAAGGGGGAGGGATATGGAGGTAGGCCATGGGTCACTGCTTTTCATTGTGAGGCACAGGCACTGCCTTCTGACAAAGTATCCATGTTCATATATCTCGGGTGAGAGGAGAGATTATCGTGGTTTAGGATTAAAAGACAAAATATAAAAGGCACCTCTCTCAAAACCACTCAAAACCAACTTAGGAAGGAGATATTCCCCTTTTCTTCTTTTATCATAGGCACACGGATCCAAGGCACTTTCTTTATTCTCTCTCTCTCTCTATTTTTCATCCAGACATTTCCTAATCAAATATGCTCCCCACATGGAACTCATTAAATCCTTTTCCACTTATACTTCAAAATCGGGGTTCACTGGGTTACCTTTTATATACCAAACTCCTCTTTTTTCCTATTATTGGTATTTTCTCTTTCTTTTTCTCCATTGGGTCTCCATGGACCCCAAGAAACTCTAATATTTCAAAATTCCTTTTCAACGATACTTATTATCCTTCTAGGTGCTTCTATATTCATTATTTCTTATTATCTTGTTTATTTCTTTTCTTAAAATTTCTCTTTTTGAGCATTTCTCTTTATCTTTCTTTTTTATTTTCCTCATTGACATTCCTTTTAACATTAGGAATCCTTTGGATACAAAAATCCACCAAGGATAATTCAATTATACCTCTTTTCACTTATTTCCCACATTTTATCATTGTTTTCAATTTCTTTCTTAATAAATGAATATTTAATTGATCTCTTCTTTTCTTGTTGCATGATCTTTGCAACTTTGGACTCCTTGGGACCCAAGGAACCCAAGAGGCACAAAATCCACCTTTGTTTTATATTCCTTTGCCTTCTAGAGGTTTATACATTTTTCTTTTCTCCATTTTCTTATTTACTCATTTAGTAATGGAATTTCTTTTGTATTTTCCCTGTTATTGGGCCCAATAGCCAATAAAGCCCACAAAACAACCATCAAGGCTGTTGTAAACGAAATCCATTTATTCAAAACAAATTATATCATTATTTGTTCAAATATCTTTAATGTGAGAAATTACATTTCTCACCAAATGAACCCAAAAATTGGGGTTGTAACATCCTTCCCCTCTTATAGGAATTTTGTCCTCAAAATTCCATCAAGAAAACAACCAATTCAGGATAATACTTTTACATGTCCATCATTTGCCCCTATGTGGCTTTTCTCTATCCATGGTGCCTCCACAGAACCTTTATCATCACATATTCCTTTCTCTAAGTTCTTTCACCTTGGCATCTATAAACCTCATAGGTGACTCAAGTCATTTCAGCCTCCCTTAGGGCTCACTAGGTTCATTGCTCAGCACATGGCATGGGTACCTCACATAGTGCTCTAAATTGGACACATGGAATACATCACACCTTACTTTATCCTGATGGGTAGGGTCAAACTTAGCCTTCTCCCCCAATCCATCTCAAATGGACCCATGTATCGGGGACTTAGCTTCCTTAGCTATAGTTCAGAGGGGTCGGATTTTCGTATTACATATTCCCCCACGGTGAACTGTATGTCAGTCTACTTTGCATCCGCTTACGACTCATGACATCCATGGGCTCCTTTCAGCTATTGCACGATCAAAGCAACTTCATCCGCACACACTATGGTCCTTTTCTGACCTTTGCGAGGCCCTTTCACCAATATCATCTTCATGAAGTGGTGACCGACTCAACCTCCCTTACAGAGCTCCTTTACATCCCGACACTGGGTATGGTGGTTATCATCACATCTTACTGAAGATAAGAACTGTCTCTATCTATCACCCTGATCGAGCAAATAGGCTCTCATCAGACCCTCTAGTATGGATCATACTAACCATTAGTTAGGGTGATAAATGGTACTAACATCAAGTTCTTCCTGTATCTACTTCCACCTTATGGAAGTAAATCTTTAGGTCATAATCAAGAACTTTTGAACTCACATCATGGTCTAGTTGAACCATCTCTCGCATATGTAGCTCAACTGGATCCATCCCTTGACAATACCCTTTCTTTCTCATGTCATCTAGGTAAGGCGATCCACCATAAACCACATTGCATCTCAACCTTCCTTGGTCTAGGGGAGACTTACAACATCCATAGTAATGATCTCCCAGTCCCTCTCGGGACCTCTTTATGCTTTATATCAATGCACTGGGTTACTGGTGTTCGTCCTTCACCTCCTGGCTTGCATGGTCACATGCCACATGCAACTTCATCTTAAGCATCCAAAGTACTATTGTCACTTACTATCTTTGTAGTACCATGGTGATCTTAAAATCACGGTCTCCTGTATTGTCATGATTCCTCAAGGTTGATTCCTTGGAAACCCTAAACCACTCTAGTCAGGGTTACATCACCTTCCTTTTTAGAGAAGTGCATCTAAGGTTCTACCACCATCCTTTCATTGCATCAAGGACTAGGCTGGCTAACCAAACAACCATTAACTTGATCAATCGACATTGTTACATCTGAGTGCTAGCCAAACTTTTATCTTTTTTCAAACTTAAGGTTATCCTAACAACCTCTTCTAGCCTCTAGCCAAACTAGGCATCTATATCTCAACCAAAGAATCCATTACCACTTCACATCCTTAGGTATTAGGTAATGTTGAAGACATATACCTCCATGTATTCCACTTATCATCTCATCTCAAACTCTAAGTCTAACTTCATCAAGAAAACTCCAAACTCATCCTCTTGGTTTTCGAACTCAACCTTGTATACCTTACAAATTCCATATAGCTCCTGCTGAAAACATCCTTATAAGATGACTACCTTATTTCTATTAGTGTTTGTAAACCATCCATGTATCATTCTCTCCATGAAGGTGGGTCAAGATTACAAGCATACCCCTACATGGGTGATACTTATGTTCCAACTTATGTTTGCTCAAGGTTATCCATAGCCCTTATGTTTATCTCATAAGCTATCCATCATACTCTCCTAGCCAGGGTTTTAGCCTACTTCTCGCACTACTGATGTACTCTGGGTGACTACTATGCCATGCTCATGGGGTTTCCATAGGTTCTTCACTAACCTCCTTTTTGAAGGAGCTATCCTTCACTCTAACATGCATGACCCCTTTCCAGGGTTGGGTCGCCAAAGGTACTAGGTTATCCAATCTCTCATGGCTCATATGGCATCCAAAGGCATGTCCACCCTCAAACCTGGTCTATCATGACATCTAACTCATCATGTCATCTCTCTAACCAACACTTAGGGTTAGGGTTAGCATCATCCAAAGGATGTGTCAGGTCACCACTTATAATGTTGGTCTCTACCTCCAGGACTAACTTTCTTTACTTATCCTCCTTACAAGAAGGTCTAGCCTCAGGTCTGTCCTAAGAGAAATTACAACTCATGTCATACGACCTAAGCATGTATCTATTCTTTAGTTTACGCTTAATCTATTAAGCTTATGTCCATTACATCTTATTTACCTGCTTTTCATTAATTTGGTAGAGGATTCCTTAAACCTTATCAACCTTACCCATACCTCAAGAGGGTGAGGAGAAGAGAGAAAACCCTAATCCTTATGGTCCTTAACAACATTTGAGTTGAGAAGAGATGAACAAGATGAGAGAGTCCTAAAGGTATCTTATTTCGACTCAAATCCTGAGACTTGGGCTAGGCAGTCACACTAATTTAGGAGTCCTCATATTCTGAGTAGCGGTGCGGAGGAAAATCTTGCCAGCCCCAGGACGTGATCCTTTTCTAGACACCTATCTCTTTCAGAAAATTCTCTAATAACTCCCTTGGGTTCTACAGAGTTTGTAAAATTTAATAATTACTAAAGATTAAATGAGGAACCTACGCTCTGATACCAAATGTAATGACCCCGCCTTCCGGTAACCCCCAATTAAGGGAGACTGAGAAGTCAGAGCCGTTATCCCAATTTCTAGATAAAGGTTCAACAGATAATCAATAATAATTATCAAATTCTACCAGACTATATTGAAAAGTTGTGATAAAATAAAATTTTTACATACCTTTTGAAAACGTGGATCTCTAAACTTCTATCCACATATGAATTCTATTCTAACTAATCCTCCTTGTACTTTAATTTAAGTTTTTCACAATATGACGATTTACTGTTTGTCCTTTTGGTTTTGTACCTAAAACGCCGACAAACAAAATGTGGGTCAGCATAAAGCTGATATGTGGGGCAAACAATAATCATGCAATTATCCATAACAATGTATTGCAATCAATTACACTTAAACAAACAACTTTAAATTTTAAATATAACTGTGTGATCCATGCATACCCTATCCTCTGTGATGTCCCTACAGTAGACCTGGATGCTACCTTCCTTATGGTAGATCCCCATTATACCCCTCATGATCCCACCTAACATGTGAATCAGTTTTTAGTGTTGAGTCACGTGGCACTACCCGTAGGTATCCCACTCCTTAACTCATGGTATGTTAAGAGTATCATGGCACTACATGTGGGTAGCCCAATTTCTAACTCATGATAGCCTAGACCTTGCTCTAGGTTACCCTTTTTAGCCTTTGCAAAGCCACAGAGGATGACCCAGATCTAAGCCAGTTATATTTATATATTTATAGTGTAATCATAGTCACTCTATAGTTGCATGAAATAAAAGGCATCCAATAGTTATTTTCAAGCAACCGATAAAAATGTTCGGGAATCACTGTGAAACTAAGTGGTTATTCATAAGCGTAACCACATCCCTTATGCCATTGTAGAAACCATATAGAACATCATATGTACTTTAAGAATGCATCCAAACATCCAAGCAACAAATCATGTAATCAACAAGTATATGAAACAAAGCATACTACATATGTGTCACTATGTATTCACATTACCTAAATCAGATCTATATGTGCTCCTAAACTAGGGTTTTAGGATTATCTCATGTTTGGACTACGGATTAGGGTTACAAACCCTAATTCCATCATATCACGGTTTCTAAGATTACAATCTCAGTTGTGCATATTAGGCTAAACCCTAATCATCATCTTAAGTATATTATACAACTCATTACATCTAATTCACATTATCAGCATTAAGATTATCTCAAGTTGTTCCCATTAGTTTCAAAACCCTAAAATAGCATATATAATATTACTAATATGAAACTGTCCATTATTCAAAATTATCAAGGTTTTACTCATTATACATGTCAAGATCAGGTGTTAGCCTAACATGAATGAATCTATTCAATTAAGCATCAGATTAAGGCAAATCTTGGTTTTCCTTTACATTAAACACCTCTAAACATGCATTGCATATACTTTTCGAATAGGAAGCATAATCAAGTTCTGATAGTATTTTATTTGGATTCCTCTCGTTCTCCTGATCAAAATGATATATAATTTTACTATCATGGGAACAATCTAATAATTTCTATAATAATTCCAAGTTAATAGGATTTGAACCAATTAGATTAGGCCATGTCATTATTTTAGACATTTTCCAGTAATACTTATGTTGCGGGCCTAACCAACGTTTCAAAGCCCCATCAGCCTCATGGAACTTAAAAACAGAATGACAAACTAGTTTTCCCTTACCTGGCATTCTATGCCTCAGGGGTATGCGAGTCTTTTTCCCCATCATCGTCTCCCACCTCCCTTGTGTGGTCTCCTGTATCACGAACCAGACCTGTGACGGTCGAGCAGGAGACTTGTTCCCTTCTTCTCTGAGTGCGGCTAAGGTGTGGATGCCCCCTGTGAACCCATATCTCTCTGACGCACCAACTTGGCACCATGGGCCTTCCACAGTGGTCACAACATGATGCCACAGCCAGGACTCATGGAGCAGCAGTCCACGGAGTTGTTGGTTAACTTGCGGGAGAAACGACAGTTTATGCCAGTAGAAGATAAGACGACGTACATCCCTGGAGTATACTCAAGTCATCGCAGGTGGCGGCCTCCCTCTAAGGACGAGAGCATCATTTGCAGCCAAATACCAGTCTGCCCAAGCAGGTTGATCACAGGAGGAAAATGAAGAAGATCGTGAGCTTGGATGGCCATACTTTCTGCAGAGATCTACCGAGGTTGTGGTGGCCATTGTCATCATTCCTGGTGGCGGAAAGGATGCCTAAGGTCTTCTTTATATATACGCCTACCACCCCAAAACCCTAATGGGTTCCCACGTAAGAGGAAGGAAGGGGGAGGGATATGGAGGTAGGCCATGGGTCACTGCTTTTCATTGTGAGGCACAGGCACTGCCTTCTGACAAAGTATCCATGTTCATATATCTCGGGTGAGAGGAGAGATTATCGTGGTTTAGGATTAAAAGACAAAATATAAAAGGCACCTCTCTCAAAACCACTCAAAACCAACTTAGGAAGGAGATATTCCCCTTTTCTTCTTTTATCATAGGCACACGGATCCAAGGCACTTTCTTTATTCTCTCTCTCTCTCTATTTTTCATCCAGACATTTCCTAATCAAATATCCTCCCCACATGGAACTCATTAAATCCTTTTCCACTTATACTTCAAAATCGGGGTTCACTGGGTTACCTTTTATATACCAAACTCCTCTTTTTTCCTATTATTGGTATTTTCTCTTTCTTTTTCTCCATTGGGTCTCCATGGACCCCAAGAAACTCTAATATTTCAAAATTCCTTTTCAACGATACTTATTATCCTTCTAGATGCTTCTATATTCATTATTTCTTATTATCTTGTTTATTTCTTTTCTTAAAATTTCTCTTTTTGAGCATTTCTCTTTATCTTTCTTTTTTATTTTCCTCATTGACATTCCTTTTAACATTAGGAATCCTTTGGATACAAAAATCCAC
Organism: Alisma plantago-aquatica; assembly: GCA_963693085.1. Classification (NCBI taxonomy): domain Eukaryota; kingdom Viridiplantae; phylum Streptophyta; class Magnoliopsida; order Alismatales; family Alismataceae; genus Alisma; species Alisma plantago-aquatica. Next base: position 888,151,789 of record OY856411.1, read on the forward strand.
CAAGGATAATTCAATTATACCTCTTTTCACTTATTTCCCACATTTTATCATTGTTTTCAATTTCTTTCTTAATAAATGAATATTTAATTGATCTCTTCTTTTCTTGTTGCATGATCTTTGCAACTTTGGACTCCTTGGGACCCAAGGAACCCAAGAGGCACAAAATCCACCTTTGTTTTATATTCCTTTGCCTTCTAGAGGTTTATACATTTTTCTTTTCTCCATTTTCTTATTTACTCATTTAGTAATGGAATTTCTTTTGTATTTTCCCTGTTATTGGGCCCAATAGCCAATAAAGCCCACAAAACAACCATCAAGGCTGTTGTAAACGAAATCCATTTATTCAAAACAAATTATATCATTATTTGTTCAAATATCTTTAATGTGAGAAATTACATTTCTCACCAAATGAACCCAAAAATTGGGGTTGTAACATCCTTCCCCTCTTATAGGAATTTTGTCCTCAAAATTCCATCAAGAAAACAACCAATTCAGGATAATACTTTTACATGTCCATCATTTGCCCCTATGTGGCTTTTCTCTATCCATGGTGCCTCCACGAAACCTTTATCATCACATATTCCTTTCTCTAAGTTCTTTCACCTTGGCATCTATAAACCTCATAGGTGACTCAAGTCATTTCAGCCTCCCTTAGGGCTCACTAGGTTCATTGCTCAGCACATGGCATGGGTACCTCACATAGTGCTCTAAATTGGACACATGGAATACATCACACCTTACTTTATCCTGATGGGTAGGGTCAAACTTAGCCTTCTCCCCCAATCCATCTCAAATGGACCCATGTATCGGGGACTTAGCTTCCTTAGCTATAGTTCAGAGGGGTCGGATTTTCGTATTACATATTCCCCCACGGTGAACTATATGTCAGTCTACTTTGCATCCGCTTACGACTCATGACATCCATGGGCTCCTTTCAGCTATTGCACGATCAAAGCAACTTCATCCGCACACACTATGGTCCTTTTCTGACCTTTGCGAGGCCCTTTCACCAATATCATCTTCATGAAGTGGTGACCGACTCAACCTCCCTTACAGAGCTCCTTTACATCCCGACACTGGCTATGGTGGTTATCATCACATCTTACTGAAGATAAGAACTGTCTCTATCTATCATCCTGATCAAGCAAATAGGCTCTCATCAGACCCTCTAGTATGGATCATACTAACCATTAGTTAGGGTGATAAACGGTACTAACATCAAGTTCTTCCTGTATCTACTTCCACCTTATGGAAGTAAATCTTTAGGTCATAATCAAGAACTTTTGAACTCACATCATGGTCTAGTTGAACCATCTCTCACATATGTAGCTCAACTGGATCCATCCCTTGACAATACCCTTTCTTTCTCATGTCATCTAGGTAAGGCGATCCACCATAAACCACATTGCATCTCAACCTTCCTTGGTCTAGGGGAGACTTACAACATCCATAGTAATGAACTCCCATTCCCTCTCGGGACCTCTTTATGCTTTATATCAATGCACTGGGTTACTGGTGTTCGTCCTTCACCTCCTGGCTTGCATGGTCACATGCCACATGCAACTTCATCTTAAGCATCCAAAGTACTATTGTCACTTACTATCTTTGTAGTACCATGGTGATCTTAAAATCACGGTCTCCTGTATTGTCATGATTCCTCAAGGTTGATTCCTTGGAAACCCTAAACCACTCTAGTCAGGGTTACATCACCTTCCTTTTTAGAGAAGTGCATCTAAGGTTCTACCACCATCCTTTCATTGCATCAAGGACTAGGCTGGCTAACCAAACAACCATTAACTTGATCAATCGACATTGTTACATCTGAGTGCTAGCCAAACTTTTATCTTTTTTCAAACTTAAGGTTATCCTAACAACCTCTTCTAGCCTCTAGCCAAACTAGGAATCTATATCTCAACCAAAGAATCCATTACCACTTCACATCCTTAGGTATTAGGTAATGTTGAAGACATATACCTCCATGTATTCCACTTATCATCTCATCTCAAACTCTAAGTCTAACTTCATCAAGAAAACTCCAAACTCATCCTCTTGGTTTTCGAACTCAACCTTGTATACCTTACAAATTCCATATAGCTCCTGCTGAAAACATCCTTATAAGATGACTACCTTATTTCTATTAGTGTTTGTAAACCATCCATGTATCATTCACTCCACCAGGGTATGTTATCATCTCTGTCCTCATACCTCGTAGCAACGTTCCAACCCACATCATATTTATCCTTGGTGTATGGCATGCGTACTGTCCTATCTCTCACTCCCATAACAAGAGGAAATAAGAATTTGGCTGCAGTCCAAATACAAAGTTCTTTCTATTCCAAGAGTATATATGGTACATCCCACCTTGCCAGTACACCTTTAAATCTAAGTTGAAATGTGCCCCATTTGTCTCTACATCACAAACATCTCGATATCAAAGTTACTTCCATGGAAAATTGGTCTTGAACCTACTGGGGTTTACACATATCCCTTGGTCGTCTCCTCTAGTTCGATAGGATGTCAGTACTTTAGGGGTCATCCCTCTTCCCTTATGCATCCAGAGAGTGACCTACTCATCTACCCTTCGGGTCCCATGGGTTCATTAAGGTGATCAATCTCCTAACCCATGGCCCTCATACAATGATAGTTGTTACCTCTCGACTCTATGGTCATGTGCAACTAGGGAATTAGGCAACTCCCACTTCCATCGGTCTTATCCCTACCTGACCCTAGGATAGACTTAGGATTCTATTATAGGTACATGTCCAACTTAGAACCTTACCCAAGCCTTCATCACCTCTCTCTGCATTCATGGGCTGACTTTTATCCTTTCATACGGGTCATGGCGACCTGCCTACCTCAGTCAGGCCCCATACCGGTTACCTCCATGGTAACACATCCACATGCACTTGGAGATGATTATCTTCGGGTCTACAGGTTCACTCTCACACCATGTACTTTTCACTTAGCTTCTCAAGATCCTATGAGACCTCTTTAGGTTACCTTAAAACCAACCAGACTAGTATACACCCTACAAGAGGGTCCCTCTCCCAGGATGGGAGGAACTACATCCTGATGACAAAGGTCACAAACATCCTTATGTCTAGGGTTTACATCCACATGAGCATGCTTAACCCTAGCAATCTACTAAGGCATAAGAAGACCACCTGCTAAACCACACGTGTTCTCATCCTCAACATTGGATCATGATCATACCTTCCCATGTCCTCAACTTAGCTGGGAGGGGTTCATCAAACATACCTTAAACTTAAGGGGTCTCCCTTTCCTCTAAACATGAGAAGTACCATGCTCGCATCTATAGCAACTCAACTCTCATCATGAGCATTAGGTACACCACTTCCCCTCTTAGGCCTAGGAACCCTAGGTTCACTTTTGGGTGTCCAACTTCCTGTTCAACTTTTAACCACGAATCAAGCATGTATAAGGCATGACATGCACTTCCTGTCATCCTTCTACTCGAGCAACACTTAAGAGTTGAGTCCTCCTCAAGGACAACCAACAAGGTACAAGGCCTCACAACCTATTACTAAACCTCTCCAGGTCTAAGGAACTCTTCTTCCTAACCCAAAATGTAAACACCTATACCATAGGCTCATAGGTACCCAAAACCTCATCCTCTTTCTAGGGTTTGGTTCCTCTAATGGCAACCAAGATATCACCAGCCTTCAGGGATCATGCATGAGGCAACCGCAACCATCCACTTAGGTCGCATCATCCTCAGCTCCCCACTGTTCCTCATATCTCGGAGTCTAAGCTTCCAACCTCCTTTCTTGGGGTCATGCTCTCTCTCTATCTCTAGAGATAACCCTATAAACAACCTTACTACCTGAGGTCCTCTCTCCATGAAGGTGGGTCAAGATTACAAGCATACCCCTACATGGGTGATACTTATGTTCCAACTTATGTTTGCTCAAGGTTATCCATAGCCCTTATGTTTATCTCATAAGCTATCCATCATACTCTCCTAGCCAGGGTTTTAGCCTACTTCTCGCACTACTGATGTACTCTGGGTGACTACTATGCCATGCTCATGGGGTTTCCATAGGTTCTTCACTAACCTCCTTTTTGAAGGAGCTATCCTTCACTCTAACATGCATGACCCCTTTCCAGGGTTGGGTCGCCAAAGGTACTAGGTTATCCAACCTCTCATGGCTCATATGGCATCCAAAGGCATGTCCACCCTCAAACCTGGTCTATCATGACATCTAACTCATCATGTCATCTCTCTAACCAACACTTAGGGTTAGGGTTAGCATCATCCAAAGGATGTGTCAGGTCACCACTTATAATGTTGGTCTCTACCTCCAGGACTAACTTTCTTTACTTATCCTCCTTACAAGAAGGTCTAGCCTCAGGTCTGTCCTAAGAGAAATTACAACTCATGTCATACGACCTAAGCATGTATCTATTCTTTAGTTTACGCTTAATCTATTAAGCTTATGTCCATGACATCTTATTTACCTGCTTTTCATTAATTTGGTAGAGGATTCCTTAAACCTTATCAACCTTACCCATACCTCAAGAGGGTGAGGAGAAGAGAGAAAACCCTAATCCTTATGGTCCTTAACAACATTTGAGTTGAGAAGAGATGAACAAGATGAGAGAGTCCTAAAGGTATCTTATTTCGACTCAAATCCTGAGACTTGGGCTAGGCAGTCACACTAATTTAGGAGTCCTCATATTCTGAGTAGCGGTGCGGAGGAAAATCTTGCCAGCCCCAGGACGTGATCCTTTTCTAGACACCTATGTCTTTCAGAAAATTCTCTAATAACTCCCTTGGGTTCTACAGAGTTTGTAAAATTTAATAATTACTAAAGATTAAATGAGGAACCTACGCTCTGATACCAAATGTAATGACCCCGCCTTCCGGTAACCCCCAATTAAGGGAGACTGAGAAGTCAGAGCCGTTATCCCAATTTCTAGATAAAGGTTCAACAGATAATCAATAATAATTATCAAATTCTACCAGACTATATTGAAAAGTTGTGATAAAATAAAATTTTTACATACCTTTTGAAAACGTGGATCTCTAAACTTCTATCCACATATGAATTCTATTCTAACTAATCCTCCTTGTACTTTAATTTAAGTTTTTCACAATATGACGATTTACTGTTTGTCCTTTTGGTTTTGTACCTAAAACGCCGACAAACAAAATGTGGGTCAGCATAAAGCTGATATGTGGGGCAAACAATAATCATGCAATTATCCATAACAATGTATTGCAATCAATTACACTTAAACAAACAACTTTAAATTTTAAATATAACTGTGTGATCCATGCATACCCTATCCTCTGTGATGTCCCTACAGTAGACCTGGATGCTACCTTCCTTATGGTAGATCCCCATTATACCCCTCATGATCCCACCTAACATGTGAATCAGTTTTTAGTGTTGAGTCACGTGGCACTACCCATAGGTATCCCACTCCTTAACTCATGGTATGTTAAGAGTATCATGGCACTACATGTGGGTAGCCCAATTTCTAACTCATGATAGCCTAGACCTTGCTCTAGGTTACCCTTTTTAGCCTTTGCAAAGCCACAGAGGATGACCCAGATCTAAGCCAGTTATATTTATATATTTATAGTGTAATCATAGTCACTCTATAGTTGCATGAAATAAAAGGCATCCAATAGTTATTTTCAAGCAACCGATAAAAATGTTCGGGAATCACTGTGAAACTAAGTGGTTATTCATAAGCGTAACCACATCCCTTATGCCATTGTAGAAACCATATAGAACATCATATGTACTTTAAGAATGCATCCAAACATCCAAGCAACAAATCATGTAATCAACAAGTATCTGAAACAAAGCATACTACATATGTGTCACTATGTATTCACATTACCTAAATCAGATCTATATGTGCTCCTAAACTAGGGTTTTAGGATTATCTCATGTTTGGACTACGGATTAGGGTTACAAACCCTAATTCCATCATATCACGGTTTCTAAGATTACAATCTCAGTTGTGCATATTAGGCTAAACCCTAATCATCATCTTAAGTATATTATACAACTCATTACATCTAATTCACATTATCAGCATTAAGATTATCTCAAGTTGTTCCCATTAGTTTCAAAACCCTAAAATAGCATATATAATATTACTAATATGAAACTGTCCATTATTCAAAATTATCAAGGTTTTACTCATTATACATGTCAAGATCAGGTGTTAGCCTAACATGAATGAATCTATTCAATTAAGCATCAGATTAAGGCAAATCTTGGTTTTCCTTTACATTAAACACCTCTAAACATGCATTGCATATACTTTTCGAATAGGAAGCATAATCAAATTCTGATAGTATTTTATTTGGATTCCTCTCGTTCTCCTGATCAAAATGATATATAATTTTACTATCATGGGAACAATCTAATAATTTCTATAATAATTCCAAGTTAACAGGATTTGAACCAATTAGATTAGGCCATGTCATTATTTTAGACATTTTCCAGTAATACTTATGTTGCGGGCCTAACCAACGTTTCAAAGCCCCATCAGCCTCATGGAACTTAAAAACAGAATGACAAACCAGTTTTCCCTTACCTGGCATTCTATGCCTCAGGGGTATGCGAGTCTTTTTCCCCATCATCGTCTCCCACCTCCCTTGTGTGGTCTCCTGTATCACGAACCAGACCTGTGACGGTCGAGCAGGAGACTTGTTCCCTTCTTCTCTGAGTGCGGCTAAGGTGTGGATGCCCCCTGTGAACCCATATCTCTCTGACGCACCAACTTGGCACCATGGGCCTTCCACAGTGGTCACAACATGATGCCACAGCCAGGACTCATGGAGCAGCAGTCCACGGAGTTGTTGGTTAACTTGCGGGAGAAATGACAGTTTATGCCAGTAGAAGATAAGACGACGTACATCCCTGGAGTATACTCAAGTCATCGCAGGTGGCGGCCTCCCTCTAAGGACGAGAGCATCATTTGCAGCCAAATACCAGTCTGCCCAAGCAGGTTGATCACAGGAGGAAAATGAAGAAGATCGTGAGCTTGGATGGCCATACTTTCTGCAGAGATCTACCGAGGTTGTGGTGGCCATTGTCATCATTCCTGGTGGCGGAAAGGATGCCTAAGGTCTTCTTTATATATACGCCTACCACCCCAAAACCCTAATGGGTTCCCACGTAAGAGGAAGGAAGGGGGAGGGATATGGTGGCAGGCCATGGGTCACCGATTTTCATTGTGAGGCACAGGCGCTGCCTTCTGGGAAAGTATCCATGTTCATATATCTCGGGTGAGAGGAGAGATTATCATGGTTTAGGATTAAAAGACAAAATCTAAAAGGCACCTCTCTCAAAACCACTCAAAACCAACTTAGGAAGGAGATATTCCCCTTTTATTCTTTTATCATAGGCACACAGATCCAAGGCGCTTTCTTTATTCTCTCTCTCTCTCTATTTTTCATCAAGACATTTCCTAATCAAATATCCTCCCCACATGGAACTCATTAAATCCTTTTCCACTTATACTTCAAAATCGGGGTTCATTGGGTTACCTTTTATATACCAAACTCCTCTTTTTTCCTATTATTGGTATTTTCTCTTTCTTTTTCTCCATTGGGGCTCCTTAGTCCCCAAGAAACTCTAATATTTTGAAATTCCTTTTCAAAGATACTTATTATCCGTCTAGATGCATCTATATTCATTATTTCTTATTATATTGTTTAATTCTTTTTTTAAAATATCTCTTTTTGAGGATTTTTCTTTATCTTTGTTTTTTATTTTCCTCATTGAGGTTCTTTTTAACATTAGGAATCCTTTGGATATGAAAATCCACCAAGGATAACTCAATTATACCTCTTTTCACTTATTTCCCACATTTTATCATTGTTTCCAATTTTTTTTTGGTGACCGAGAAAACCCACCTCGGGCGAGCCCGACATGGTAAACTCTCGAGGCATGAGAGGGTGTGGTCCGCTCACCCCCCCTCCCATGCCTAATTAGCGTGGATTGCCGTTCGCAAAGTGTCTTTGGTGATGTTCGAACCCGGGTCCTTCATTGGGACTTACCGAGCTCTTACCACCCGAGCTACTATGGTCAGACTGTTTTCAATTTCTTTCTTAATAAATGAATATTTAATTGATCTCTTCTTTTTTGTTGCATTATCTTTGCAACTTTAGACTTCTTGGGACCCAAGGAACCCAAGAGGCACGAAATCCACCTTTGGATTATATTCTTTTGCCTTCTAGAGGTTTCTACATTTTTCTTTTCTCCATTTTCTTATTTACTCATTTAGTAATAGAATTTCTTTTGTATTTTCCTTGTTATTGGGCTCAATAGCCAATAAATCCCACAAAACAACCATCAAGGCTATTGTAAATGAAATCCATTTATTCAAAACAAATTATATCATTATTTGTTCAAATATCTTTAATGTGAGAAATTAGATTTCTCACCAAATGAACCCAAAAATTGGGATTGTAACATGAACTCCCTTGAACCCTTTCTCTTCTCTCCTCTTTTTCAAGGATTTTTCTTCTTTTATTTCAGCACATCATCCCCTTCCTTTCAAAGCACGGTCTCTAACACCCACACCCCCTCGCTGACGTTTATGCCTAACTGACTCTCACTAATAACATCGATAACGTTTTCAACAACCCTCAATATTCCCTTCGTTTTTAAAATTTTCTGATTTTTTTGAAAGCTGGTTTTCCTTTCTTTTATTTCTAATCATTTTCTTTTCTCCCAAACCATGATCACCAATACCCACACCATCTCTCTCAATGAAATCATTTCTCACATCTCTCCAATACCCACATACCAAGTATGTTTCTAAAAATATCAAATTCAAAAATGGTTTCCACGTAGTTGACACTCAATAACCCGGCCAGCGCTAGCGCAGGTGGTAGGCACAGTGCTCTCCTCCGGGGGAGACCCGGGTTCGAGCCACCTGTGGAGCGTTGTATTTACCACCCGCTAGTTATCCGAGCTATGGCTGGGCAAAGGACGCGGGGGCAGTCAGTAATGGCTGTCATAATCCTTTTTTTTTGTAGTTGACACTCAATAACCTGTCTCCTACTCTCCCACAAATCAATGTCCTCCAATAACCAACTCTTTCAACGTGGCATGGTCAAACAAAAGCAAAACTAAAATATTTTTTCATTCTTTCTTCGACTATCCATTCTTTCCCCTATGATCATTTCTCAACTATGTAGCCATATCCATAAAGACATCCCACCTAGCTGACTCATTCATCCACCACTATCCATACATAACCCTCCCCTTCCTCATATCCTTCTTGAGCTTCTCCACCCTCCACTTGCCGCACCAACAAGCTAGAGACCAATGGTGATCTTCTGAGGTTATGCTAACTCGAAATGGAATCTACGGTGGATGGCTCCATCTTTCCTGAAGCTACTGGAGGCACATCTTTTTGTTAGCATTTCTTGTGATAAAACTTGGTGAGTGTCGATTGCTTGCCTATTATTAGTCATCGCTCCCTTTACACAATTTAGCACAAAACCTACATGTAACGTCGTCAAGTCCAATAATCTTCTTGTGTTTTAGTATATTATTATTCCCTCCATTCATATTCTACCAGATTGAATAATTACTATTTCTATCATCACTTGAGGTTTTCTGCACTCCTTTTAGGTTCAGGTTCTTGATGGTTATTTTGCAGTATCACGTTCACTTTGTTGGGATTAGGAATATAATCCAGCCCATCTCTTAGTGGGATTTAGACTTGGGAGGGTTGGTTTGTGCTACCAATCCTAATAGGAGTCAAATCTTGAATAGTAGGAATATGACTTCCTATGTGCAACATGCAGTTGGACTAGGATTCGAACTAGGACTAGAATTCCTGGTTGCAATCACATGCATGGAGGCCTATAAATAGAGGCCCCTGGGGAGGCCTTTGGATTATCCACCGGTTGAGGTGTGAGTTCTCCAGTTGCTTGTTGGTGCCTTCTGTGGTAGAGGGTGCCAGAGAACAAGAACAACTGGTAGAGAAGCTCTCTTGGTTTATAAGAGAGGGCCAGCGACTTTGCCTTGAAGCAAAGTAGCGGTTGGCGGTTGCTACCCGGATTTAAGGGTAATTAAATCTGGGAGGTGTGAGTTGTAATTTTATTACATAGTGCTTATTAGCGGGATTGCCCCGTGGTTTTTCTCTCCTTATTGAGGGGAGAGTTTTCCATGTTAAATCTGGTGTTTTTCTTCTTTGGGTTTTATACGCTTGTTGGTAGCGCTTCCGTGACAACTTTTCGTCACATCCGGGACTGTATCGGTACGAGATCCCCAACAAGTGGTATCAGAGCAAGGTTGCAGATACAAGTCGAGATGGGGAAAGATGAAGATGCGACGATGATAAAGTTGACAAGCACAAATTGGCAGATTTGGAAACCCAAGATGGAGGATATTCTCTATTGCAAAGATCTATACGATCCGATAGAGGGACAAAAGCCAGAGACTACATCTGATGCAGATTGGAAGAAGCTAAACAGGAAAACCGTCGGAACAGTGCGGAAGTGGCTCGACATCTCCGTATTCCATCACGTCTCAGAAGAGACCAATGCCAAAGATCTGTGGGAAAAGCTCAAGAAGTTATATGAGCGGAAGACTGCCACAAATAAAGCTTTCTTGATCCGAAAGTTGGTGAACCTCAAGTACCGGGATGGTATAAACATCGTCGAGCATATGAATGAATTCCAAAGCCTCGTAAATCAGTTGGGGTCCATGAAGATGGTTCTTGATGATGAACTTCAGGCTCTACTTCTTCTAGGATCGCTACCGGACAGTTGGGAGACACTCGTAGTGACAGTCAGCAATTCTGCACAGGAGGGCAAGTTGACACTTGACCAGGTGAAGAGCAGTGTACTGAATGAAGAGACTCGACGACGAGCCTCAGGCGACAGTGGATCAGAGGTGCACTTCACAGAGGGCAGAGGCGTTGATAGAGCGAGAGACCGTGGTAGATCTAAGAGCCGCGGTGAATCCCAAGACCGCGAGAAGTCTCGTGGTAGATCCAAGTCAAAGAATGGTAGAGGGTGCTTCCATTGCGGCAAGCCAGGTCACTTCAAAAGAGATTGCAAGATTTGGAAAAAGAAACATGGGTCTGAAGCCAAAGACAAGCAAGATGATGACAAGAATACTACAGCGACGATCTCAGATGATAGGTGCGATGATGACGATGTGGTCTTAACAGTCCAAGAACAGTGTTTGCATGCTGATGAGGATGATTCTGAGTGGGTGGTGGATACTGCAGCTTCTTATCATGCTTCACCAAGTAAGGAGTTCTTCACTTCATACAGGAGGGGAGACTTTGGGAGGGTGAACAAGGGAAATTCCAACTTCTCTAGAATTGTCAGGATTGGTGACATTTGTGTTCAGACAAGTGTTGGTTGCACGCTCACGCTAAAGGATGTTCGTCATGTTCCAGATTTGCGGCTGAGTTTGATCTCTGGTTCTTTCTTTGATAGAGAAGGTTGTCATCTTGATTTTGGTGGCGGAAAATGCAAGATCACCAAGGGGGCTTTGGTTATTGTACGTGGCAAACTGTCTCGCACATTATACAAGACCAAGCTCAAAGTACTTAGAGACGGCAGTATACATGCAGTTGAGGATAACCAGACAGATCTATGGCACAAACGGTTAGGACACATGAGTGAGAAGGGCTTGAATCTTCTATCCAAGAAGAGGTTGATTCCTTGTGGCAAGGATAGTGGTCTCAGTTCATGTGATGCATGTCAGACAGGAAAGAAACGACGAGTTTCTTTCAAGACAAGGTTTGTGGTGAAGTCAAAGCTTCTACAGTTGGTTCATTCGGATGTTTGCGGTCCATTTGAGATGGCTTCACTGGGAGGCAATAAGTATTTTGTCACATTCATTGATGATGCATCTAGGAAGGTGTGGGTCTACTTGCTGAAGACCAAGGATCAGGTTTTTCAATGTTTCCAAAAGTTCCATGCCATGGTAGAGCGGGAGACCGATGAAAAATTAAAGTGTCTCCGAACGGACAATGGAGGAGAGTACACCTCCAGAGAGTTCCAGACGTACTACACACAGCATGGCCTACGGCATGAGAGGACAGAGCCCGGCACACCACAACACAATGGTACAGCTGAAAGGATGAACCATACTATTGTCGAGAAAGTCAGATGCATGTTGAAGACTGCAAAGTTGCCAAAGACATTTTGGGGTGAGGCAGTGAGAACTGCCTGCTATCTGATAAATCGATCTCCATCAGTTCCTTTGGGGTTTGATATACCTGAGCATGTATGGACAAGTAAGGATGCATCCTACTCACATCTCCGAGTATTTGGATGCAAGGCATATGCTCATGTTCCCAAGGAAAAGAGGCAAAAGCTGGATGATAAAGCGGTGCCATGTATCTTTCTTGGCTATGGAGATCAACAGTTTGGGTATAGGTTATGGGATCTAGTGAAAAAGACCATGACCAGACACAGAGATGTGACTTTCTGTGAGAGTCAGACAGTGACAGAGCCTGAGGTTGATGATGCAGAGGCTGCGGGATCAGGTGATAGTTCTTCAGACGATGAGTATGAGGATGATTCAGCTTCTTCACAGGTGCAGTCTTCTGATGATGAAGAAGAGCAACATAATCACCATGAGCAGCAGAGTGATAGCACATCAAGTGGTCCAGTTCCAGACGCACAGACGAGTGATTCAACTTCACAGGAAGAGACTTCTGGGCAGGGGGAGCAGGATCAGGACCAAGCAGAATCCTCAAAGCAGCAGCTGAGGAGGTCTGACAGAGTACGTCATCCTTCATCCAGATATCCGGCATCTCAGTATATCTTGCTTACTGATCAGGGGAGCCAGAGACTTTTCAGGAGGCACAAACTCATAGAGACAGAGTACAGTGGCATCAGGCGATGCAGGAGGAGATGAATTCTTTGCAGAATAATGACACCTATGAGATTGTGGCACTTCCCAAGGGTCGGAGAGCACTAAAGAACAAGTGGGTCTATAGGATGAAGAATGACGGCACTGGTAGTGATATTAGATACAAAGCCAGACTTGTTGTCAAGGGCTTTGGTCAAAGACCAGGAGTGGATTTTGATGAGATATTTTCTCCGGTTGTAAAGATGAGTTCTATCAGATTGGTTCTAGGCTTGGTTGCTAGTCTAGATCTGGAGCTTGAGCAGATGGATGTGAAGACAACTTTCCTTCACGGTGACCTTACAGAGGAGATCTACATGGAGCAGCCAGAAGGTTTTAAAGTCAAGGGGAAAGACCACTTAGTCTGCAAATTAAAGAAGAGTTTGTACGGGTTGAAACAGGCTCCTAGACAGTGGTACAAGAAGTTTGATTCTTTCATGCAGAGTCACGAGTACCAGAAGACAAGTGCAGATCCATGTGTCTACATCAGGAGGTTTCTCAATGACAGGTTCATTATTCTACTACTCTATGTGGATGACATGTTGATAGTGGGTCAGGATCTCAGTTTGATCAGAAAATTGAAGACAGTTTTTTCCAAAGCCTTTGAGATGAAGGATTTGGGACCATCACGATAGATTTTGGGGATGCAGATCACACGTGACAGGACACAGCGCAAGTTGTGGTTGTCACAACAGAGTAATGTTGAACGGTTACTTGAGCGGTTTAACATGGGCAAAGCCAAAGTCGTGGGGACTCCACTTTCAGGTCACTTCAAGCTGAGTAAGAAGTCATGCCCATCTACTGATGAGGAAAAGGAGGAGATGGCAAGGATTCCCTATTCTTCTGCTGTAGGGAGTTTGATGTACACAATGGTGTGTACCCGTCCTGATATTGCTCATGCAGTTGGCGTTGTGAGCAGGTTTCTCTCAAATCCTGGAAAAGATCACTGGGAGGCAGTCAAGTGGATCTTCAGATACTTACGAGGCACGAGCAACACGTGTTTGATGTTTGGTGGTTCGGAACCAGTTCTAAAGGGCTTCGTTGATGCTGACATGGCAGGTGATATAGATCACAGGAAATCTACTTCTGGGTATATCTTCACTTTTGCAGGGGGAGCCATATGTTGGCAGTCCAGGTTGCAGAAGTGTGTTGCACTTTCAACTACAGAGGCAGAATACATTGCAGCAGCGGAAGCAGGAAAAGAAATTCTCTGGGTGGTGAGATTTCTAAGGGATCTGGGGATGATTCCAATTGACCAGACTATTTTCTGTGATAGTCAGAGTGCCATTGACTTGAGCAAGAGCACAATGCATCATGCACGGACAAAGCACATTGATGTGAGATATCACTGGCTTCGTGATGTTATAGAGAAGAAGTTGTTGACTCTAAAAAAGATCCATACTGAGAAGAATGCTTCTGATATGATGACTAAGGTGGTGACACGAGACAAGCTAGAGCTTTGTAAGAAGCTCTGCGGTGTACATTCCCAATGATGATCGCTGAAGACCACATCTCCCTCATGGGCTGGAGGGGGAGATTGTTGGGATTAAGAATATAATCCAGTCCATGTCTTAGTGGGATTTAGACTTGGGAGGGTTGGTTTGTGCTACCAATCCTAATAGGAGTCAAATCTTGAATAGTAGGAATATGACTTCCTATGTGCAACATGCAGTTGGACTAGGATTCGAACTAGGACTAGAATTCCTGGTTGCAATCACATGCATGGAGGCCTATAAATAGAGGCTCCTGGGGAGGCCTTTGGATTATCCATCGGTTAAGGTGTGAGTTCTCCAGTTGCTTGTTGGTGCCTTCTGTGGTAGAGGGTGCCAGAGAACAAGAACAACTGGTAGAGAAGCTCTCTTGATTTATAAGAGAGGGCCAGCGACTTTGCCTTAAAGCAAAGTAGCGGTTGGCGGTTGCTACCCGGATTTAGGGGTAATTAAATCTGGGAGGTGTGAGTTGTAATTTTATTACATAGTGCTTATTAGCGGGATTGCCCCGTGGTTTTTCTCTCCTTATTGAGGGGAGAGTTTTCTACGTTAAATCTGGTATTTTTCTTCTTTGGGTTTTATACGCTTGTTGGTAGCGCTTCCGTGACAACTTTTCGTCACATCCGGAACTGTATCGGTACAACATCCCCAACACACTTATCTGATAGCACATGTCTCTAAGTAAATAGCAGCTATAAATACAATAAGGTATTTTAGAAATCTTTTGTGGCGCTAGACTTTCCATTTGAAGGCTTATCAAGGACTGATGAAAGCTTATGTTGATCGTACGTGTAGTTGTGTGTCAGATGTACAGTACATGGACGTTGCTGATTTTATAAGAGGGTATTAGAAATTGTAAGCCTCTTTTTTATTCTTGATCCTATAGTCTCCATCTATTTATTTCAATCTAACTTCCACACCACTTTTCATCTCTATCATGGTATTTCTTTCATGAAAGAGTTGTTCAAAATTTTGTTATCACGTGATACATTCAAACACATCAATCAGATTGATTTTAACTTAAAGTACGTAGTGGCTACGATGCTCTGGATTTGCCCAAGGTATTTTCTCACCTCCGTCAAATTTTATTATAGCAAACGATAACTTGTTTGTGAATATCACAGAAGCTATTTTTGGTGGGAGATGTACATCACACAGACATCGCTGGTTCTATAAAGAGGATATTAAAAATTGTAAGCTTCTTTTGTATTCTGGATCCTATCGTGTCCATCTGTTTACTTCAATCTAACTTCCACACCATTTTCATCTCTATCATGGTGTTTCTTTCATAAAAGGGTTGTTAAATTTTTTATTATCATGTGAAACATTCAAACACGTCAATCATTGATTTCAACTTGAAGTGATTAGTAGTGGCTACGATTCTCTGAATTTCTCAAGGTATTTTCTTACCTTTGTCATGTTTATTATAGCAAATGGTAACATGTTTGTTGTAAATGTCAAGCGTACATGACGCGGTGTGTCATTTCGTGGAATAAATAACTACGTGAGAAAATGAGATTGTTGGTCTCAAGCCATCATTGAAAGATAATAGAAAGTAAAAAAAAATATTATTTGACAATTCCTTGATTATGATGCTTATTTTACACAACTTACCAATCACATATTACGGTTTTGCCAACGTGGCAAAAGCTTACACTCTCCTTCACTCAAGCTAATTTCACATTTTTTTCTGCTTTTTTTACTTCAAAACAATGTCAAAAAAATGATTTAGTTTGAAAAACCGGAACTCACTCTTTTTTAACTCTTTCACGTTTGAATTTGAATTTCCCGCACCCTCTCTCTCTCACCCACAACCATCAGTCAAACTCATTTCCCGCCAATGCAATTTGTTTTTATTAGATAATTCACAGATAATTCAATACAAAATGAGTTTGTGCAATGAATAAACATATCTTTACAGATAATCTATATCTATACTAGAGCAAGTTTGTATAACTAATTACAACCATGTTATATTCATTCCTCTCAAAAAAAAAATCCAGCCAATGAGAATGCTCCAAATTTGAATGTTGATTTTTCCTCGACTCTCTCTCTTTTCACAATTTTCACACTTTTTTATATTTTTTCTGACTTCTATTTTCTCTCACACAGTCGGTCAGTTTGCATGGGATACAGTTCTGACGAACCCTCCACTCCTCTCATCAATCCCATAAAACCAGTACGCAACTGCAAGTGGCAACTTACCATAGTTGTAAGTTCATCATCCCTGAAAATGTGGATTCACACTTATGAAAACTAACTCACTAAAAGAATAAGAATTCTTGAGATAATATCGCACTCTTGGTTGTTTAGTTTTGACATGAATCATATTGTTTAAACATACTCTTAATAGTTTTGTATCTCTTCTCCTCAAATTAACCGCTTCTTGCGTAATATGTGCAACTGCTTCATCAAAGAAGAAGTTGCTATCCATCTTCAGTTTCTTCCCCACCCTCACGCCCTTCCCTCATGCATGCACACCCTCTTTTTCTTATTTTCTCCTCACTTGTAACAAATCTCTCCACACTTCAGTACTCCACCGTTGCCCCATCCATATTCCTCTAGCCCATTGAGCGGACATTCAACATTGTCATCAAGGATGGGGTTACATCAAGGTTAGTAGTCAATGCCAATAACTTAGGAGTTGGTTACTATCCTACATCTGACAACTTCTTTTATGATCTCATGGTCTCATGATCCTCAGCCAATTCAGTTTTGATTTGATTTCTCAAATACCCACCTAGAAGGTACTCTGTCCATGATCATGGTGAGATAAGAAAAAAGCAAGGACGGAACTAGACTAGAAGCACATGCAGTGGCACTCAGTGTACATCATATGTGATTGCCTATCTTTTTTTCTTAGAGTGTGGACTGCATGCTCAATGTAACATGATCTAAATTGAGAATATTTTGGATACTATGTTCTCCTTTGATCGTAACAACAACAAGATGGTGCACCTTTCCCAGTTCAAGCACATGAAGTTGTAATCTATCTCGAGCTAACGACACATATACCAATTGATGGATATCTTATTGGAGGATAATAGACACATCACCTACAATCGGATCCCCTCTTCCATCTTGTACTTCTTCTATCATGTTGCTTAGTTTATTGTTTGTTTGCACTGCTTCGTATTAACAATATTGTTTAGCATATATTGGAGATTGGATTTTCCTGTACTAAATGACGAAATTTTCCTTGTATACCAACTAAGGAAAAAGCTAACATCGACCACCTTGGTAAGTTTCTTTCCGCTCAGTTCCCCACAACCCTTGTAAATGTCCATTTTAATATTATGGAGTGGAATTATACAAGATCAAATTTAACCTTGCAGCGTTACATAATAGACAAACATGAAGTACCAACATCCTTCCTATTACTATTAAGGAGAATCCCTGCAACCGATTAAGGTTGGTATGTTGTTACATTCATATTAAGTTTACTTAGTTATCATCATTTTGTAGTTTCGTATTCAGCCATGTCCCAACATTCCATTTCCTTGGAAGAACCGATGCAATCGTCATGAGCTTAAGTACGATCACTGAGACAAAATTGAGACATTATAGAGTGTTACACGGCTGGCATTCTCCTTAGCAGGAAGAACAAGCAGTTACTTTACTGATGACTATGAGGTATTTATCTATCTTCTAAGTATACAATCGATAAACATATATGCATTTATTCTAATTTAAATTATTGTGCCATATCTATGAAATTATTAAAAAATCATCTAAAATGTCAAGGACCACAATCCAATGCTCAAAAACACATGTACACAATAGATAGCTAACTTGCCTATAATTCCCTTCTAGACAAGCACGCCCACTAGAAATTCAACAACAATGTCGCCTCTTTCTTTGTTTCTTACTTTTATTTCCTTTGTTCTTTGTCATTTTAATTGTGTTTTCGTTTGTTAGACTTGGCTCTCTCTCTCTCTCTCTTATCATATTTTTCCTACTATTTTAACTACTATTCTCATCCTATTTCTATCTCACATGAAACTCACTCGCCTCAACACCTCATAAATTCTTGTCCAATATTGGTTTCACTCTCTATCTCTCTCCCTCCCTCCCTTATGTTATCAAAAATAATATCTTCTCACATTTTATTTTTTTTTGTTATATGTTCCTCAATTTTTTGTCCCATCCCTATAATCGCATGATAATTATGCATTTTTTCCTCATTAATCTTCTCTCCCACAATATTATTCCAATTAAGGATGATATTTTCCTTGTTTCTCAATTGACCTCACATATTATACATTATCTCTAT
Source organism: Alisma plantago-aquatica (assembly GCA_963693085.1). Classification (NCBI taxonomy): domain Eukaryota; kingdom Viridiplantae; phylum Streptophyta; class Magnoliopsida; order Alismatales; family Alismataceae; genus Alisma; species Alisma plantago-aquatica. Next base: position 888,170,430 of record OY856411.1, read on the forward strand.
CTAATTTATCTTAATTGAAACAACATATTATAGGTCCCAGAATCCCCAATATCACACTCCAATCAATCACATTATCTTCCTTATTTTTTAATCTCCATCATTTTACCCATTATCTATATTTCAATGAGTATCTTATTTATCTCTCATATCATTAAATTAAGGCATGGGGATGGTGAGTCTCTCAACATCTTTTTTAACTGTCCATCTTCTCATTTTTCTCAATATTTTCTTCTTTCTATTTATTTCGTGCTCACAAATATCTCGGATATCCATTAAGTGGCATTCAATTTTTCATAGATACCTAAAAGATCCACCATGTTAGAAAAAATAACACAAAAGGTATAGATACAATCTAAGAAGATCAAAATTTAAATACTATACATTAGACTATTAGTTCTACAAGTTCATTATATAAATTTTGTCCATGAGTTGTAACTCAATTGGTATAGATTGTCAACTTCGTTAGCTATGTAATTGAAGCTCTATAGCATGGTGTTTCACGAACATGCAACAAAAAAAAATTAATTTTCCTCATATATATAAACATACCTTAGGATACTAAATTTTATTTTTTACCAATATATATAACTTCCGCTACATAGAAATTATTTTATTTCTCTTTCACTTAACATATAAAAGAACATGTTGTGGAAAATAGCATGGTATTTGACCTAGATCTCATATTATCTATCAATACACACTACACAAGGCATTTGATGATTTTTCTCCTTTTATACTTTTTGATTTCAATGAAAAATAAAAACAGGTGAACAAATTCTAGGAATACCTTTTTGTAAATAGTAGATTCTACACATTGATACATTTGAAAAAACTGTCAGCAGTACTTAGACTTAGTTTTGATGAAGTTAAAAACAATTCATCTACCTTATCCTACTACCTCTTACGAAGGAAACGCCCATAATTAAATGACAATGATAGTTCTAGGTCTCCAAACCTTGTAGGATTGTCATCATAAGTAAACAACTTATTATCTTTTTGGATTACAATTATGTCACTCAAGTGTGAAATTAGAAAATATGATAAATATGAGATTTTTCCATCTGAGTTAGGACTAACAAAGTTATAGTATGAATATTTTAATCAATTTATAAAATGATGTTTAATCAATAAAATAGAATATACAATAGAAGCAATTGATAGAAGCCTACTGTAAGTGATAACTATAAAAAATTCATGTATCCAGTAAGTAAACCAGACTCCTACTAACGTGACCTATTGGAAAGAAATAGTTTACATGAGCTCATTATTTTAATTGGGAAACTTTTCAACACAAAAACTATGTTTCCCTTATTTTAATAAAATTATGTTATTTTGAACTAATTTTTTTTATATATCAAAGATACCAAACATGAAAGTAAATTATATACATATATCTATTTATAAAGTCATGCAATAATGAGATAAATATTGTAATTGGGAAACTTTTCAACACAAAACCTATGTTAACCCTTTTTCTAATAAAAGTAAGTTATTTTGAAACAAAAAAATGTGATATGTTAAAAATACAAAACATGAACATTCCGTATAAAAGTCAAACAATATCATCTAACAACAAGAATCTACATTCTACATAACCCTTCCAGACATCATGTATATGATCAAACCAATTACATATCACACTTTATAAAATAAATTATGATGTAAAAAATAATTAAGGAAATTAAAATACTGATTATCTTTTTTGACAATTATTAATGAAAGATCTAATGAATAATGATGTGTGGGTTTTAATTCATCACGAGCTAATAGACAAGGGTCAGGACTATATCGAACATCCATTTTAAACTAATGTAACTAAATATATTTTGAAATTGTTTTAATAAAATTTAATAATATATAGAGTTTTAATATTTTGGTGTGAGATATTAGAAGAAATGTTCCTAACATTTACATAGAATTGTTTCTGTATTTTTAAATAAATGGTTATGTAAATAGTTTTCATTTGAGTAACTCCATCAATGAAGATTACTTGATTGTATAGTTCACAAGAAATAGATTTCTATAGTTATGTTAATAGTTATTTGAATGTTTGTACTTCTAATAAAATAAATTCCACATTAATGAGTTTTTGAGAATGTATATTTATTATTATATATATCAACTAATAATATATGTGGTGTATATTTTTAAAAAAAGAATTACCCATTACTTAATAATTCACTTTGAAATATTTAATTCATAATTCATTATGTTTCTTCTTGTTACGTGCATTGGCACGTGTGTGTTCACTATATATATTTATATTGTTTGTATATATATACATATATGTTATATATATATATATATATATATATATATATATATATATATATATATATGCATTCTAGCTTATATGTATATTTTCTATATAAATATATATATGTGTGTGTGTGCGCGCGCGCCATATGTATATACATATAGATATATATATATATATATATATATATATATATATATATATATATGTAAATTCCTATATGTATTCTACCTTCTGTTTGAAGCACTAGTTCAATCTGGTTCGGTCCGACCGGCTGGTTGGACCGGTTGGGCCGTTTTTCTGGCCGGTTAGACTGGAAAAAGACACATAACTGGTTTTTTAGGCTTCCGGACCGATCAGCTACCGGTTCACCGGTCTATCCGGTCGGACCGGCAGGTCTGGTTCGGTTTTAAAAACACTGCCTTAAACATGCCATTACAATTTAAAATAATTTATAGAAATCTTCATTGTAAATATATTTTACTACTAATAAAGATGATCATGCATATGCTTAAGATTTATATTAGCGTGAAGTAGAGAGACATTGGTGTGGTGGTAGTAATACAAGAGAGGGATATATAAAACGGGAAAGCTAGAGACGGGAGATTTTAAAATGGGTACTTACTAAAAGTATTTTAGTAGAGGCGTCCTTTAAAGAAAATGAGCACAGATAAAATGTAGAATAAGTCAAAAATAATCATGGAAGACAAAGCTGAGGAGACGTAATCTTATTGGGTTAATAAAATATATGAACCTAATTTTCTAATTATAACAATTTAAACAATAGTAAGTGGATAATATATAACAGGAAAGCGAGACATGGGGGATTGTCAAATGGGTAATTACCAAAGATATATTTGTAGAGGCCTCATTTGAAGAAAATGAATAACAATAAAATGTGGAAAAAGTCAAAAGTATGTAAAAGATAAAGCTGAGGTGACATAATTGTAATTGGGTTCTTAACATATATGAGACTAATTTTTTATTATAAAAAAATAAATATGAATATAAAAAGAGGGAGTTTGTTGAATTATATTATTTTTTTTCTTTTGAAAAAAATTTCTATCTACTCAAAAGGTAAGAATTTAAAATCTTGCATTCTCCTTAACTCACTCTCCCACAAAATTTTCTCCATTTTTTCTCATTTTTTGCTTATTTCTCTTTCATAGCACCCACACACATATTGTTTTATTCATCACAAACTGCCGCCCACCCTTCCATCTCCTTTGTATATCTCCTCACAAAGAGCAATTAGTTCCAAATCCCACTTTCACCTTTTTAAATACACGCTCCCCTCCCCCCTCCACGGTATTTTTTTCGCGACACCCCGATTGAGGCCAACATAACAACACATTCTTTCTTCCCTATATATCTCAAAACTCTACTTTGAAAGAATGGAATCATATGAGAAGAAAACGAAACCATTAGTTGGGTCATAGTTAAGAAAAACAAATGTATTTATTACTTGAGTCATAATTTCACATTTCGGTTTTATCGGAAACTTTGACACATTCAAAAGAGTCGTCTATTCCTAATCCAGAAGGAGCAGTTATTCATAATTACACTGCCACCTTTTCAAATCCACGCTGCCCTCCCACTCACCGTATTTTTCTCGCCACACCCCAATTGAGCCCATACATAAGACCACATTCTCTCTTTCCTATATATGGTAAACTATTCTTTGAAAGAAATGAAATCTTATGTGAAGAAACAAGAATCATTTGGTTGAGACATATTTAAGAGAAAATAATATATTTATTCCGCGAGTCATAATTTCGCATTTATGTTTTAACGGAAACTAATTGATTTCTTTGGAGATGGGAATTGCGATCTCCATAATTGTTAGCCACTCCTTCTATCTATTGAACGTCTCAGAAACAATTAGCAAAGAAAATATCATAATTAATTATTGGAGTATTAGTTAATGATTCAGTTTCTCTCTTGCCGCACATTCAATGTATCATAAATAGAAATGTTATGATGTCATCATCAATATTTTCTGATTTTATCTTTCGATCAATGGGGTTTACCATCCAAAAAGGATTGGCGGCTCAATTTGTAGCTCGTGCGAAGGCATTTCTTTAAAATAGTCCTAGTATAAATATCTTATTTCATTAGTTTCCTAGCATATAGTTTCACTCAAAAAAAATTGTAAGTAATTACATGATTTTTCAAAACCTACGAAGATGCTCTACACTTCCAAATTTATCTATTTATGTCCAACAAGCCAATTATCATTTATTTATTTTTTCCAAGTAAAGAAAAATTGTAAAAGGTGTCAAATATTAATTTTCATACTAAAAGTCTATTTCTTTTTTCCAATAAATTCGACTTATGTAACGTGCATTTCAAAATCAGAACTATTCACTTTCTTTTTTCACCGGTTTTCAAAATCAAAACAAACACTATCCATACCACATTATGAGTAAGTTTCCTATATTTATTGATTTTTTTTTTCATTCATTTATATCATATTTGCTTCATACACTCTTTTTTGTGAAGAAGAATATATATGGTGAGTTTATACCATTTTCATTCTATCCATCCAATGTTTTAAAAACTTTGAGATTAACAACTTTGCATTACTTTTATATAAAAAAAAACTTGAAAAAATATTGCTGCAGGATCAATTAATTTATGTTTTAATAAGAAATTACATGCTTTTATAAATATAAATATATATATGTATATATATATGTATATATATATATATATATAGAGAGAGAGAGAGAGAGTCAGGCTAGAATACACTCGAGTGTACGGATCGCACGAATACACTCAAGTGTGTTGACATATCAAGACTATTTTTTTGCAAAATGTAAACCGTTGATCTTCACTGTCATACTATAACTAGGCTACATACAAATTTTGAGCCCATTTGGATGAGTGTAAGTCACTCATCCAAGGGCAACAAAATCGACGCGCGAAACTAATTTGAAATGCATAATTTTTGCGATCTTCATAACATGAGCTATACATATCCAAATGTGCTCAAATTTTGCGTAAGAGTTGTTCACGAGATGTTTAAGAAGATCAACGGATTAGATTTTCAAAAAAAATATTGCATCATGAAAAACTACTTGAGTGTATTCCGCTCCGGATACACTCGAGTGTATTCTAGCCTGTATATATATATATGGGACTAACTATAGGCGTTCTGTCCCCCTCTTCCATGCCCGTGACGGAGGCCAAATGCCCGGGAGGGTGGTAAATTAAGGTGAGAACTGAGATTCAAATCTGGGTCTCTTTGTTAGGGGACACCGTGCTTTA